>CANSZD010000854.1:707500-1077398 GCA_947648045.1 Beta corolliflora
GTATGTATATATATATATATATATATATATATATATATATATATATATATATATATATATATATATATATATATATATATATATATATACATATATTCTTAAAGCGGCGTCAATGTCTATATATTATTCGGAAATAACAATTGAGATAAACGATCAATTAGCCCTCCGACGCTCTGTATGGGCATATTTGGTGAAACCTTCTAACCACTACTTTGAATTACTAGCAAATTTAATAAGGCTATCATGTGTAAAATGGGGTCATTTACTAGCGTTTTATACTACCTTTGTATTTATTTAGTTGCACCATTTGCTTTTTCACATTTGTCGAGACACTTCTTTAAACGTTAATATGCAAGTAAAAATTAAAAAAAAAATTGATATTTGGAATGTTCACATTGAGACGAATCTAACAAGACCCCACTTGACTATGTTTTTTCTTATATAATGGTGCGAGTTAACTTAATAAAATTGGTTGATGAATAGTGCCAAAAAGCAAATGGTGCAACTTACTTAAAAAATACGGAGGTAGTATTTAATAAACACTAATCTTTATTTCGTAGTAGAAATTAGAAAGCGTGTTTTAGCTACCCTACATTCTAAGTTAAACATTTATTCTGTGTCAAAACTGTTTTCCTATCAGCAAATGCAAACATACGCGTATCTTATTTTTGTCTTTCTTTTGCGCACCATAATACATAAACAACTGGGGACAAACATTTGTCGTGCTGATACCCCCGTCTCCGTGGTCACTAGCCCTGATATGAAAATCACTTGCATCTGTGCGGTGCGGGATCAAATCCTTTCAAAGGCAAGCAGTGTTTGGATTTTATTGTAATTTTTTTCTGGGCAGCGTAAGATTTTATTAGATCATTATATTATTTTTTTATTATCTATTTTTGCCCATTTCTACGTTATTTAGAATTATTATTAACCACATAAAATGATATCTTTAATACAAATATGATAGATTTCTCTTTAAACGTTTTGATCCATGACAAACGTGTTTGTACACAAAAGTCAATAAAAGATGTTTGATCCATGACATACGCTTTTAGGGCACGTTTGGGCCAAGGACCATATGCCTTCTTAAACGTTTGTTCCGCGGTGCAAACGTCTACCTAAATACGTTTATACCATTGAGTTATTATTTTGAATTATTATTAACCACATATTGTTACTAATGATATTATGATCCCAAACATGACAATTTTTTCAAAATTAATATTAGCAATTTTATCTAATGTTTGTCATAAATTTTAATTCTTCCTAAAACATGATTATACATCATTGTTCATTTGAATCCAGATTACAAACCACAATCTAAGTTGGCTGGATCAACATGATAGTTGAATCTTTCTTTGTTATTGGAACATAATAGTTGGGTCATCACCCAAAGCCCCATAGTTGGGTCATCACCCAAATACATAAAGTTGGGTCATCACCCAAATCCCCATAGTTGGGTCATCACCGAAAGCCCCATAGTTAAGTCATCACCCAAGAACTCCCCAAAATTGAAACAGCCAACAGTCAGGTCCTGTTGAATCTGATAAAACACTGAAAGAACCCCGAAATCGATTAAACGGAAATCGAGATTGAAGAACATGAGGGTTTTGTTCGTGCGAAATGGAGTATAGACCAAATTAAACAGATCAAGACAACTGAAATCGAACTTTCCCCAAAACCAAAACCAAAACCCTCGATATGTAAAGAAGTCTGAAATCGAGATTTCCCTAAAAGCACACTTCCATCCTTGGTGTTTGCTTGAACAAGATTCACTTATGCGTGAAGAGTAGAGTAACAAAAGAGCAGTTAATTGGTCGAAATTGGTCGAGGAAGGAGATGTGATGGGTGGAGAGAGAACGCAGGGAAGGAAGGGGTTCATCGGGGTTCAGGGGGAAAAAGAGGAGAGAGAAAAAAAAGATGGGTAAATTTTTTTTTGGTCAAAATAATTAATTTCAGAAAAATGAAAGTGTTAAATTTTTAGGATTTTCTTATTAATTTTTTGGAATTTACAAAATTATTTTAAGTATTTATCATAAATATTTCTGATTTTAGTAAAAGAAATGAAAAAAAAAAATGGCCTTTGAGTTTAAGAAAATGTGTGGTGATGTAGACTTCCAGTTGACTTTTGGTCATAATTTTGGGATGATCACTGAAGAATCATCCCAACTTATAACTCTCTATTCTCTCTCCTAGTTTCCAATTACTTTTTGTCTTCTTCATTGGAGGAGCTCCATAGATCCCCACTCTTCATCTTCTTCCCATGCCTTCATTTATCCATTCTCTCTCCTTCACCTCTTCTCCTCTATGTTTGGCATCAAATTACAGATCAGGATTTCTTCATAGCTAATTTGGTATGACAACAGGAATGATACCAAACTTAGGGAAGGGAAAGATTGCCTCCTTAATTCATCCTCTAGCAAAATTTTCTCTAGTATATATTACTCCCCTAACTATTTCAAAGATTCCAGGCGAGCCCTAAGTGTCATTAATTGACTGGAGAAAGCAACAATTATTTGTTGGAGAAGTCTCACGTGATTGAGCAAGGTTTCAGTGTTCCAGGTCTCATAGCCGTGATCTTTCATTCCATAACCTTTTTACGAATTTTAACAATCTTATTTATTGACTATTAAGATTGGTTTAAGGTTACGTAAAAAAGAAGAAGGAATGTTTAGAGGTAATATAGGAAGCAAAAGTTCCTAGAATTTGGAAACTAGTCGGGTATTTGGCTAATAAAAGTAATTGCAAAAGGAGGAAGTATAACTTTCTATAAAGATCAACATTCAATAAATGAAGGAAGTTACTTAGAAATTAGAATCCCATATAGGAATTCACGTTTTCCATTATCAATCACACATTTTTAGCAGAATGACATGAATTTGATTATAAAACTTAATTGGGCCTAACAATGGGTCCCAAAACGATCTAAACAAGCTTCTAAATTCTAATTGGGCCCAAAAGTCATGGCAAATTAACCTCTGGACTCTAATTAACCTCCCTTGAGGCTCCACTTTCGAGTCTTGAACACCAGAAACAAAAGGACAACTCGAGTTTGCACTTTGCAATTACAGCCATCGCTTTTGTGGGAAGACTATAAAGTTGCATGTCTCAGTCCACAGGCTCCACATTCACAAGCAACACCACCAACACACAGATTTTGTCTTTTGAAACCAACCACAATTGT
The DNA here is from genome assembly GCA_947648045.1 of Beta corolliflora. Taxonomy (NCBI): domain Eukaryota; kingdom Viridiplantae; phylum Streptophyta; class Magnoliopsida; order Caryophyllales; family Amaranthaceae; genus Beta; species Beta corolliflora. Next base: position 710,685 of record CANSZD010000854.1, read on the forward strand.
AAGATCTTTTTAGCATTTTCATCATTTCATGTGAAGCATACGCTTATCATTTTTGTATGCTTGAAGTTTTAATATTTTCTTTTGAGCATAATATGTGAAGCATACGCTTAAGAAAAACTTATGTTGAAATATGCCCTGAATTATCCGTCGTTAGGTTTAACTAAGCACGTAAACTGTTTCTGTTTTGGTTTCGATATTAGGCCGAGTCTATTTTAGGTTAATTAGAAGGGTATTATATATATAAACCCTCTACTTATTCTGTGCCTCATTATTCTGTAATATGTACTATATCTCCTTAAGATAATCAAATTATTGTTTATCCTCTGCCGGTGGACGTAGTTAACACATTGTTACTTGTTAGTGAACCACATTAATTCTTGTGTGATATGAAAAGTCATCAAGTGAAAAGATTCTATAATGGCTATAATTCTATTGTAACTAATTTAATTAGGACATTGTATTTTCTTTAAAAGGAATCTATATTATCCATTGAACTGTCGGTTTCAACTATGGTTGACTCGCTTTCGAAGATTCCATATTTAGATTATACAAGAGTAGCCCCAACTTTTAGGCACCTGTTCCTAAAATTGTCATTTAGCTTAAATAAACTGCTAAATAAGTTAATTAAGACACATGAAACTTATCTGATAATCTTTTTTTTAAGTAAATTGAAGTCAACAGAAGAATCTAATGTGTCATTAACCAATTTAGCGTGTAGATTAAGTTGAATGACCATTTCGGAAAGATATCCCCTAAAGTTGGAACCTTTTTGAGATAAACAAAAGTCGGTAACTGTTAAGGTAAGTCGACCATAGTTAGAACTGGTCGTGTCAAATTCTCCTAATTAATTTGATAATGTTAAAGTATTGTAATATCATATAAAATTTCAAAAGTAATAATATTTCCTTAAAAAATGTTGTTTATAATTAATTTTTTATTAGAATTGCGTCTTAAACAATACACAAATAATTAGAATAGGCGGTCTAATTTTAACATAAAATTAGACAAACTCAAGCCTGCATTCTCCTAACAAGCCCATTCAATTTCACTTTAACCCAACACTATCCTAGTCATCCTTTCTCTTCTCCTTCCTTTGTTTTCTTGATTCTCGAACTACAACATACAATTTCAAAAAATATTCCGACAGTCTTACCGAACGGATTAAACTAGTCACTGAATGGGTTAAAGAATGTGATTACTGAATAGATTAAATTGGTCACGAAATAGATTAAACTGGTCCATAAATAGATTAAACTAATTACTATATTAAGAAAGGTGGCGTGTTCTCTTCTTAATATTGGGCTTGGGCCGTGCCTAATTTTAAATTAAAAGTAGGCGGTCTCTTATAAGACCAACTGTAAATAATAAGTTAGTGACTTAGTCCGCCAGTAATTTTGTTGATAAGATGCTCCTAATAATTTTTCAATTTTTTTGAAAAGTTGTTATTTTTTTCACTTTTTCGAAGTTAAACAAATGAATGAATAAGATTACTAATCAAACTTAAAAGGTTTAGTTCAGGAGTAATTATAATGGCTCCATATTAATTGTAACCATTGTAAATCTTCCACAATCTATCATAGTATTAGGAGCATTAGGAGCACCACATATATATGCCGTGTCAAAGAATTGGGGTTGGCTAAAAAGGTGAGCTTTTCCATCTTCCTTAGAAAGGTTTAGGGTTCAATTCTTACCTTAATATGTATACATGTAATATATATGTGCCATGTCATAATATACATTTAATATTATCATATCATAATCATAAAAATGAGTAACTAGACGTTTGGATAAATAAAAGAGAAAATTGTAATATACTTCACTAATCGGAGAAAATTCATAGTAAACCTAGGTGTACCATGAGAATGGTACACCCAAGACTATTTTTCATTTGAAATTCTCCAAATGAACATAGTTTTACTTAGTCCTAATCACTTCCACTCATTCGCCCAAATGAATAATTTTTTTTCAAATGGCAAACACTTTTGGTCATTTGAGAAAATGAGAAAACTTTTTCGAATGGCAAACATTCAAGTCACTTGAGAAAATGAGCAAACACTTTTGCTCAAATGAGCAAAGTTTTTCGCTCATTTTCTCAAATGAGTATAAGTGTTTGCTCATTTTGAAACTGCAATATTGATTTCAAATGTGAAACTAAGTCCACCATTAATGAACTCTAAAATGTCAATATTTGGTTTTGCCATTGGTGAAGCCCAACTTTCTCAAATCATATTTTATAATTCATCAATTTGATTAGCCACGATGAGAGAGAAACCATGAAGGTGAGAGAATTTTGGATGTTAGAAACAATGGAGGAGAAAATAAATTTTAAGGTAAAAGAAATATTAGATGTAAGAGAAATCTAAAACTAGTATTCATTCTTAAATCAAAGACAAATCTAAAACTAATATTCATTCTTAAATCATGTTTTGCATTATTGATCATTAGTTTTACCCTTGAAGAATTGTATTTCGCCGTTCATGAAATTCAGAGTTCCAATGTTGTTTTTTTTTTTGTCATTCTTCATTAATTTCATTGAAGGTCATAAATTTGGAGAAGAGAGAGAAACAATGTGGGAGAAAAAATTGGAGGTGAGAAACAATTAAGGAGAGAAAAATTTGGAGGTGAGAAACAAAGGAGTAGAGAGAAAATTTGAGGTATGAAAAACATGGAGGAGAGAGAAAATTGAAGATAAGAAAAACAATGAAGAAGAACATGAGGAAAGAAGAGAGAAATAAGTGATTAAAAATGAGTACAATTTTGCTCATTTGTAGAATTTGTTACAGAATTACCCTCTGGGTTTACCATGCATGTACTCCTCTAATCGTAACTTTAATTATGCAATTCAAAAATTATGATGAAGTTACATTGATTCTTATACTTGAGTTGAACTGTAACTACTAATAAATGTCATCTTATGTAGAAGTAGCAAACGAATCATTTAATTATGGGGATAGTCACTTCAGTCTTCAGGTCAGGTTTGTCATGGGTATGCTTATTTTTGAGGCGGTCTTATTATTATGTACCATTCATGTAGAAGTGGCATCTTATTTTCTGGTTGAACTGTACTAACTATTAATAAATGGCATCTTATGTAGAAGTAGTAAACAAATAATTTGAGTATGTGTAACGCCCCGACCTCTAAGCATCTTTATTAGGTTAATTAATCTTGTTTATTAGCAGCGGAAGACCTAGCTTTTGGTCGGTGCGTTACTGCCGTACTTTCCGTTAGAAAAATGCAAGGCAACATACTTTCAAAATTCTAACATATAATAAGGTGAAAACTTAAACATACTAGATTATATAAATTAAGGTAAAACAGAGTTAATGTTAATTAAACTAACTAATTACTTAGGTTACAAAAGCTATAAATGTTTGACTCATTTTAATAACAAATCCTCACTGCTAAGCCGTTCCGTCATCCCCATCGGTACCTAAAACAGAATAACAAAACGTCATGAGCCGAGGCCCAGTAACATACTACTTTAACAACGTAAATTCGTTTCAACTCATTTTATTTGCAAACAGAAAGGAGAGAATAATATAGTCAAACCATTTCATAAACATATAATTAAAATCAGAAATTTTAAAGAAGGATTCATGTTGTCATTCATAATTTTATCATATTCATTACTGGAAATCTTCCTTTGGTTACTTGGCGAGTACAACAGAAGACTAAGCCACCGAGGACGTATGTCCTCCATCAGAAGGTGGCATTAAGCCATACATCATAACATAAGGCAAAGTCACCGAGGACCTTTGTCCCCCATCAGAAGGTAGCATATAATGCCAAACATAATGTGGGTGCCACCGAGGACGTTGTCCCCCATCAGAAGGTGGCGTTGCCGCCATAGACCAGAATGACACGTGCACGACCCAAAGAACATAGTACTACCATGAACCATCTTTCACTTTCATTTATCATGTTTCGTGTATTTTAGTACTTTTCAGAAATCATCGTAAAGTCATTGCATAAACGTCATACCAAAACAAAATTTGCATAGTGAAACATTTCATATCCCGCACACCATAAATACACGGAATAATCATTACATAAAAGCATCATAAAACATGGTTGGAAGGGGAGTGCGGGTGTTAGCAATAGACGTTACCTCGAGTCGCGATTATTATACTTGATAGCCTGGGAAGGCTTGTAATATCCCTTTTTCCTTTCTAATCTATTCAAGAATTAATAAAGAACGACTTATTAATATTTTATTTTAGATTTTAGGCTCTACGATCCACTTCCATCATGTGCCCGTTATAGGAAGTACTTTAATATGACTTAATAGTGAGTTTATGAAATTAATGGTTATGGAACCTCATTATCACCATTTATTACTTAAACTATAATTCTTGACTTTAGTAACTTGGTTAAAAGGTCCTTTTTAATATAATAGATAACACATTTATTATGAGTTCTAAGTCCAAATTATGTAAAACTATTTAGTAACAACCACTACTTATAAGATTCATGGAAATTCATGTTTAATGACTTGAAGGTGTGATTATAGAACTTTTATATCTTAATTATACTTTTAATACCAAAGTGATTATCTAACTAATTGTTAAACTCTACCTTGTACTAGTGATATTTCCTACTAGTTAATGCCCACGTATTAGTGACCTACTTAATTTACAACTTAAAAGGTGATATTCATATCATTAAGCTAAAAAGTGGAACTACAAGTACTCATTATTTATAATAAACTTACTAGCATTATACTTATAGTCCAAGTGTACTTAATTAGTATTACTTTATAATAGATAAACTTAAGTTATAACTATATGAGCATGAAACTATAATTTTATTAATCAAAAACACCATTCATGTAGTTAAGGTGTAGTACTAGTGGTTATTTCATAATCTATGTTATACTATAATTAGGTTGTATGATTATTTCATGAAGTAGAGTGAACTTTATAACATTAAGTTTATCTAATCATACTAGGTCTCAATATTTGAACTTGAAAGATTATAAGTACACTTATGCATAGCTAAATTTACTACCTACAATGTAGATTTTAAATTACAAAAGCAAGATTATAATTTAAATTGGTTTAGTTAATTAGCCTAGTAGGGACTACTAATAACATACTAATGGGTCATGTTAATTAATCATTAAGCCCAAACTATAATAACTTAAACTTTTCAAAACAAATAAAAGAAGGGAAATTAAAGTTTATAACTTACTGGTTAACAAACACAAAGCAGGCAACGAAGGGAAGGAGTGGTCGGAACTCCGGCGAGCAGGTGGCGGCGTGCTGGCCGGCAGGGCAGCGGCGCGTCAGGTGGGCAGCAGCCCAGGTGGGGCCGAGGAGGAAAGAGAAGTCAGGGGGAGAGGGGGAGCAGCGAGACAAGAGGGAGGAAGGGAGGTGGTGCTGGCGGTCGGCGGTGGTTGGCAGGCGCGCAGAAGGGTCGGCCGGCAGGTGGTGGTGGTCGGAGGGTGGCCGGAAAACAGGAGGATGGGTGGTAGTGTTGGAAATTTTCTGATTTTTGGGTGCTCATGAATAGTGAACTTAATATGCTATTTATAGTAATTTTTGTAAGAAAACTTCATTAAACAAATAGAGGCTTAATGGTGAAGTATACTTGGGGAGCAAGGACATGGAGCTTGAGGAAGAAGATGAGTTGTGTGGATGGTGATTTTCCTTTTTTTAGAAATTTTCTTATTCTTTTCCATTACCAAAATTAGTAGGTTTTTCCTATTTCCTTTTATTAGACAACCATACTAACTTAGCTTATCTTATCAAATACTTGCTTTTATTTTATTTCTAATATATTAAAGAAGTGATTAAATAAATAAAATAATTTATTAAGCTAATTATTAATATTAATTAAGCTTAAAATTTTGGGATATTACAGTATGGGCTAGTCACTTCAGGTCAGGTTTGTTTTTGGCATGCTTATTTTCGAGGCGGTTTCGAGTTGGATGGATTTGATCCCGATCGGGTCTGTTTCGGGTCTATATGCTTAAATAGGGTCAGTCGGTGGGATCGGCAAGGATTGGGTCTGTTTCGGGTTTAGTAATATTTGAATTGAATATATAATTTAAGTTCATAATTACAAATAACAAATACGCTATAATATTAAAGTAAATAACAAAGTACTAAAGTAATTCAAAATTAAACTTGGTTCATTTTGTACTAAAGAATCATAGTTTGATAATATAGTTTCTTGAGTCATGTAGTGTTTTGATGATTATAAACAAATGATAATTATCTAACTAACGTGTGTGTTTGAGATGTGCATATTACATTAACATGAAAAAGTCATGGAAGGTCGAATATATCACATCATGTAGGACTTGCAACAAGTGAAGTTCCTAAAAGAGTTCCTATAAGGAACACAAACAGAGCGGTTCATAGGTACATCCTAAGAGGAACATTGAATATGAAGTTCCAGAGCAGTTCCTGAGTGGGAGCAGCAAGATGAAGTTTCAGAGTTGAAACAAGCAGTTCCTGAGCAGGAACTATAGGTGCGAAGTTCCTTAAATGAACTAGCACGTCGAAGTTCCAGAGGTGGAGCTATCACCATGCATTTCCTGAGTTGGAGCAACACGGTGCATGAAGACAGGAAGTATGAGTTTATTTTCTAGGCTTCATGTAAGTATGTGGAAACGTGAAAGGTAATGGAACAAGGTCAAAAGGAACTCGTAAGGTCAAAAGGAACTCGTGGCACTTAGAGTCAAAAGTATTTAAGAGTCAATAAGTCTGATGCATATTATTATCTTAATCTATAGGAATTTATTTAGAGTTTGTTTCTTAATAAATCTCTACTTGGTTAATTATTTATAGATAATATGCATTAGTGGTTTTAGGATAAGTTTTAGTTTTAAAGTAAAAGATAAGTTTTAGTTTTGAAATAAAAGATAAGTTTTAAATAAAATAGTTTTAATAAAATCGGTTTTTTAGGAATCTGATTTTAATTTATTTAATTTTATCTTTTCAGTTCTTGAAAATAAAAAACCTAGATTTATAATACGTATAATGAGTTTTTGTAAAAAAACTGTCTGTCTGTTCCTCTCTAAGGAACAGACGTGCTGGTACTATTAATCTAAGTTAAAGGAACGAAGTAGCAGTTAAAGGAACTAGGCGTGTAAAATATTGTGCAAAAATGTTTAAAAGGAATCTGTTGAGTTTTTAAAGGCTATATTTTAGGAAAATGATTTTATGTGGTTCAAATATGATATTAAAGGAAAGATCTTTTATGGAAAAGATTTTATCTTTATTCCAAAATAAAATCATTTTCGGATTTAAAAGAAAATCCTTTAAAGATATTATTTGATAAAAAGATTTAATTTTGGTGTTATTAATTAAAATAGTTTTTAATTAAAAACTAATTTAAAATACTGTTGCATAAGTAAATGCTAGATTTTAGGAAGCAGTAACATTTCCATCTCCCACGTTCAACTGAGATCGTGGAGATCATGGGTAACAAAAGGAACATGTTCCTCTAGTTGAGGAACATCATGGGAAAATGGTTTAACCACTAACACATGATTAATCCCACGTTCATTATAAATAAATGCTATAAATATACAAGTTCAATTAAGTTTCAAATTGTCTGACTGGTGTCTTTCCATAGTGTATGACTTATGTCATTCCATAAGGTTTGGCTTAAGGAATAACGTTACAAAAGAATTATATTTTCTACGGTTTTTTCACCATATACCCCCGACAAATTAGAATATTCACCATATACCCTCAATGTTTCAGATATGCATCATATACCCCTGACTTTTCGAAAACGTTCACCATATACCCCTGACTTTTCAAAATTGTTCACCAAATGCCCTTTTTGGTAACGGACGTTAAGTCGCCGTTAGAGTTATTTACAATTTTGCCACCCTAACCCTTAACCCCTAACCCTAAACCTCCTAAACCCTAACACTAATCCTAACCCCTAATCCCCTAAACCCTAATTCTAACCCCTAACTCTAACCCACCCCACCCCACCCCCCTCCACCCTAGCCCCGCCCCCCACCCCCCCCCCCCTCCCCCTCTACTCCACCACCGCCGCCCCCACCCCCTCCCCTCCCCCGTCGATTTCCCCACCCCCACCCCCTCCCCCTCCCCTTCCCCGTCGTTGCTCCCCCCGCCGCCCCCACCTCCGACGCATCTCCCCGACAATAATGGACACCCCCACCCCATCCCTCCTACCACCGCAAAGACCACCGCCGCCGCTCCCGCTCTTCCCCCGACAATAATGCTCTATCTCTCGTGCTCTTCATCGACCCATGCCCCCCCCCCCAATTTGTCTTCAATTTCGCATCTCCCCGACAATAATCTTTCTTTGCGTCGTTTTAGTTTCGAAGGGGTGCTGAAAATTTCCGGTGAGTTGAAGTAATACCCCTTCGAATTACCCCCTCCCATGCTCTGCGTCTCTCTCTATTGTCCTCACGCACCTCAAGCATGGGGTGAGTTGCGAAATTGGGGGTGGGAGCTGGGTCGAGGAAGCTTCGGATCTCGCCTGAGTTACGAAAACTCGTGCTTGTGGTGGCCGGAGTTGTTTGCGAAACCTCAAGCCGAGTTGTTTTTCGGGGCGCGGGGGGGGGGGGTGGAGGGGCTCGACAGGAGCAAGCGACGGGGAAGGGGAGGGGGAGGGGGTGGGCAAATCGACGGGGGGGGGGGGGGGGGGCGGCGACGGTGGAGTATAGGGGGGGAGGGGGGGGGGGGCTGGGTTGGGGTGGAGGGAGGAGGGGGGTGGGGGGGGGCTGGGTGCGGGGGTTAGGGTTAGGGGTGGGTTAGGGTTAAGGTTATTGTTTAGGATTAGAGTTAGGGGTTAGGGTTAGGGGTTAAATGTGGCAAAATTGTAAATAACTCTAACGGTGAGTTAACGACAGTTAGAAAAAGGGCATTTAGGGAACAGTTTTGAAAAGTCAGGGGTATATGGTGAATATCTGAAACATTGAGGGTATATGGTGAATATTCTAATTTGTCGGGGGTATATGGTAAAAAAACCGTATTTTCTATTCCTCGTTTTGAGTCGAGTTCCAAGTTCCTACGAGTGCCATGTTCCTTTACAGTTCTTGAGTTTCTACATACTAGAGTTCAACTATATTATCAAATGTCTGTATTTGAGTTTGGGGTTAAAGGGTTTGAGTGAACTCTTGTAATAGGGACTTGGTTACGAGTTTGAGTGAATTCTTGTATCAAGTTCGAGTTAGGAACTTGAGTAAGTTCTTGTGTGTATGCATAGACTTAGGGTGAAGTCTATCTAGGGGTGAATGGTTTGAGTAAACCATTTGTAAAGAGTTGTGGGAACTCTTGAAAGAGTTAAGTCTAGAGTATAGAGTGTAAATTGCGAGAGAGTTGGAGTTCCAAGGGGAACTTGCATATGTAATAAGTTGAAACAGAGGAGGTTTCCTATTATAGTGAATAGTTTAAATCCTGAGGAGGTCGTGGTTTTTCTTCTTGTATTGAGACAAGAAGTTTCCACGTAAAAATATCTCTTGCACTTTCAGTTCCTTATTGCTTATGTTTTTAAATTCCGCATTATTTGGGAAATAAGTTCCACACTACAATTCACCCCCCCTCTTGTAGTGTTCCTAGTGAAATAACAATTGGTATCAGAGCCGAAACTCAGTGATAAGCAGGAAACCCTGCTAAGTTAAGTTCCTGCAAGAAGAAGGAACCCGTACGAGAAAGAAACTGCACCCTACATCATTCAAAGGAACAAGTGGAGGCTAACTTTTTATTATCAATTAAAAGTCAGTCAAGGATTATCAACAAACCCTTTGATGTAAGTATCTATTCCTTGAGATATTTTTATAGGCATACATTAAATTGAAACTTGTTCCTTATAGTATTTCTAGTAAAATTGTTCTATTCGGCTTTGATGTTTTTTTGCAATTTTGGATAACTCTAATTTTTTTTTAAAAAGAAAAAATTCAAATTTCCTAATAGTTTTGAAATTTCAAAGAATCAGTATACTAGAAATGGTTCAAGGAACAAGTCATATGGAACAATGCACATTGTCACTCTTGGAACTTGGTTTCTATACAAAAGGAAAATTTCATTTATTTGCCAAAAAATTGTTTTTCCATGCATATTGAGTATATTGGATATTTACTGTATGAATGCATGATTGTTCTTGTTAGTAGTAAAAGATATGTGAATGTTATTTGGTTGAAATATGGATACTTTATGTTGCTCTTACTAACAAGAAAGGATCCAACAAATATTTGGGTACCAAAAACCAAGAACTTGCTTATTTTACAGGTCATGTGAAAGGAACCTACATCTCTTGATGTAGATGTTGTTTCTAGAAAGTAGTTATAGACATGAGTTCCTCTCACTACAAAAGCTGGAAAAAGTATGTAAAAGGTGAAATATATTTCTTAGGAAATTGGGTAATGATCTTTACATACTACTATATATCTTGGTCATTATTATTCTCAAGTATGCTTTTTAATATCCCTTATTAATACATGATTGTAGAAGGTTATGAAAGAGGAGTGGTTTTATGGTTTTTACATATATATGAATTATTTCAATCTAACTTCTCTTCAAGTTTTGTGCAAATATAATTATATTATGTAGGTTTGACTATGGAGATAATTAATATTGGTAAAGGAAGTTGCTGATGTAATAAGAGAATGATCGTCAGTTCCTCTGAAAGGAACAGACGTATTGGCACAACTAAAACGAACCAAAGGAACTCTAATATAATCATAGGAACATAGTAATTAAGCATGAATCAACAGATTTATTAACTGATATTCACTTTCTAATGATAATAGAAATTTAAGGCTAGAATTTAGGAAGGTTTTAAGGAAAAATATTTTGACTAAGTTAAAACATTTTAAGAAAATCTTTTTGGTTATGGAAAGACTTTATTTTGTTTGAAAAATTAAATCTTTCACATTTAAAGAAAAATCTTCTTAGACATTATTAAAAAGAATTGAATATTTAGGATAAGAGAAAATAATAAGAGATCATGCTTAACAAATTCCTAGAATTTAGGAAAGTGGGATACTAGATATAACACGTTCAATTAAACGTGTACAAAGTGGAGCTTGATGTGCTTGTTCCTCAAGCAAAGGAACAACATGTTCTAAAGACACAAATCCATGATTCTATGATCTAATCTCACGATTAATCCAAATGACTATTATATAAGAACTTAATTAATGAAGTTCTAAGTATGCCTGACTAAGTGGTTAAGTGAGTTAAGTACTTAGAGTATCAGTGCCTTTATTCTCTTATAATAGCCAATTGTTCCTATTGTCTACTTATTCTATTTCCACTAAATTAAATGCATAAAATCAGTTTCTCAAATCAAGAAACATTGACTATTGATTTGAAGGAAGAGATGGTAAACTAAGATTAATGGAACTATTAAATGGTATAGGAACATTCAAACATTTGGCACAAGTTCCTAATTCTTTTGAAATTGATCTTAGTTCACTTGAACAAAGTAGAAGTTCCTTTTCATACGAGACTATATTTTTTAAGGGACTTTATTTCATTTTATGCTTTAACTATATTATCTCTTTTGACTAACCTACTAACATTAAAATGCACAAAGTATTTCTTTTTGGGTTTGCTTTACAAATTATATTTCTTAGTTTATGACAACCCAAAATGAAGGAACAAACAATATTTAGGGAGGGGGGAACAACTCGTAAGATATAGCTCGACAACGAGTGTTCCAAGCCTATGATGATAGACAAATCAATATTACTCTCGCTATATGCTTATGATGAAGGAACTGTAGCTTCATAAACCAACATAAAATGGTAAGATTGTTTAATAATCAAATGTTGGTGAGTTAAGTTCCTGTTCCATTGTAAATATTTTTATTGTCGAGTAATTGAAGCATATTTTGTTTAAAGTTTTTAAAAGTTCACTAACTCTGGTTGTTTTGCAAATAAAATTGCGTCATCAATAAAAGCTAGAATTGTCATATTTGAAGGTAACTAAGTAGGGAACACATACTTTGTGGATCTCTATTTGGTTCCTAACAATAACATGACATAAATAGTTATTATAGATGATCTACTTATATCTTTCAAAATGATAATATTCTAACTTCATCGTGGTTGACAAACTTAGACCAAGGAGCTTGATTATAAGTATTTCTTATATATAGTTCCTAAAAGATAAACTTTGTTAACTATGTCCATGAAGATAGTATGTAATCTTATCTTTTTTCAAGAAATTTGGTGTGCACCACAAATTCTTGAAACCTTTTTATGTGAATTTGCGTGGCATCTTAAGTGTTTAGATTAAAATTTTGAAGGAGATTTGTCTTGGTTAAAGTTGATATTTATTTAAGGAACACTTGAATCTTTTCTTTAATAGCAAAGATGAATATTCCACAGAATGTGTAATCATTGCTAAGAAGATTAAAAGTTTAAGTGGTCATAAATTATTATATTCGAGATCTAACCATGGAACCAAGTTCCAAACAAGTTTGATGATTTTGCTAAGAAACAAGGTATTGACTACAAGCTTTCAAAGTGAAGAAAATTATTACCAGAAAGGAACTTCTGGACAAAAGTCGTCAATACTACTTCCTAATCATCAACAAGGATATGGTTACATCTTTAATCAACAAGACACCCTACAAACTCAAAAAGTAGAAGATTCTACTAGGGAAGTTTGTTTATATAAGTGAAGAGACGATGTTCCTGTGATGCGCCTTCAATTGCAAAGCATACCAAGTTTACAACAAAGAAAACAATGTGCAAAGTAATGAGTGAGCATATTATTTTAATTGAAACTAACTTGTTTGATCCCAGTAAACAGGTTAAAGATGGTTTTCATGTTGAACTCACAAGTTCCTATGGAGCTTGAGTTCCTAATATGAAATATGTCACTCTCAAAAGCAACAATAGCCATCTATATGACCTCATGGAGAAGAGCTTAAAAAAAAAAGAAGATCAAGTTCAATTTCATGAAATAGAAGTTCAACTCAATAAATATGTGGAAGTGAGTTCCTATGCAATTAGTAGGAACGGACAGTTTCATACTTTCAGTATTCGAGTTCATTGCCTCTAACTGGAAGATAAGAAGTACTCCTGCGATTCATTCAAAATGACATCGACAAAGGAACTCTATACAGGTTAGTTGTTGAGAGGAACAACTAAACAAAGGTATTGACTTTGAGGAAACTTTTATTCATGTAGCCAGGTCATAAAATAATTATATTATTTTCTCTTTTTGCTTACATGGGATTTAGGTTGTTCCAAATAGATTTTAAATGTGTTCAAAATAAATATTTTTTTTGGAAATCTATGAGGAACAACATCAAGTTTCTTCTTGAAAAATGATTTCAAAATTAACAATAATTTTTGTTTTCAAGAGAAATTGACTTAGTAGTTGTACATAGTTATATCGATAATATTTATGGTACAACTAACTATTTTACGCAAGGGTTTTTGCTAACCTTATAAGCAAATGTACACGAGCATGATAAGGGAGCAAAGCTATTCGCTTGGAATATAATGATGCAAGGACAATAACATTATGTCAAAGAACTTTTGAAGAATGATGAGTATGAGTCGAGTTGGAATGAAAATTTTCATCAGATGTGAAGACATCAAAATGATGGAACTAGCAGTTCTGGAACTCAAAAGTAAGTCATCAAAATCAGTCCAGTACTTGAGGTAATTTTATATTCATGGTGAAATATGACTTAAGTTATGGTGTTCCTATTCACATTGTATCATGATTAATAAATTACATTGTTAAATTATTAATATGAATGCATAACTTTTATAAGTCTTGCTTTACATTATGTGAATATATGTTCTTTATAATTTCACCTATTCATGGACTATTTAGAGGAACAAGACTTGATAAAGTATGACTTGAGAATAAACATGTTCTTTTCCAAAAGTTTTGTCGAATTGGGTTCTTACACATACTAAAATTTGAACTGATTATATGCACACTAGTGTAAATATGTTACTGTAGACACTAAAAATTTATTAGTGTTTTACGTTAAAATAAATTAATTATTATTGAGCTAAAATAAATATAATTAGCCCAATTTAGATAATTTAGCCCACTCAAATAAAATATCCAAATTAAACAAATATAATTTGGGTTGTAAATATTTGGGCCAGTTAATATTATAGTCCAAATAAGATGGTCAAATGGCAAAGGTAAAAAAAGACTTCCAAGTCATAAACGGGCCCAAGCCCATAAGCTACCAAGTCCATGAAGGGATCTCCATTTCCTATAAATAGACCTCACCTCCTTTAGTTGAGGGGACCAGAAAATCATTATTCTCAAGAGCTCATAAAATTCTCTTAGAATTCTCTCTGCAAATAGTCAACAAGCACATCAAATCCGTGCCGACTATTCAGATGCACTCAAACACATTCGATTGAGATTCAAGCTTTTGTCAGCCCTCATTCGAATACACCTAAACAAAACCCAAACTCAGGTTGACGTTGACAAAACGTCATCCCACATTCAAACTCAGGTTGACGTTGACAAAACGTCACTCTACACTCAACTCCACGTCGACATCAACACGTGTCACTCTCAAGCTACGGAACAGAATCAGAGGACTTAGTTTATTTCCATTATAAACTGTTTACAGAGATTGTACTCAATACATTTATTGAAATATAATTTCTTTGTTACTTTGTTTCTTCTCTTATATATTTTGACTCGAAATTTGTGTATACAAATTTTGGCACGCTCGGTGGGACTATCTCTGCCTCTCATCTCTGTTTCGTCATCAACAACAAATATGAGAAATGGCCTTAAGCAAGAACATCTCTCAATCTTATGAAAACTCTTCCGACACCCTAAGAAAATCTGTAACGTTGGGTGACTTCATGGATGACATGACTCTTGGTTTCCGCACCAGAGGAATGAAAAGACTGCTGTTGCTGCCGCCGCCGCTAAGCTTCGAACTGCAAACGTTCCTACCAGGCATAGAAAGCTCTCTAAGCCTGCTGCTGCTGAATCATCTATCATGCCTGATTTACACAAGGAGCGTGAAACCCCTGTGTTTGGCTCAACTGCTTTGGCTGAACACGAGCCATCATTTATTGCTTCTCAAATATGGAAGCAACTCTCATATGGTAAGTCAGGCAGGCTGATCGTGCACACTAGCCCTCTCTTTGATCCACTCAATGTAGAGAGTGACAATGAAACAAGTGATGACCTTGTTGTCTCATCACCCCTAAAGATTTCCGACTTAGAGGAACCCTTGATGTCTTTACAGTCAAACACTGCTGCTGTTATGGTGACCTCAGCTAAGACAGTTGAGGAACAACTTGCCGAAATGAATAGCCTACTCCAAAAATTAATGAAGGATGGAGAGGAAATAGAAGCTCAAATCCGACTCCAAAATGAGCAAATCGCTGCCCTCAACAAGAAACTTGAGGAGGGCGACGCATCATTAAGACAGGGTGGGGAGGAAAGCGAAGACGATAGTGGTGAAGACGCTCGCCGCCCACCTACAGCTCGGCAACTTGAGTTATTGATAGCTCACACTCTCAAAAATCAACTTGGAGAAAGTTCTCAAGGCAGTCATCGCTATGTGAAGCCTTATACCAAAAGGATCGATAAGCTGCAGATGCCTTTTGGCTATCAACCCCCCAAGTTTCAGCAATTCGATGGGAAAGGAAATCCTAAGCAACACATTGCTCACTTTGTGGAAACATGCAATAATGCTGGTACCACAGATGATTTCCTGGTCAAACAATTTGTTCGTTCTCTTAAAGGCATGGCCTTTGACTGGTACACATATTTACCCTCACAATCCATCGACAGTTGGGATCAAATGGAGGAGGAATTCCTGAGCAGGTTCTATAGCACTCGACGTATTGTCAGTATGACTGAACTGACTAAGACTCACCAGTGGAAGGATGAGCCTGTCATCGATTACATCAATCGTTGGCGCGCATTGAGTCTAGAGTGTAAAGATCACCTAACTGAAGTTATTGCTGTTGAGATGTGCATTCAAGGAATGGATTGGGACTTGCTTTATATCTTGCAAGGTATAAAGCCTAGGACTTTACAAGAATTGGCTACGTGAGCTCATGACATGGAGCTTTGCATTGCCAACAATACAGGCAAAGGCAACACTTCTTCAGAATACAAGAAAGAGAAGAAGGATTTCAAGAAGACTGACAAGACTGCCAAAAGTTCGACTAAGGAGTCAATGTCAATCACGACTACCTCCTCGCTTATCAAGATCTCTAGCAAGGCTGGCACTGAAAAGAATAAGGGTTCATCTTCTCAAGAACCTAGGAAAAAAGGCCAACCTTGAAAGAACTCCAAGCAAAGAAATATCCATTTCCAGATTCTAATTTATCAGGGATGTTGGATGATTTGCTTGAAAACAAAGTCATTGAGTTGTCCGAAGCTAAGCGTCCTGCAGAGGTCGGTAAGACTTCCGATCCTAACTACTGTCGGTATCACAGGTTGATTAGTCATCCCATAGAAAAGTGTATAACACTTAAGGAGAGAATTATGCAACTAACAAAGGATGGGAAAATTGTACTGGATTTTGATGAAGTTGATGAAGCTAATCACGCCTCCGCGATGTTAGATTCTTATTGGGAGGCTCAAACTCTGCAGTTTGGGAGTTTAGAGCCAGTAATTGTACATGTGCTGCGACCGGTTCTCCAAGTTGATGATGTGTCATCTGTTGAGCACAGTGTCCCAACTGACAACCAACATGGAGAGGATGACGAAGGGTGGACGTTGGTCACTAGAAGGAGGCCTAGACGACAGTCAAAGCCTCAACCAAAGTATGTTTGTCGTAAGAAAAAGCATCAAAAAAGAAAGGACTCAAAACGCTCGAAAGGAAAGAAAAAGTCAAAAAAGCATACCAAACAACAGGTACTGCTAATTGACTTGCTCGAACAAGATCCACTTTCCCCTGTAACCTTAGAAGAATTCTTTCCTGAAGATTACTTCACTACGGTTACTGTTAATGCTACCTCATTTGTTGAGGATGAAGAAGAAAAAGAAGAGGAGGAGGATCAAGAGCCTGTTAAAGAAAATGAAATCTCTGTTAAAGTAAATGTTCAGCATTCAGGGACGGAGATAGATCCAAAGATATTTGCTATCTTGGAAGCTCTTCCTACACGCATGGGATGGAGGTAGATCTTTCATTTACTTCGAGAAATGTGTCGACAGGTGGCTCTTGCACTTCAGCACCCATAATTATACCTTGACAAAGTGAAGGATGCTGGAGAGCCAAAAGAAAGCTCGGCTAAATGCGCATCATGTAATTTTGCCTTAGCCTTCACTGATGAAGACTTATTGTTGGATTCAAAACCTCACAACCGACCCTTGTTCGTCTCTGGTTACATTTTTGGCCAAAGAGTGAATCGCATCTTAGTGGATGGAGGTTCAGCTGTCAACATCATGCCAAAATCCACCATGACTGATTTAGAGATCACTATAGAAGATCTTTCTGATAGTCGTCTAATGATCCAAGGATTCAACTTGAACAGTCAGCGTGCCATAGGCATAATACGGCTTGGCCTTGTGATGGGAGAGTTAACATCATCTACTCTCTTCCATGTCATAGATACAAAGATGTCGTATAAAATGTTGCTTGGACGACCTTGGTTGCATGAAAATGGGGTAGTCGCATCGACCCTCCATCAATGCCTGAAATTTTATCGTGGAGGCGAGAAGAAAATAAATGGGGATGTCAAACCCTTTAGCACGGCAGATTCATACTTTGTCGATGCTAAGTTTTTTGAAGATGAGGAACCGTCAAGTGAAATGTTGCATCTAGAATTCCTTCAACAGGGAAAAGGGGTACAAATAAAAATGGTGATATTCCCTCGTCTTCAAGCTCTAGTGAGTCAGCCACCACTGAGATGCAACAACAAAAATGCAAAGAAAAGGTAAAAGAAGAATGTTGTTGCTCAACCCATTAAAGCAATGAAGAAGGCAGTAACGACTCCGGTTTTGCGATACATTCCTAAATCACGTCGTAAGGAAGGAGAGTCACCTTTTGCAGGGTGTCAGGTTATGAAAGTAGAGCCAAAGAAAGAAAAAGGAGTAGATGAGACTACTCTTCAATGTTTAAAGCAAGAAGTGGTTGTTCCTTTACCTAGAGCCAACCACAATCAAATTGCTAAGCCTCCAACCTTAGAATCTGTTGATCAATCTAGGAGAAAATGGCTTAACAAGGGTAGGTTTGACCCAAATGCTTATAAACTCTTGGCGAAGTCTGGTTATGACTTCGAGAATCCAGCTCCCATGGGGAATGTCATTGAGGTTGATCCTCATGGAATTAATGACACACAAAAGAAATTGCAAGAGTATGGCGTTGAGGCACGTCCGACTAAAGTAGGCTTGGGATTTGAAACTCCAACACCTATCAAAATTTCCGCACGGCGTAGAGGGACAACCTCTTTTTCGCAGTATAATACTGCGGAGAAAGTCGACGAAAATGAAGGTGAAGATAGTGTGCCTCAGCTAAATATATCGGTCTTTGATCGACTGCAGTCGCCTGTCGTAAAGGACCATACATCGGTTTTTGACAGACTTGGTGGACACGAGCTAAATGAAGCTGCAAAATCAAAAACACAAACACCCGTGCAAAATCTTCGATTTTCTAAGAAGAAAGCATATGTCTTTAAACGTCTTGGTGCATCGACCTCAATTGATAAACAAAAAAAAAAGGGTCAGTACTAAGTGGCATCACAAGAGGGAAAAATAAAGTCAAAGGCGATGACGCACCTCAAAGTGTTATCCCATCTCGCATGAGGCATACACAGGTGGTAGACATCATCGAACATGCACCCTTGAAAGCCAAAGGTCGTGTCATAGTGTTAACAAACCAAAGGAGTTCGTCTAGTCAAGAAAAAGAAAAAGATGTTGAATTTGTTTCTTCAAACCATAGCACAGGGCATGAGGCTCCTGAAAGTGACGAGGAGATGGAAATAGATGAGGCTCCTAAAACTATTGAAGATGGGGGGCAAGCCACCGTTGATGAGTTAAAAGAGTTAAACCTTGGAACTCAAGAAGAGCCACGGCCTGTCTACGTCAGCGCTTTTCTTACCCAACAGGAAGAACAAAAATATTCCAAGTTACTCTCTGACTACAAAGACGTATTTGCATGGAGTTATAAGGAGATGCCAGGACTCGACCCAAAAGTCGCTGTCCATCGCTTAGCCATCAAAAAAGGTGTCAGTCCAAAGAAGCAATCCCAAAGACGCTTCAGGCCAGTATTAATTCCTGAAATTGAGGTAGAAGTAAACAAGCTCATTGATGCAGGATTTATTCGCGAAGTTAAGTATCCTACTTGGATAGCAAACATTGTGCCAGTACGAAAGAAAAATGGACAGTTCCGAGTTTGTGTGGACTTCCGCGACTTGAACGAGGCGTGTCCGAAGGATGACTTTCCACTCCCAGTAACGGAAATCATGATTGATGCCACCACTGGTCATGAGGCTTTGTCATTCATGGATTGCACCGCTGGATACAACCAAATTCACATGGCTCCTGAAGATCAAGAAGCAACTGCATTTCATACCCCTAAAGGGATATTTGTTACAAAGTCATGCCTTTCGGCTTGAAAAATACCGGAGCTACGTATCAGCGTGCAATGCAGAATTTTTTTGAAGATATGATG
Organism: Beta corolliflora; assembly: GCA_947648045.1. NCBI lineage: Eukaryota > Viridiplantae > Streptophyta > Magnoliopsida > Caryophyllales > Amaranthaceae > Beta > Beta corolliflora. Next base: position 730,258 of record CANSZD010000854.1, read on the forward strand.
CATCAAATTGTGGAGTGCTATGTAGATGACTTGGTGGTAAAGTCTAAGAAGAAGGAGAATCATCTGCATGACCTCCGTAAAGTCTTTGAAAGACTACGAAAATGTCAATTAAAAATGAACCCCCCTCAAGTGCGCATTTGGCGTCACCTCAGGAAAGTTTCAAGGCTTCATTGTCATACACATGGGTATTGAAATTGACCAAGCAAAGATTAAGGCAATCCAAGAGATGCCTGAACCTAAGAACCTCAAGGAGTTGCGTGGCCTCCAAGGGCGTCTCGCTTACATTCGAAGGTTTATTTCTAATCTAGCAGGAAGATGTCATCCCTTCAGCCATCTCATGAAAAAGGATGCCCCGTTCAAATGGGATGACTCATGTAAAAAAGCCTTCGAAAGTATAAAGAAGTATTTATCTTCTCCCCTGTCTTGGGGGCACCAGTAAAAGGGAAACCACTCATCCTTTATATCGCAGCACAGGAGCGATCTCTGGGGGCAATGTGCGCTCAAGAGCAAGAAGATCATAAGCAGACAACTCATTACTACTTGAGCCGAACTTTGGTGGGTGCTGAATTGAATTACTCACCTATTGAAAAAATTTGCCTTACTTTGATTTTTGCTATTCAAAAATTAAAGCATTACATTCAGGCTCATACGGTTCATTTCATCTCGAGGTTTGACCCGATAAAATACATTATCTCAAGGCCCGTGTTGTCTGGCAGACTTGCAAAGTGGGCTATGCTTTTAAAACAACATGACATTGTGTATGTCCCGTAAAAGGCTGTCAAGGGGCAAGCAATATCAGACTTTTTTGCTGACCACCCAGTCCCTGCAGAATGGGAGCTTTCTGACGATCTGCCAGGTGAAGATGTGTTTTTCATTGAAATACTCCCACCTTGGAAAATGTACTTTGACGGTGCCGCTCGTCATGACCGTGCAGGAGCTGGAGTTGTCTTCATTTCTCCAGAAAAGCATATACTGCCATACTCTTTTGTGCTAACTCAACTGTGCTCTAATAATATGGCTGAGTACCAAGCACTCATAATAAGCCTCCAAATGGCAATTGAAACGGAACTTAGAGACTTAGACATTCACGGGGACTCCCAATTGGTCCTAAAACAATTATCGGGTGAATATGAAGTCAAAAAGAATGATTTAATTCCTTATCAAAGGCAAGCGTCACAATTGCTTGACAAACTTGATACCGTCAAGTTAGAACATGTTCCAAGGAGTGCCAACAAGATGGCCGACGCGCTCGCTGGGCTTGCAGCCACTTTGGCACTGGGGGCAGAAGAAATCATGTCTGTACCCGTTTACAAACGATGGGTTGTCGCTCCTAATGATGATGTTGAAGAATATGCTGAAGAAGTTGACATAATCTCTGTCTATCAAATCGACAAGCAAGATTGGCGTCAACCAATTATAGATTATTTGGAACATAAAAAATTGCCAAGTGATCCAAAACATAAGACAGAGATTCGTCGTCGAGCCTCACGGTTTATATATATTATAAGGGGACTCTTTATCGACGATCCTTTCATGGTCTTTGGTTAAGATGTCTCGGAGATGAAGAAGCAAAGCAAACCATGGAGGAAGCTCTCTCTGGAGTTTGTGGCGCTCATCAGTCAGGTCCAAAACTGCATGACCGTATTAAAAGAATGGTTACTATTGGCCAAGCATGGTACAAGATAGCATGGCCTATGTAAAGAAATGTGAAGCTTGGCAATTTCATGCTAACTTCATTCATCAACCTACAGAGCCATTACACCCCACAGTCGCATCTTGGCCATTTGAAGCATGGGGACTTGATGTAGTCGGCCCAATCACGCCAAAATCAGCTGCTGGTAAAGATGGCAATGGGTCCAGGACCCTAACCGGTCCTGCCCATACCCTACCCTAATTGAAGCGTATGGGTCTTAATTTTTTGGACCATATGGGTAAGGGTAGGGTATGGGTTTTGATACTATTGGGTAAGGGTAGGGTAAGGGTCCAATTCTAAAATACCCAGACCCTACCCATACCCTACCCACTGACCCTCTCAAACTAAAATATATATTTTTTAATTTAAAATAATTATATATATTTAATATATAGCAGATATAAGAAACTCTTCCAGTCAAAATAAAACCCTTAATCCCTTACCCTAGACGCACTCTCACCGTCTCATCTTACCAGTATCTCACTCTCTCGCTCTTAACTATTTTCTTTATTTATATTTGGATGTATGAGGCTTTTGGGATGTGGAAAAACTATGTATTCTTATGTAATATAATATTTTGTGTGCTAATTCACAGCTTTATATGTTGAATTGTACTTAACAATTATATATACACGTGAAAATATGAGCGGATTTTTTTGTATTGGACCCATTATGGACCCTAGACCCTACCTATACCCTATCAGACCTTACGGGTATGGGTAAGGGTCCTGAAACTTTTTACCCTATGGGTATGGGTAGGGTATGGGTCTACATCCAAAAATTAGGGTATGGGTAAGGGTCTAGTCTTACCCTACCCATTGCCATCCCTATCTGCTAGGGGTGTTCATAAATATCCGATCCGGGCGGTCCGGTCCGTGATCCGGTTGATTCGATCTGATTTTTCGGATATCCGATCCGCTTTTTTAGTTTTCGGATATTTCGGATCGGATATCTGAAAATTTCCAGATCGGATACGGATCAGATTTTTTTCCGGATATTTTCGAATATCCGATCCGAAATATCCGTTTTCAATGCCGGATATCTGAAATATCCGATGATCCGATCCGAAACATATTTTATGAACTTTTCCTTTGAAAATTTAAATTTTTTTAGTTTTCGGATATCCGATGATCCGATCCGATACGAAATTTTCCGGATCGGATTCGGATCGCATTTTTCTCGATCCGGAATTTTGGATCGGATCGGATATCCGAAATGAACACCCCTACTATCTGCTGGGCAATCATATATTTTAGCAGCGACTGACAATTTTTCTAAATGGGCAGAGGCCATCCCCTTATGCGAGGTAAAGAAGGAGAATGTTGTTGACTACATTCGTACTCACATCATCTACAGATATGGTGTACCCCGAAGAATTGTCACTCACAATGGGACACCATTTTACAATAACTTAATGAAAAGTTTATGTGAGAAGTTTAAATTCACCCAACATAGATCGTCAATGTACAATGCACCAGTAAACGGTCTAGCTGAAGCGTTCAACAAGACACTTTGTAGTTTGTTGAGCAAAGTGGTTGCCAAGTCCAAACGTGATTGGCATGAAAGAATAGGGGAAGCTCTATGGGCATACAGGACGACATATAAATCAGCAACACAATCAACTCCATACTCGTTGGGGTATGGCGTTGAGGCCGTTCTCCCCTTGGAACTTCAAATTCCATCATTGCGCATTGCCATACAGGAAGGCTTGACTTTTGAAGAAAATGATAAACTCCGACTTGCTGAGTTGGAGGCGCTTGACGAAAAAAGACTCCAAGCACAACAAAAATCTGAGTGCTACCAAGCTCGTCTATCACGCGCTTTCAATAAGAAAGTTCGACCCCGCTCCTTTCAAGTTGGAGACATGGTCCTAGTCATTAAAAGACCCATCATTATTTCTCGTAAGACAGGAAGTAGATTCAGTTCTAAATGGGATGACCCATACGTTGTCAAAGAGGTATACACTAATGGGGCGTATAAAATTATTGACGCTGAAGGATTACGTATAGGTACTATCAATGGCAAGTTTCTGAAGCGCTACTACTCATGAAAATTGAGAGCATTGTTCAACTCCTAAGCAAGAGGATAAACTGCATATGTTGAAAGAAAATATATGTAAACTTGAACTACGTTGGCTTGATCTTGTAAAAGTGATTCGATAATTCTTTTGCAAGTACGTAGGCAACTTGGGTAACAAAAAAAAAAAAACTCAAGTGCAGCCACACCAAAAAAAAATATTGCAATCATTGTAATACTCCTGGCCCGCAAGAGTCTAAACTGTGAACGGCGAAAAAAAATGCAATACTCTTGGCCCGCAAGAGTATAAACTGTGAACGGCGAAACAAAAAAAAATGCAATACTCCTGGCCCGCAAGAGTATAAACTGTGAACGGCGAAACAAAAAAAAATGCAATACTCCTGGCCCGCAAGAGTATAAATTGTGAATGGCGAAACAAAAAAAAATGCAATACTCCTGGCCTACAAGAGTGTAAACTATGAACGGTCAAATAATTATAAGACAAAGAATGTGTCCAATCTTATTGCAAATATGAATAACAAAAAAAACATAAATTGTATGTGCACACTATCTATAAAACTAGAATAAAAAGAAACACACGAAAAAAAAACGGGACTCAATCTAAGTCTATGCATTCCAAGTGAGTGACGACTGGAGCTCCAATAACCGTCTCTTGCCCTCATCAAGATCGCGGATTTTATCAGTATTTAAAACAAGGGTAGCTGATAGCTCACTCAAGGCTTTCTTGTGATCTTCCACCTTCGCTGCAAGTGATGTTAAAGTAATCCCCTTGACCTCCAAGCTATTTGTCAAGTGGTTTGCTTTGTCACGCGCTGTCCCCAATTTAGTTTCAAGTTCCATGATCTAAAGCTTGTTGGAAGATTGCTCTCTTAGAAGTACCAGACGCTCTGTCTCAATCTCATCATAATCAAGCTCAGCCTTCTTAAGCGCCTCTGTATGAAAAATGATCTTCTCTTTTACTTGTTCAGATCGTTGACACTTTGAGGCAGCCTCTTCTAAAGCCAAATGATCTTTGACAGCACTAACATAGGATTCTATCTTGCGCTTCAAAGGGTTGGGATTTCCTTTAAGATTTTCAATACCCTCGTATAGCACTAAGGCTTCCTCATGCTTCTTCGCAACCTCGTTAAAGGGCGCTGCTCTCAGTGTTTCCAAATATTGCATACCCATGTCTTGAATCGCCTTAGCAAAGATATTTCTCATCAAGGACCCAGATTGGAGCATAGAGGTTGAGGCACTAGAGATATGAACTCCAGGTGTCTCGATGACGGGAGCTTCTGCAGCTTTTGTGTGAATATCTGACATTCTTGCAGTTCCCTCAAGGGGTTGATAATTGTGAATAGGAGAGGAACCCTTAGCAGATCCGTCTACAATCTTGCAAACCAAATCCCTTGCAAATCTCAATTCCTTCCCCCTTCTAGAAGTCACTTTCGAGGGAAGCACTATTGTGGGATGTTCTGAGTCGTCAGGAATATCCGTAATATCCATCTCCAGGTTGAAGTCATCTTCCTAGATAACAAAAGCAATAAAAATTAGTCAAAAAAATTGGTGTAAGGGAGGAAAGGTCATCCAAGGGGAAATCTGCAATAGCGTGAGATGATTCAGGCACTCCATTAAAAAAACTTTCACAGTTCAGCCCATGTTCCTCAAGCACACAATCAGAAGATTTTCTTTTCCCCCGACGTTGATGTTTGAAATCCACATATGACTCTGCATCGCTGGTGCTCCTCCCATTGCTGGAATTTGGACTCATTGCTTGTCTAGATCCTCTTGTCCTATGTAAGTTGGATTTTCTACAAGCTGACGTTCGCCCCTGTTAGGCTTAGAAGAATTAGATCCAACACTCGAATACAACATGTCAACCTTATTCCTTAGGTCTTTGATAGACACCCTGGGCCACCAATCAGGAAATTCTAAGGTCTTCAACTGACGCCAATCTAATGAGCAGGCAGGGACGAAAAGTCTGGACTGACTACCCTGAAACAATAACAACCTTCAGTATCTCAAAGCTTCATAATAAGTTACGCTTCGAGATTCAACATCGCGACGAGGCGTGCCAGGGACATCTTGAACAAAACCAAACTGTCTGCTAAATCGATAGGGGGAATAAGGCTCAACGTGAAAAGAATCACCTTGACGTATGGCTAGATAGGCAGAACGAAGAGAGACCAGGTAGCTGAAACTTGAGACGTCAAGTTCACCATCGTCAAAAAATAAGCTATTTTTGTTTTTGTTCAAGATAGTGCACCCCACTTTCGCCTTCCTTCCATCATGGATGAGTTCTCGAGCATCAACTTCTTTGAAACACTTAGCTCCTTGAGCCCCCGTAAATACAGTCATCAAAGGACCTGGTGGGGAAGGGTCTACATCATGGTTGGTGCTGAAGTAGTACGCTAGCTAACTATATAAGTATTGCGCCGGGAAGAAAGATCCAGAATAGGCAGGCTTTGAAGATGCGGAAATTGCATTCAAACCTCTGTAGATACTGGCAAGTACAGGTGCAACAAGACTAAAAGTCGTACCCCGAGCCATCAGAGTAGCAACTTCAAAGGTATCGGACCTAATGAGTCTATCTTCACTTTCAGGAAGCACAAAAACACACAACCAACAAGCCAAGAAAGCTGTAGTATAGGTAGTCTGTCTTCTGACATCACTAGAGACACCAAGAAAATCAAGCATGGCAGATTCTTCTGTTGTCCATTCAGTCGGACGAGCTCTAAGCTCACCAGTGGGATTATGAGTAGACTTCGGGCGAGAATCAGAGTATCTGCGTCTCTTCACGGGTGCTGCATAAGTGATTTTTCTCTTATACCAAAATTGTATCCACTGTTGAGCAGAAACTCTATTCCTTGATTCAAGTTGCTTGTTCAGATGATGATAAGCATTAAGTAGGTGTTCGTAAGCTTTAGAGATAAGGCGATCGCCATCCTCGCCTCGCGCCCTTATGATGTTCAGATGAAGGGTGGCTTCATCATAAATCTCTCCGACAATGGGCAATCCACCGAGTCGGTGGAGGTCCCACAAGGAAATAGACAGCTCACCTGCCACGGTATGAAGCGTGTTGGTAGTGGGACACCAACTCTCACAGAAAGCACGCATGATGCTAGTATCCCTGTCATATGAGTAGAGTGAAGCGTAGACGGCGTTATAAATGCCGCAATAGTCAAGAGCTTCGCGAAAACGAAATAAGACATCTTCAGTCCATTCCAAATACCCAGGAATGAAAGAGGAATCTCCAATGATTCTAACAACTTGGGATCCCCATTTCACAGAGCCAGAAAGAATAGAGCAACCGAGAAAGGGAAGGCAATCATCAGTAGCAGGCTTGTCTTTTAAGATGCTATAAAGCTTATAAACAGTTGACACGTTGTGTGCACCAAGAGGAAGCTTGACAAACATCTCACTCAGGAAATTATTCTTGCACACTAAAGTTTGAATGCCCTCAGGGCAACGCAGTGAGCGGCTGATGACCATATTAGTGCCTGATCTGGGATCATCTCTTTCACGATCAACAAGAGCAATGTAGGAATGTTTATCATCATTGAATTCTTTAATGAACACCATCCAAAAAAAAAAAATAGAAAGGAATGAGTAATATAGAATACAAAAAAAGGACAAATGTCTCGGCTACATGATCGTCGCCAATGATTGTCTTCGAACACACTCCAAAAGTGTCATCTTTAGTTGTTAGGATAAGCACAATTAGCAACTGACCTAACAACTCCGATGGATCATCGCTGACCCATCGCGATGAACACTCAAGTAGTGGACTTGATTGTCTTCGAACACACTCCAAAAGTGTCATCTTTAGTTGCTAGGATAAGCACAATTAGCAACTGGCCTAACAACTCCGATGGATCATCGCTGACCCATCACGATGAACACTCAAGTAGTGGACTTGATTGTCTTCGAACACACTCCAAAAGTGTCATCTTTAGTTGCTAGGATAAGCACAATTAGCAGCTGGCCTAACAACTCTGAAGGATCATCGCTGACCCATTGCGATGAACACTCAAGTAGTGGACTTGATTGTCTTCGAACACACTCCAAAAATGTCATCTTTAGTTGCTAGGATAAGCACAATTAGCAACTGGCTAACAACTCCGACTGATCATCACTGACCCATCGCGATGAACACTTAAGTAGTGGACTTGATTGTCTTCCGATGGCAAGTGTCAAAAAAAAATTGTCACCTGCAAGACATTACAAACAACACTTGCACAAAAAAAAATTTACACAAAAAAAAAGGACATAAGGGGGTGTAACAAAAATCATCACCTCACTAGTCTCGAGCTTTTGTAGGACTTCAAAGATAGTCTAGAAGTTCAGTATCTCACAAAATCTAATGAGCTGCAATTCAAATAAATATGTCTTGACCCAATTCCAAATATAGAAAAAAGGGATATATGATCACAAAAATTAGTGTTGAAGTATCTGATATTAAAAAATTTGAAACTACTCTGTGTCGACTCGACAAACATATACGTGTATAAAAAAAGGAGTTTGCAAAAAAATAAAAAAATAAATTCGAAGTGTAAAATAGTGGCTGCTTGTCAACGATTTTTATGCAAATCATGTGGGTTTTGACTAGGAACTTGTATAACAACGGTCCATGACCAAGCATATAAGACAAACGAGACGAAGAAAATTGAATTTTACCACTAGTCTCGTTGCCAAGTCGTTTACTGCATTTAGTTATTAATGATTGAGTTTGAATTATTGATAGTGAACAATAACTACGATCGCTAATACCGATGAGACGAAAACCAATCATCAAGCATGAGATAGCAGTAGGGGTGTAAATGAGACGAGACAACTCGCGAGCTACTCGGTCAAAACTCGGTCAAAACTCGGCTCGAGTAAGCTCGACTCGAGCTCGAACTCGGCTCGAGATGTTGGCGAGTCGAGTTGAGCAACTCGATACTCGACTCGAAAACTCGTGAGAAGCTCGAAAACCCAATTATCAATAGCAAAATACCTAAATTCAACATTTTTCTACCTTAGAGTTGCTTTTAACATGAGACACTTGCAAGCTACTCGAAATCTACTCGGTCAAAACTCGACTCGGTCAAAGCTCGACTCGGTCAAAGCTCTGTCAAAACTCGGTCAAACTCGACTCGAGTGAGCTCGACTCAACTCGAGCTCGACTCGAAATGCTAACGAGTCGAGTCGAGCTAGCTCAAACTCGAACTCGACTCGCATCATTTACCCCCTAGATAGCAGTAGAACGTTATTGTGGAAAACAAGCATACAAGCCAAATAATTAAGCCACCAAATCACCGCACCCAAGTATAAAGAAAGTGATAAAAAAATCACTTTTATGTTTTGTCTTGAGGTGAAAAAAAAAGAAGTCGGCTAATCTGTCATGGTAGTTGACAATCCAAAGAAAAAGGGTGCCAGATCATGCGGATTATCTAACCAAATTGTATAAATTGCATCAAGGATTTTGGTACTTATGGGGGGTTTAGCATCAGACCCTGTGTGACATGTATTTAAGAAATAATAATAATAATTCTTTAATAATAAGAAGCAAAGTGAACCCCTTTGCATCCTGATGAATGCCGGCTATTAAAGTTTTGATTTGGGCAATTTGTGATGATCACCGCAAATCGTGAGACATCAAATTGGTATAGTCAAATTTTGTGCATGAATAACAAATATTAGATGTTGACACATAAATCAGTAAGTTTGGTTACAGCTAAGTAGTCGACCATTATTATTATACTAATATTTGTTATCAAGAAGGTTAAAAAACTTTACCTTTTGACTTATGATGCACGTTGACGTTGATGAAGAATCCAGCATTATAGATCAAATTAATTTATTGTTTCCGCTGCACTAATCACAAAAAAAAAAGGAGTCTAAGTAATTCTTGCGGCTAACATGAATCAATATGTTCAAGTGCTAAGTAAAGTATAATGAAAAAAAAAGAAAGAAAAGAAAAGAGAAGAAGGTGTATGGGATGACTTACGTTTTGGCTGTAAGTTGAAAAGACTCTCGTTATTTTCTCTTTTCATACTCTGCGACAATGAGATCAAAGTTTTTGGTGCAGAGTAAGAAAGTAGAGCCCTCTTATGATTTTATAGGCTACGGTGCATCAAAAGCCAAAACCTAGTAGGATAAGATTTGTTTTAGTTGATAACAAAGAAATCTTAACCGAAATAAGATTGAAGCTCTTGATTCTAAGACTTGATAGAGCTGGAAAAATTCATGACTCTACCTTAAAAAAAGAAAATCAATAAACAGCACGGTGGTTGTCAAACCGTTATCAAGCCAAACAAAAATTTGTCGAGACCCTGTCACCATTAAACACTTCAAATCGTGTACGTGACATAGTCTCGAGGGGGCAATTTGTAGACACAAAAAATTTATTAGTGTTTTACATTAAAATAAATTAATTATTATGGAGCTAAAGTAAATATAATTAGCCTAATTTAGATAATTTAGCCCACTCAAATAAAATATCTAAATTAAACAAATATAATTTGGGTTGTAAATAGTTGGGCCAGTCAATATTATAGTCCAAATAAGATGGTCAAATGGCAAAGGTAAAAAAAGACTTTCAAGTCATAAACGGGCCCAAGCCCATAAGCTACCAAGTCCATGAAGGGATCTCCATTTCCTATAAATAGACCTCACCTCCTTTAGTTGAGGAGACCAGAAAATCATTATTCTCAAGAGCTCATAAAATTCTCTTAGAATTCTCTCTGCAAATAGTCAACAAGCACAACAAATCCGTGCCGACCGTTCAGATACACTCAAACACATTCGATTGACATTCAAGCTTTTGTCAGCCCTCATTCGAATACACCCAAACAAAACTCAAACTCAGGTTGACGTTGACAAAACGTCATCCCACATTCAAACTCAGGTTGACGTTGACAAAACGTCACTCTACACTCAACTCCACGTCGACATCAACACGTGTCACTCTCAAGCTACGGAACAGAATCAGAGGACTTAGTTTATTTCCATTATAAACTGTTTACAGAGATTGTACTCAATACATTTATTGAAATATAATTTCTTTGTTACTTTGTTTCTTGTCTTATTTATTTTGACTCGAAATTTGTGTATACAAATTTTGGCACGCTCGGTGGGACTATCTCTGCCTCTCATCTCTGTTTCGTCATCAACAACAAATCTGAGAAATGGCCTCAAGCAAGAACATCTCTCAATCTTCTGAAAACTCTTTCGACACCCTACGAAAATCTGTAACATTGGGTGACTTCATGGATGACATGACTCTTGGTTTCCGCACCAGAGGAATGAAAAAGGCTGTTGTTGCTGCCGCCGCTGCTAAGCTTCGAACTGCAAACGTTCCTACCAGGCAGAGAAAGCTCTCTAAGCCTGCTGCTGCTGAATCATCTATCATGCCTGATTCACACAAGGAGCGTGAAACCCCTGTGTTTGGCTCAACTGCTTTGGCTAATCACGAGCCATCATTTATTGCTTCTCAAATATGGAAGCATCTTTCATCTGGTAAGTTAGACAGGCTGATCGTGCACACTAGCCCTCTCTTTGATCCACTCAATGTAGAGAGTGACAATGAAACAAGTGATGATCTTGTTGTCTCATGACCCTTAAAGATTTCCGACTTAGAGGAACCCTTGCTGTCTTCACAGTCAAACACTGCTGCTGTTATGGTGACCTCAGGTAAGACAGTTGAGGAACCGAAATGAATAACCTACTCCAAAAATTAATGAAGGATGGAGAAGAAAAAGATGCTCAAATCCGACTCCAAAATAAGCAAATCGCTGCCCTCAATAAGCAACTTGAGGAGGACGACGCAGCATCAAGACAGCGTGGGGAGGAAAGCGAAGACGATAGTGGTGATGACGCTCGCCGCCCACCTACAACTCGACAACTTGAGTTATTGATAGCTCACACTGTCAAAAATCAACTTGGAGAAAGTTCTCAAGGCAGTCATCGCTATGTGAAGCCTTATACCAAAAGGATCGATAAGCTGCATATGCCTTTTGGCTATCAACCCCCCAAGTTTCAACAATTCGATGGGAAAGGAAATCCTAAGCAACACATTACCCACTTTGTGGAAACATGCAATAATGCTGGTACCACAGATGATTTCCTGGTCAAACAATTTGTTCGTTCTCTTAAAGGCATGACCTTGGACTGGTATACAAATTTACCCTCACAATCCATCGACAGTTGGGATCAAATGGAGGAGGAATTCCTGAACAGGTTCTATAGCACTCGACGTATTGTCAGTATGACTGAGCTGACTAAGACTCACCAGTGGAAGGATGAGCCAGTCATCGATTACATCAATCGTTGGCGCGCATTGAGTCTAGAGTGTAAAGATCACCTAACTGAAGTCTCTGCTGTTGAGCTGTGCATTCAAGGAATGGATTGGGACTTGCTTTATATCTTGCAAGGAATAAAGCCTAGGACTTTTCAAGAATTGGCTACGCAAGCTCATGACATGGAGCTTACCATTGCCAACAATAGAGGCAAAGGCAACACTTCTTCAGAATACAAGAAAGAGAAGAAGGATTTTAAGAAGACTGACAAGACTGCCAAAAGTTCGACTAAGGAGTCAATGTCAATCACGACTACCTCCTCGCCTATCAAGATCTCTAGCAAGGCTGGCACTGAAAAGAATAAGGGTTCATCTTCTCAAGAACCTAGGAAAAATAGGCCAACCTTGAAAGAACTCCAAGCAAAGAAATATCCATTTCCAGACTCTGATTTATCAGGGATGTTGGATGATTTGCTTGAAAACAAAGTCATTGAGTTGCCCGAAGCTAAGCGTCCTGCAGAGGTCGGTAAGACTTCCGATCCTAACTACTGTCGGTATCATAGGTTGATTAGTCATCCCATAGAAAAGTGTATAACACTTAAGGAGAGAATTATGCAACTTACAAAGGATGGGAAAATTGTACTGGATTTTGATGAAGTTGCTGAAGCTAATCACGCCTCCGCGATGTTAGATTCTTATTGGGAGGCTCAAACTCTGCAGTTTGGGAGTTTAGAGCCAGTAATTGTACATGTGCTGCGACCGGTTCTCCACGTTGATGATGTGCCATCTGTTGAGCATAGTGTCCCAACTGACAACCAACATGGAGAGGATGACGAAGGGTGGACGTTGGTCACTAGAAGGAGGCCTAGATGACAGTCAAAGCCTCAACCAAAGTCTTTTTGTCGTAAGAAAAAGCATCAAAGGGCTCAAAACGCTCGAAATGAAAGAAAAAGTAAAAAAGCATACCAAACAGCAGGTACTGCCAATTGACTTGCTCGAACGAGATCCACTTTCCCCTGTAACCTTAGAAGAATTCTTTCCTGAAGATTACTTCACTACGGTTACTGTTAATGCTACCTCATTTGATGAGGATGAAGAAGAAAAAGAAGAGGAGGAGGATCAAGAGCCTGTTAAAGAAAATGAAATCTCTGTTAAAGTAACTGTTCAGCATTCAGGGACGGAGATAGATCCAAAGATATTGGCTCTGCGCAGATCTTTCATTTGCCTCGAGAAATGTGTCGACAGGTGGCTCTTGCACTTCAACACCCAAAATTATACCTTGACAAAGTGAAGGATGCTGGAGAGCCAATAGAAAGCTCGGCTAAATGTGCATCATGTAATTTTGCCTTAGCCTTCACTGATGAAGACTTATTGTTGGGTTCAAAACCTCACAACCGACCCTTGTTCGTCTCTGGTTACATTTTTGGCCAAAGAGTGAATCGCATCTTAGTGGATGGAGGTTCAGCTGTCAACATCATGCCAAAATCCACCATGACTGATTTAGGAATCACTATGGAAGATCTTTCTGATAGTCGTCTAATGATCTAAGGATTCAACTTGAACAGTCAGCGTGCCATAGGCATAATACGTCTTGACCTTGTGATGGGAGAGTTAACATCATCTACTCTCTTCCATGTCATAGATACAAAGACGTCGTATAAAATGTTGCTTGGACGACCTTGGTTGCATGAAAATGGGGTAGTCGCATCGACCCTCCATCAATGCCTGAAAATTTATCGTGGAGGCGAGAAGAAAATAAATGGGGATGTCAAACCCTTTAGCACGTCAGATTCATACTTTGCCGATGCTAAGTTTTTTTGTAGATGAGGAACCCTCAAGTGAAATGTTGCATCTAGAATTCCTTCAACAGGGAAAAGGGATACAAATAAAAATGGTGATATTCCCTCGTCTTCAAGCTCTAGTGAGTCAACCACCACTGAGATGCAACAACAAAAATGCAAAGAAAAGGTAAAAGAAGAAGTTGTTGCTCAACCCATTAAAGCAATGAAGAAGGCAATAACGACTCCGGTCTTGCGATACATTCCTAAATCACGTCGTAAGGAAGAGGAGTCACCTTTTGGAGGGTGTCAGGTTATGAAAGTAGAGCCAAAGAAAGAAAAAGGAGTAGATGAGAACTACTCTTCAATGTTTAAAGCAAGAAGTGGTTGTTCCTTTACCTAGAGCCAACCACAATCAATTTGCTAAGCCTCCAACCTCAGAATCTGTTGATCAATCTAGGAGAAAATGGCTTAACAAGGGTAGGTTTGACCCAAATGCTTATAAACTCTTGGCGAAGTCTGGTTATGACTTCGAGAATCCAGCTCCCATGGGGAATGTCATTGAGGTTGATCCTCATGGAATTAAAGACACATAAAAGAAATTGCAAGAGTATGGCGTTGAGGTACGTCCGACTAAAGTAGGCTTGGGATTTGAAACTCCAACACCCATCAAAATTTCCGCACGGCGTAGAGGGACAACCTCTTCTTCGCAGTATATTACTGCGGAGAAAGTCGACAGGTGAAGATAGTGTGCCTCAGCTAAATATATCGGTCTTTGATCGACTGCAGTCGCCTGTCGTAAAGGACCATACATCGGTTTTTGACAGACTTGGTGGACACGAGCTAAATGAAGGTGCAAAATCAAAAACACAAACACCCGTGCAAAATCTTCGATTTTCTAAGAAGAAAGCATCTGTCTTTAAACGTCTTGGTGCATCGACCTCAATTGATAAACAAAAAAGAGGGTCAGTACTAAGTGGCAACACAAGAGGGAAAAATAAAGTCAAAGGCGATGACGCACCTCAAAGTGTTATCCCATCTCGCATGAGGCGTACACAGGTGGTAGACATCATCGAACATGCACCCTTGAAAGCCAAAGGTCGTGTCATAGTGTTAACAAACCAAAGGAGTTCGTCTAGTCAAGAAAAAGAAAAAGATGTTGAATTTGTTTCTTCAAACCATATCACAGGGCATGAGGCTCCTGAAAGTGACGAGGAGATGGAAACAGATGAGGCTCCTAAAACTCTTGAAGATGGGGGGCAAGCCACCGTTGATGAGTTAAACCTTGGAACTCAAGAAGAGCCACGCCCTGTCTACGTCAGTGCTTTTCTTACCCAACAGGAAGAACAAAAATATTCCAAGTTACTCTCTTACTACAAAGACGTATTTGCATGGAGTTATAAGGAGATGCCAGGACTCACCCAAAAGTCGATGTCCATCGCTTAGCCATCAAAAAAGGTGTCAGTCCAAAGAAGCAATCCCAAAGACGCTTCAGGCCAGTATTAATTCCTGAAATTGAGGTAGAAGTAAACAAGCTCATTGATGCAGGATTTATTCGCGAAGTCAAGTATCCTACTTGGATAGCAAACATTGTGCCAGTACGAAAGAAAAATGGTCAGTTACGAGTTTGTGTGGACTTCCGCGACTTGAACGAGGCGTGTCCGAAGAATGACTTTCCACTCCCAGTAACGGAAATCATGATTGATGCCACCACTGGTCATGAGGTTTTGTCATTCATGGATTGTACCGCTGAATACAACCAAATTCACATGGCTCTTGAAGATCAAGAAGCAAATGCATTTCGTACCCCTAAAGGGATATTTTGTTACAAAGTCATGCCTTTCGGCTTGAAAAATGCCGGAGCTACGTATCAGCGTGCAATGCATAAATTTTTTGAAGATATGATGCATCAAATTGTGGAGTGCTATGTAGATGACTTGGTGGAAAAGTCTAAGAAGAAGGAGAATCATCTGCATGACCTCCGTAAAGTCTTTGAAAGACTACGAAAATGTCAATTAAAAATGAACCCCCTCAAGTGCGCATTTGGCGTCACCTCAAGAAAGTTTCTAGGCTTCATTGTCAGACATAGGGGTATTGAAATTGACCAAGCAAAGATTATGGCAATCCAAGAGATGCCCGAACCTAAGAACCTCAAGGAGTTACGTGGCCTCCAAGGGCGTCTCAATTACATTCGAAGGTTTATTTCTAATCTAGCAGGAAGATGTCATCCCTTCAGCCATCTCATGAAAAAGGATGCCCCGTTCAAATGGGATGACTCATGTAAAAAAGCCTTCGAAAGTATAAAGAAGTACTTGTCTTCTCCCCCTGTCATAGGGGCACCAGTAAAAGGGATACCACTCATCCTTTATATCGCAAAGACAGAGCGATCTCGGGGGCAATGTGCGCTCAAGAGCAAGAAGATCGTAAGGAGACAGCTCTTTACTACTTGAGCCGAACTTTGGTGGGTGCTGAATTGAATTACTCACCTATTGAAAAAATTTGCCTTGCTTTGATTTTTGCTATTCAAAAATCAAAGCATTACATGCAGGCTCATACGGTTCATGTCATCTCGAGGTCTGACCCGATAAAATACATTCTCTCAAGGCCCGTGTTGTCTGGCAGACTTGCAAAGTGGGCTATGCTTTTAAAACAACATGACATTGTGTATGTCCCGCAAAAGGCTGTCAAGGGGCAAGCAATGGCAGACTTTTTCGCAGACCACCAGTCCCTGCAGAATGGGAGCTTTACGACGATCTGCCAGGTGAAGATGTGTTTTTCATTGAAATACTCCCACCTTGGAAAATGTACTTTGACGGCGCCGCTCGTCATGACGGTGCAGGAGCTGGAGTTGTCTTCATTTCTCCAGAAAAGCATATACTGCCATACTCTTTTGTGCTAACTCAACTGTGCTCCAATAATATGGCTGAGTACCAAGCACTCATAATAGGCCTCCAAATGGCAATTGAAATGGGGCTTAGAGACTTAGACATTCACGGGGACTCCCAATTGGTCCTAAAACAATTGTCGGGTGAATACGAAGTAAAAAAGAATGATCTAATCCCTTATCAAAGGCAAGCGTCACAATTGCTTGACAAACTTGATACCGTCAAGTTAGAACATATTCCAAGGAGTGCCAACAAGATGGCTGACGCGCTCGCTGGGCTTGCAGCCACTTTGGCACTGGGGGCCGAAGAAATCATGTATGTACCCGTTTGCAAACGATGGGTTGTCGCTCCTGATGATGATGTTGAAGAATATGCTGAAGAAGTTGACATAATCTCTTGTCTATCAAATCGACAAGGAAGATTGGCGTCAACCAATTATAGATTATTTGGAACATAAAAAATTGCCAAGTGATCCAAAACATAAGACAGAGATTCGTCGTCGAGCCTCACGGTTTATATATTATAAGGGGACTCTTTATCGACGATCCTTTCATGGTCTTTGGTTAAGATGTCTCAGAGATGAAGAAGCAAAGCAATGTGAAGCTTGCCAATTTCATGCTAACTTCATTCATCAACCTCCAGAGCCATTACACCCCACAGTCGCATCTTGGCCATTTGAAGCATGGGGACTTGATGTAGTCGACCCAATCACACCAAAATCATCTGCTGGGCAATCATATATTTTGGCAGCGACTGACTATTTTTCTAGATGGGCAGAGGCCATCCCCTTACGCGAGGTAAAGAAGGAGAATGTTGTTGACTTCATTCGTACTCACATCATCTAAAGATATGGTGTACCCCGAAGAATTGTCACTAACAATGGGACACCATTTTACAATAAATTGATGAAAAGTAAATGTGTGAAGTTTAAATTCACCCAACATAGATCGTCAATGTACAATGCACCAGCACACGGTATAGCTAAAGCGTTCAACAAGACACTTTGTAGTTTGTTGAGCAAAGTGGTTGCCAAGTCCAAACGTGATTGGCATGAAAGAATAGGGGAAGCTCTATGGGCATACATGAAGACATATAAATCAGCAACACAATCAACTTCATACTCGTTGGTGTATGGCGTTGAGACCGTTCTCCCCTTGGAACTTCAAATTCCATCATTGCGCATTGCCATACAGGAAGACTTGACTTCTGAAGAAATTGATAAACTCCGACTTGCTGAGTTGGAGGCGCTTGACGAAAAAAGACTCCAAGCACAACGAAAATCTGAGTGCTACCAAGCTCGTCTGTCACACGCTTTCAATAAGAAAGTTCGACCCGGCTCCTTTCCAGTTGGGGACATGGTCCTAGCCATTAAAAGACCCATCATTATTTCTCGCAAGACAGGAAGTAAATTCAGTTCTAAATGGGATGACCCATACGTTGTCAAAGAGGTATACACTAATGGGGCGTATAAAATTATTGACGTCGAAGGATTACGTATAGGGCCTATCAATGGCAAGTTTCTGAAGCGCTACTACTCATGAAAATTGAGAGCATTGTTCAACTCCTAAGCAAGAGGATAAACTGCATATGTTGAAAGAACATATATGTAAACTTGAACTACATTGGCTTGATCTTGTAAAAGTGATTTGATAATTCTTTTGCAAGTACGTAGGCAACTTGGGTAACAAAAAAAAACTCAAGTGCAGCCACACCAAAAAAAAATATTGCAATCATTGTAATACTCCTGGCCCGCAAGAGCATAATCTGTTAACGGCGAAACAAAAAAAATGCAATACTCCTGGCCCGCAAGAGTATAAACTGTGAACGGCGAAACAAAAAAAATGCAATATTCCTGGCCCGCAAGAGTATAAACTGTGAATGGCGAAACAAAAAAAATGCAATACTCCTGGCCCGCAAGAGTATAAACTGTGAACGTTTAAATAATTATAAGACAAAGAATGTGGCCAATCTTATTGCAAATATGAATAACACACTATCTATAAAACTAGAATAAAAAGAAACACACGGAAAAAAAAAACGGGAATCAATCTAAGTCTATGCATTCCCAAGTGAGTGAGTGACGACTGGAGCTCCAATAACCGTCTCTTGCCCTCATCAAGATCGCGGATTTTATCAGTATTTAAAACAGGGGTAGCTGCTAGCTCACTCAAGGCTTTCTTGTGATCTTCCACCTTCACTGCAAGTGATGTTAAAGTAATCCCCTTGGCCTCTAAGCTATTTGTCAAGTGGTTTGCTTTGTCACGCGCTGTCCCCAATTCAGTTTCAAGTTCCATGATCTGAAGCTTGTTGGAAGATTGCTCTCTTAGAAGTACCAGACGCTCTGTCTCAATCTCATCATAATCAAGCTCAGCCTTCTTAAGCACCTCTTTATGAAGAAATATCTTCTCTTTTACTTGTTCAGATCGTTGACACTTTGAGGCAGCCTCTTCTAAAGCCAGATTGTTGTATTCCATGTTTTGATGATGCCAATTACTTAGGTTAATTTTACTATATTGTTTTTATTTAGTGAAAATTATAAAATACCAAAAATAATGTAATGTTTAATTTTGCATTTATATCTTGTGGAGAAAGATTAATTATTTAATCTAAGTCAAGATATTTATTTAATGCACTTTGAATTTTTATAATATGGTATGTTTAATAGTCTAGTAACTTAGAATCTTTGAATAAAAGATTCTTTAAGTTATTAGATATTTTGTTGTTGCTGTTGTTGTGCGAGCAATTCAGTTGGAGATTGCGGTGCATAAAATGTGGAGCTAAGTCCTTGAAGCTCTCCAACTAACTTCTCCAACCTGCGCATGACTTGCTTGAAGTTAGTCCACTAACGGATAAGTGGAGCGGTTTATTTCCGTTGCACTAAACATGGAGAAAATGCAGCGAAAAGAGAGCCATGATCTCCACAACATTACACGCTCACATAATGGAGAACGTGGAGCATAACATGTCCAGAAGAAGAAGGTTAATTGCAGCAGCTATATAAGAAGAAATTATTTGAAGAAAAAAGATGAGAACTTTCAAGTGAAAAAGTCAATTATTACTTAGAAAGTTTTTCTTGTAATTTCCTCTTTTATTCAACATACTCATTATTGTAATTTTCATAGTGTGTGGGTGAGAGAAAATTCATAGAATATCCTTGTATTCAAGAGAGAGAAATAAAGAGAGAAGATAGAAGACTTCGAGTGAAGTCAAGAGTGAGTGTCATCAGTTCAGGGGGAACTGAGTGACTGGGGAACAAGTTCCTAGAGGAACAGAGAAGGTCCAGTTATAGGTTGTACAAAAGAGAGTCTTTTGGCCTATTATATTAAAGAGAGTTTGAGTCAAAATCCCTTATGGTCAAGGTTTTTCTTCCTATTTGGGCCTAGGAAGTTTTCCTTGTAAAAATCTCGTGTGCTTGTCTCTTTCTAATTTCAAGTTTGTTTTAATTCCGTATTACAAATCGAAAATTTCTCCTCAACTACAATTCACCCCCCTCTTGTAGTTGGTCTAGTGTTCATACTAGAATAATAATTGGTATCAGAGCCTAGTACCTCCAGAATCAGCTAACACTGAGGAGATTGTACCTGGAACAATGAACACGACGGGAGAAAAGCTTGATGAAGGGTATTCAACTCAGCGCCCACCCATGTTCAATGGCAAACATTATCCATACTGGAAGAACCGTATGGAGATATTTATTAAAGCTGAAAATTACCAAGTGTGGAAGGTAATTGAAATCGATGACTTTGAAGTTACAAAGAAGAATGAGAAAGGGGAGCTGGTTCCAAAACCCCTTGCCGAATTTGACAAAGAGGACTTCGATAAAATGGAGATGAACAACATGGCTAAGAAGCTACTCCATTGCGGTCTTGGTCCCCATGAACACAATCGAGTCATGGGATGCAAAACTGCAAAGCAAATGCTGGAACTCCTTCAAATTACTCATGAAGGAACAAGCGAAGTGATACAATCAAAGATCGATATGCTCATGCATAAGTATGAATTGTTTCACATGAAACAAAAGGAGCCTATTCAAGATATGCTCACTCGCTTCTCAAACATTATAAATGAACTTGAATATCTGGGAAAGTTAATCTCTCCAGAGGAACAGGTTCGGAAGGTACTAAGGAGTCTACCGCAAGATGAAAAGTGGATGGCCAAGACAACGACACTATTGGAAACCAAGGACTTCACAACGTTCAACATTGAACAACTTGCTGGTTCCTTGATGACCCATGAATTACATCTCGAAACTCATGAAACTGAATCATCAAAGCCTAAGGCTCTGGCTCTCAGGTCTGAGAAACAAGAAGACTCTGAAACTGATGATGAAGAAGCTGCAATGATTGTTAGAAGATTCAAGAAGTTCTTCAACAAGAACTACAAAGGAAAGGTTACCAAGAAACCAACGAAGCTAAGTTGTCACAAGTGTGGAGGCCTTGATCATTTCATCAAGGAATTTCCTCAATGGGAAAACGAGAAAGCAAAAGGAAGAAACAGAGAGAAGGGCAAGGAACAACAAAGATCATTTTTGAAAAATGATATGAAGAGAGCCATGGTGGCAGCATGGGGAGAGTCTGACTCAGAGGAGGAGCAGGATCAAACTGAGGAAGAAACTGCCCATCTATGTCTCATGGCAAATATCGAAGACAAAGTGGAATCATCAAACCCCAAGGTAAGTTTTAATGCCATTGAAGAGGAACTTACATACAACAACAACAACTAAGCCTTATTCCCAAAGTGATTTGGGGTCGGCTAACATGAATCGTCAACTGAAACCGTCACCAAAGGAGATGGCATCGCCAAGAGTGATAAAAAGGTTTTTTTTTTTTTTTTTTTTTTTAAAGCAAGGTTTACACCAACAAGTTTTAAAAGAGGTTTTCAACAAAAGGTTTTAATACCAACACAATTGAGAAAAACAAATAAATGCGAAATCACACCCCTTCCTCCACATGGATCCGCCCTCCACTCACTTCTATCCAACGTCATGCTCTCCTCAATCCCAAGTAACCTCATATCACTTTCAATTACCTTCATCCAAGTCATCTTAGGTCTTCCCCTACCCCTTACAACTTGGTTACTCCTCCACTCTTCAATTCTTCTCACCGGTGCATCACCTGATCTCCTTTTCACATGACCAAACCATCTTAACCGATTCTCCCTCATCTTTTCTTCAATGGATGCAACTCCAACTTTTTCCCGGATCACTTCATTTCTTAATCGGTCTTTCCTTGTGTGGCCACACATCCACCGCAACATACGCATCTCCGCCACGTTCATCTTATGGACGTGGCATTGTTTCACCGCCCAACATTCGGTGCCATATAACAAAGCAGCCTAATTGCGTACGGTAGAACTTTCCCTTCAAGCTTTGGGGAATACCGGAATCACAAAGGAATCCAGTGGCGCTTTTCCACTTTAACCAACCCGCGTTAATTCTATGAGCCACGTCTCCATCCAGTTCTCCATCCTTTTGGAGAATGGATCCTAGGTAACGGAAGACGTTCGATCCTTGAACCACTTTGCTATCCAAAGTGACCGCCCTCGCCTCTGCTTGTAACCCCACCGAACTTGCACTCCATATACTCCGTCTTACTTTCGCTCAATCTAAAACCCCGGGCTTCTAATGTATGTCTCCACAATTCCAACTTTCTCTCAATACCTTCCTTTGTTTCATCAATCAACACAATATCATCCGCAAACATCATACACCATGGTATATCATCTTGAATTGACCTCGTTAGTTCGTCCATGACTAGGGCAAAGAGAAAGGGACTAAGTGCGTAACCTTGATGCACTCCGATCGTAATAGGAAACTCTTCGTCCTCCCCACCGTAGTCCGCACACTCGTAGTTGCCCCCTCATACATATCCTTGATGATATCTATATATTTTTGTGGAACACCTTTCCTCGCCAACGCCCACCAAAGTATTTCTCTTGGTACTCTATCATATGCCTTCTCCAAATCAATGAAAACCATATGTAGATCCTTCTTCCTATCACGGTAATGTTCCATTGTTTGTCTTAAGAGGTGGATGGCCTCTATAGTCGATCTTCCGGGCATAAATCCAAATTGGTTCTCCGATATCTTCACATGTTTTCTAAGTCTTTGCTCAATCACCCTTTCCCGAGTTTCATCGTATGACTCATTAGTTTGATTCCTCGGTAGTTGGTACAATCTTGTACATCGCCTTTGTTCTTATACAAAGGAATCAAAGTACTCTTCCTCCATTCTAATGGCATTTTGTTGTGTCTCCAAATCATGTTGAAGAATGTTGTCGACCATTCGATTCCTCTCCCCCTAAACACCTCCAAACTTCGATAGGTATGCCATCTGGCCCCGTAGCTTTCTTCAATCCCATCTTTTTTAATGCTGCAACGACTTCTCCCTTTTGAATCCTCCTCATAAACTCTCGATTTAACATACTTGGCGGAATGTGTACATCCCCGATGTCTTGTGCTTTATCACCGTTGAACAAGGTATCAAAGTACGACCTCCACCTATCCTTTATCTCTTCATCCTCCACAAGCACTCTTTGGTCCACACCCTTGACACATTTTACCTTTCTTATGTCTCTTGTCTTCTTGTCCCTCATACGCGCAATTCTATAAATGTCTTTTTCACCTTCCGTCGTATCCAATCTTGCATAAAGCTCTTTGTTTACCCGTGCTTTAGCTTCCCGTATCGCCTTCTTGGCTTCTTTTCTCGCCTCTTTGTACTTCTCATAGTTCACATCGTCGCTATCTTTTCCCAAAAGTTTATAACTTTCTCGTTTGTTTTTTATCGCTTGTCTCACCTCCTCGTTCCACCAAGATGTGTCCTTACTTGATGGTACAGTTCCTTTAGATTCTCCAAGGGCCTCTTTCGCCACTTCCTTTATACCAAGTTCTATCTTTGTCCAAATCGAATCTACATCCATTTCCGTGTTACAAGCCCAAATATCTTTATTAGCCATCTTAGCTAAGAAGTTCTCTTTGTGCTCCCCTTGGAGCTTCCACCACTTGATTCGCGGCTCCACATTGGGTTTTCGCTTTCTTAAAGACTCCCTACCCGGAAATCAAGCACGACTAGTCTATGTTGGGTGGTCGCGCTCTCACCCGGTATCACCTTGCGTTTGTATAACTCTTCCGCCAACCATTCCTTACTAAAAAGAGGTCAATCGACTCGCGTTACTTCCACTCCTATACGTCACAAGGTGAGATTCTCTTTTCTCAAACCAAGTGTTCATAATACTAAGACCATAGGCTAATGCGAAATCCAAGATATCACTTCCGGCTTCATTTCTCTCCCCATACCCAAAACCTCCATGAATGCTCTCAAAGCCAACTCGACTAGTGCCCACATGTCCGTTAAGATCCCCACCAATGATCAATTTTTCATTAATAGGCACTCGTTGCACAACCTCCTCCAAATCCTCCCAAAATTGTTGTTTAATAAATGCTTCCAATCCTACTTGCGGCGCATATGCGCTTATGATAGTCACCGCATTACTCCCTAATACTAGCTCGATACTCATAATGCGGTCACTCTTCCTCGAAACTTCCACCACATCATCAATATATTCCTTATCAATAATGATGCCTACTCCATTCCTACACTTATCCTTTCCGGAGTACCAAAGCTTATAACCCCACGGGGCTAGTTCTCTTGCTTTTCCACCAACCCACTTAGTCTCTTGAAGGCACATTATGTGAATCTTTCGCCTCCTCATAACCTCCACCACCTCCGCCGATCTTCCCGTCAAAGAGCCAATGTTCCATGTTCCAAAGCGCAACCTACTACCCCTACCACTACCACTACCCTGGACTAACTTCTTTACCCGCACCCGTCCCTGATGCGGGAACCCTTGCATATTTGACACCACCCCCGGGCGCCGGGATGGCGCGCCGCTTCCGGGCGACGACCTAGCAACCCTTGCATACTTATCACTACACCCGGGTCTATGAAGTGCAGCGCGTCGCTGAGTAGGGGACGCCCCCACGTTTTTCATTTGTCGATTCATGTCATGATATGGGACTATGTTTTATGCTGGCCGCCCCAAACCTACCGCAACTCTCCTCCTTTATCCGGGCTTGAGACCGGCAGTGAATGTCACACAGACAATAATTGAATAAAAGCCAATTAATAAAACTTTTACTAGAAATCTTAGATGATTACAAGGATATATGTGCAAAAAGAGATCAATTAACTAATGTCTTGAAAATCACTAAGAATCATTCAAATTGGCTTAACTCACTAAAATGTGATACTGAAAAAAGATTCTTTGAACTTTTTGACAAGAGTAGAGCTTATCAAGATGCATTTGAAAAAGTCAAAAATGAAAATTATCTTTTGAATTTGGAACTGGCAGAATTGAAACTGTTTGTTCCTGAAGGAACAGTCTCTTCATCTAATAACAGAAATATTGCTGAAAAATTGAAAAAAGATTTTGACAATATTTTTCAAGAAAATCCAGTATTAAAGAAGAAACTGGAGCCCTCAAGGAACAAGCTTCCTGACCCAGTCACATGGATACAAAAGTATCAAAACAAAGGAAGAGACGGTCTAGGTTTCAATCACAAAAAGAAGAACAAAAAGAAAAACGGTTTTTTCACCATATACCCCCGACAAATTGAAAAATTCACCATATACCCTCAATGTTTCAGATATGCACCATATACCCCTGATTTTTCAAAACTGTTCACCAAATGCCATTTTTGGTAACGGACGTTAAATCACCGTTAGAGTTATTTACAATTTTGCCACCCAAACCCCCTAAACCGTAACCTCCTAAACCCTAACACTAATCCTAACCCCTAACCCTCTAACCCTAAACCATAACCTTCCCACCACCCCTCCCCCCCCACCCTCCCACCACTCCAGCTGCCCCCCCCCCCCTCCCCCCCCCCCCGCGGCCCCCCTCCCTCCCCCACCTCGGCGGCCCCTCCCCCATCCCGTCGCGAGCCCGTAACCCCAGGCCACCCCCTCCCCCACCCCGTCGAAATCGACGCCCAAAACCCCACCCCCCACCCCGTCGTAATCGACGCCCGTAACCCCGTCGAAATCGACGCCCAAAATCCCCTCCCTCCCCCCCCCAATGACCCCTCCCCCTTTGAATTTCCGCATCGATTTCTCGGAACTCGGGGAGTTTGTGTGAGGAATCGCAAGGTGAGATCTCGAGCAGGGAGTGCGCAAGGTTCGGTTTTGGGCGGACGAAAACAGAGGAGGGGAGGGGTGGGGACTGGGAATTCGAAGGGGGGGGGGGCTGGGAAATCGGCGGTGGAGGGGGGAGGGGGGGCGCCGGTGGAGGGAGGGGGGGAGGGTGTTGCGCCGGTGGAGGAGAGGGGGTGGGGGTGGGGGGGGTGGTGGAGGGGGAGGAGGTGGGGCGGCAGGGGGTTAGGGTTAGGGGTAGGTTAGGGTTAGGGTTATTGTTTAGGATTAGGGTTTACATTTTAGGGTTAGGGCTTAATAATGGCAAAACCGTAAATAAAGCTAACGGTCAGTTAACGGCGGTTAGAAAAAGGGCATCTGGTGAACGTTTTCGAAAACTCAGGGGTATATGGTGAATATCTGAAACATTGGGGGTATATGGTGAATTTTTCAATTTGTCGGGGGTATATAGTGAAAAAACCGAAAGAAAAAATATGTTGATATGCCAAGTAGTAAAATATGTTCTTACTGTGGGAACAGTGGTCACATTGTGTCTGACTGTTCCACCAGAGAAGAACGTATTGAGAAGAACACGTACCTAGTAAAACAGGTTTGGAAAATTAAGAAAGGCTCAAGTCCAATAATGGAACCCAAGCTAGACTGGGTTCCTACCACTAACTAGTTTGTTATGGTACAGGCTGAAGTGAGGGGGAACAACTTGTGGTACCTTGATAGCGGTTGTTCTAAGCACATGACAGGAGATAGATCAAAATTTCTCTCACTTTCAGTCTTCAATGGAGGAACTGTGACCTTTGGAGACAATCTTACAGGAAACATTGTAGCAGTTGGTAAGATTGGTAAATCTCAGTCACATTCCATAGATAATGTATTTTTGGTCGAGGGTTTAAAACATAGTTTACTTAGTATATCTCAGTTTTGTGATAATGGAAATACAGTGAAGTTTACTAATGAGTCTTGTGTAGCCAGCAATGAAAGTACAGGAACCAAGATCCTTGAGGGAACGAGGAAAGGGAACACCTATATGGTTGACCTTAACCTTGTTCCTAGGAATAATCTCACATGCTTAAGTGTGATTGAAGCTGATCCTTTTCTGTGGCACAAACGATGTGGTCTGTCCCTTCTGCATAAACTAAGTGGGAAGGACTTGGTGGTTGGTCTACCAACAATTAAGTCACTAAACCACGATGTTTGTGATTCATGTGTTAAAGGCAAGCAAGTGAGATCCTCATTCAAATCCAAGAAAATGGTAAGCACACAAAGTCCATTAGAACTTCTTCACATGGACTTATATGGCCCTGTACGCATTCAAAGTAGATCCGGTAAGAAATATGTATTAGTCATAGTAGATGATTTTTCGAGATACACATGGGTTATTTTTCTTCATAGTAAGGATGAAACGTTTGATGAATTTCTAACCTTTGCTAAAAAGATTCAAAGAACAAGTGGTTTTAAATTAAAGCATTTAAGATCTGACCATGGTACGGAGTTTGAAAACTCTAAGTTTGATGAATTTTGTAGCAATGAAGGTTTAGATCATAACTTTTCAGCTCCAAGAACACCACAACAGAATGGTGTAGTCGAAAGGAAGAACCGGACTCTTGAGGATATGGCAAGGACGATGATTATTGCAAGCGGTCTTCCGAAGAATTTTTGGGCTGAAGCAGTGAACACGGCATGCTACATCATCAATCGTGTTATGCTAAGACCAATCACCATGAAGACTCCTTATGAGCTACTTAGAGGAAGAAAACCCAATATTTCTTATCTTCGTGTTTTTGGATGTAAATGTTTTGTACATAACAATGGAAAGGACAACTTAGGAAAGTTTGATGCTAGAAGTGATGAGGCTATTTTTCTAGGATATGCCTTAAGTAGTAAGGCTTATCACGTCTACAATAAACGAACAATGTGTGTCGAGGAAAGTGTCCATGTTATTTTTGATGAGACTAACTCCCTGCAGGAACAGAGTCACAATGATAACTTTGAAATTGGTTTGACTCGCCCTGATGAGTTTAATCAAAATGATGAGGAACTAATCCCTGCAGGAAAAGAAAAGAAGCAAGCTCCTGATCCTAATAACCCTGTGCCTGATCCCCTTGAGGAACAAGCTACAGGAGGATCAAGGATCTCCTGATCCAGAAGAAGATCAAGTGAATCAATCACCTCAAGAAACTCAAGAAGCAACTAGGAGAATTGATCCAAAGCCTTGGAAACACCAAAATTCTCATCCTTTAGAATTGATAATAAGTGACATTGAAAAGGGAACTCAAACGAGATCCCAATTGAAGAATTTTTGTGCTTTTCACGCTTTCTTATCTATGACAGAACCTAAGGACCATATGGAAGCACTCAAGGAGGATGATTAGATCAACGCTATGCAAGAGGAGCTAAATGAGTTCCAGAGGAACAAGGTATGGCACCTGGAGACCAAACCAAAGAACCAGAAGGTCATAGGACTGAAATGGGTCTTCAGGAACAAGCTTGATGAGCATGGAACTGTGGTAAGGAACAAGGCCAAACTTGTTGCTAAAGGTTATAATCAACAAGAAGGTATTGATTTTGATGAAACCTTTGCTCCTGTTGCTAGAATAGAAGCAATTAGAATTTTGATTGCCTTTGCTGCCTTTATGGGATTTAAGTTGTACCAAATGGACGTCAAATGTGCATTTCTAAATGATTTTTTAATTGAAGACGTCTATGTGGAACAACCTCCTAGATTTGAAAATCCGGAACTTCCAAATCAAGTCTATAAACTTGATAAAGCTCTTTATGGGTTGAAACAAGCTCCTAGATCTTGGTATGAAAGGTTGTCAAAATTCCTGCTTTCACATGATTTCATAAGAGGTAAAGTTGATGGAACCTTCTTCCTTCGTTCAAAAGGAACAGACATATTAGTAGTCCAGATTTACGTTGATGATATAATTTTCGGTGCTACTAATGATCTTCTTTGTAAGGAGTTTGCTGATCTAATGAGTAGTGAATTCGAAATGAGCATGATGGGAGAGTTGAACTTCTTTTTGGGATTGCAAATCAAACAAACTGAAAGAGGAACAATGATCCATCAACAAAAATATGTCAAGGAACTGCTCAAGAAATATGGACTGGAACACTCAAAAACCAACCACACTCCCATAGGAACAGGAACAAGGTTAGATGAAGATTCAAATGGTAAGTGCGTAAATGAGAAGCAATATCGAGGTATGATTGGTTCATTACTTTACTTAACTGCAAGTAGACCCGATATTTCTTTTAGTGTTGGTTTATGTGCTCGGTTCCAATTAAATCCCAAAGAATCTCACTTAACAGCAGTTAAGAGAATTCTAAGGTACTTGAAAGGAAGCGATGACTTATGTTTGTTCTATCCTCGAAGTGATGTGTTTGACCTAGTAAGCTATTCGGATGCGGATCATGTTGGAGACTTGGTTAACCGCAAGAGCACATCAGGCATTATCCAGTACCTAGGAACAAGCTTGGTGTCATGGAGCTCAAAGAAGCAGAATACTGTTGCTTTATCCACAGCAGAGGCAGAGTATGTGGTTGCTGCTGCATGCTGTTCCCAGGTCCTTTGGATCAAGCAACAAGTAAGAGATTTTAGCATTAAGTTTAAGTGTGTTCCTATCTATTGTGATAATACTAGTGCTATTTGTATCTCTAAGGATCCAGTTCATCATTCAAGGGTCAAGCATATTCACATTAGACATCATTTCCTTAAGGATAATGTAGAAAAAGGTCTTGTCAAAGTCGAATTTTGTCCAACTGAAAATCAAATAGCTGACATTTTGACTAAACCACTTCCTAGAGATAAATTCGAGAAAATTCGCTTAGAGCTAGGGATGATTAGAATTCATTGAGTGTGCTACTTCAAATAAAACCCTTAGTTACATGATTACACTAAGTGGCCAACAACATTTTGTGAATTTAATCACTCATTACACAGTCATTGAAAAGGACTCACATTAGTCTTCATAATACTCCCCTTATTTTCCATGCATATACTTGAGTAAAAATAGAAAGGTTGTTGTACATATAGATTGAACATGTTACATGCATGAGTTCACACTTTCTACTCTTTTCTTTCTTTCCACGTAAATATTATCTTTATTTTCTCTTCTTCCATTTATTATTCTCTTTCATTCATCCCCCACAAATATTTTTTTAATGGCAACGTTTCACCAACGTTCATGTACAGACCTATAACTAAAATCATTCACCTGGATTTAAAGAAGGAAGGGAAAAGCCACATTTAATTCCTCTTCACAATTCCCATAAATTCCGCCCCAAAATAAAAACCCATCAAATCAAACCAAAATTTACACGGCAATTAATCCCATTTACCCCAAAACCATTACCTCTGTAAAGCCGCGTTTCTCTCTCTCTCTCTCTCTCTACACAAATCTGCCATCTTCATCTTTCTCACCTAAAACCCTAAATGGCTCCCAAAAGAAAAACTTCTGAAGATACAAAAAATTTTCCGACTGAAAAATCTTCACCTCTGGTGGATTATAACGAAAGCGAGAATGAATCTTCCAACTCAAATGAAGATTCTCTGGGTTCTCAAGCAAATTCAGCGGAAAATAAAGTACTCTCTCCAAAGAAAGAAGATGATTTGGATGATGCTGAAACAGAGCAAGAAAAGGAAATCTTGGTACCTACGAAAAGGGGTAAGAAATCAAAATCCTCTAAGTATATCATTGGGTTCTGTGTTGATTTCACCTGGTGCAAGAAAGTTAAGTGGAGTCAATTTCTTGATCTTGTTAAGTTTTAAAAATGGGTCACAGTGTTGAGTTTTGATGAGGGTCTTTATAAGAGCGAAATGAGTGAGTTTGTTACTAAGTTTGAAAATAACGAGGGTTTATGCATAAGTGTGGTCACTGGGAAATTGGTTAAGTTCAATGAAAAGAACTTAGGGGAATGATTTGATGTATCTACTGAGGGGTACAAGGAATATGTGAAGGGAAGGGCTAAGTTAAATGTGAATGGGGCTTCAAACGCTACTATTTTGAGTTACTTTGGGGGTAAAGAGTCTGACCAGTCCCTAGATCAGAAAGATCTCTCTCCTTTTCACAAATTTTTTGTTTCACTTAGTTTGGCGCTTTATTCTGCCTAGGACTTCCAAGAGGACTCAAGCGAGCCTCATGGATCTTTCCTTGATGTTTTGCCTTGCTAAGAACATAAAAATAAACTTCCATGCTTTAATGATTTCTCACCTTTCCTACTGCATCTCCCACAACACCAAAGTGGGGTATGCAAATCTGATTTATGTTATCCTCAAGAAGAATCACATTAAACTCCCTTCCAGTACCTCTTTTGACCTAGAGCCTGATAATTATTTGACCAAGGAGACCTTATCCAGGTTGTCTCTCAGGGTACAGGGTGGGATGTTAGACTTTAAGGTAGCAGAACCTAAGGGGAAGGTTGAAACTGGGGTCAAGAGGAAGTTTGAGGAGGAGGTCAGTGCTGAAGAACCTAGGTCAGTGAGGAAGAGCCAAAGAATTGCTGTGACCAAGGCTCCCAAGGAACGGTGGTCGTGGTGTCGTTCATATTGATCTGGAGGAGGATCAAGCTCCTTCAGGATCAAGGACTGTTGATTTTCCCCTTCTCTCCACCACTGGTCTTCATGGTATACTTCATACAATTCAGGAGTCTCTGTCTCTCCTGCACACCAGAATCCAGGGTCTTGAAGCAAGGGTTGCCCGTGTTGATCTTCAGCAGGAGCAGATCCTAGCAGGAGTGCAGAGAGGAGAATCAACGGTTCGGGAGAAGATTGACGTTGTGGTCGCTTCTTTCCTTGTTCGCCCCAAGCCTTCCAAGCCCTCCAATCCCTAATCCCCTTCCCTTCTACTTAATCTGATGAAACAATAATTTTTTTCTTTTTTGGTTGGTTTGTATTAAAACAATGGTGACTTGTTACTATCTTTTATCACTCATCCCTTTTTGGTGATAAAATGTTTTGGTTTATATATTTACTTTTCTTACTTATCTTTCTTTGTGCCTTCTTCTCTTTTTCTTGTCTTCATCTTGAACTCAGTTTGTGTATTTTTCATGACTATGTGCTTTAATCTCATCTGCATATGCTCATTATAATGTTTGGATGGCTAGTATTATTAGATGAGTGTTTGAGCTACTACACATTGACATTGTTGTATATGATTCACTCTTAGAGTACTGCTGGGTACTTATTGTTTTTGATGATGACAAAAGGGGGAAGAAGTAGAGTGGCATATAAAAAATTCAAATTCTAGTCTTCTTAGTTTCTAGGTGATGATTTTTGGATTTTTCTTTGCCTTATATTCAAGACTGATTTATGTTAATTTAGTATTAGTTTTTCTCTGTTAGTTTAGGGCTAGATTTATTTTCTTAGTCTTTTGTTAGTTTTGTTCGTTTTACTTTTTAAAGTCATTAGCTCTTAATTCTTTTGCTCTAGTTAGTTTATTTTTTTTTTGTTTTTATATGTTTTATATTTGCCATCATCAAAAAGGGGGAATATTGTTGTATTCCATATTTTAATGATGCCAAATACTTAGGTTAATTTTACTATATAGTTTTTATTTAGTGAAAATTATAAAATACCAAAAATAATGTAATGTTTAATTTTGCATTTATATCTTGTGGAGAAAGATTAATTATTTAATCTAAGTCAAGATATTTATTTAATGCACTTTGAATTTTTATAATATGGTATGTTTAATAGTCTAGTAACTTAGAATCTTTGAATAAAAGATTCTTTAAGTTATTAGATATTTTGTTGTTGCTGCTGTTGTGCGAGCAATTCAGTTGGAGATTGTGGTGCATAAAATGTGGAGCTAAGTCCTTGAAGCTCTCCAACTAACTTCTCCAACCTGCACATGACTTGCTTGAAGTTAGTCCACTAACGGATAAGTGGAGCGGTTTATTTCCGTTGCACTAAACATGGAGAAAATGCAGCGAAAAGAGAGCCATGATCTCCACAACATTACACGCTCACATAATGGAGAACGTGGAGCATAACATGTCCAGAAGAAGAAGGTTAATTGCATCAGCTATATAAGAAGAAAATATTTGAAGAAAAAAGATGAGAACTTTCAAGCGAAAAAGTCAATTATTACTTAGAAAGTTTTTCTTGTAATTTCCTCTTTTATTCAACATACTCATTATTGTAATTTTCATAGTGTGTGGGTGAGAGAAAATTCATAGAATATCCTTGTATTCAAGAGAGAGAAATAAAGAGAGAAGATAGAAGACTTCGAGTGAAGTCAAGAGTGAGTGTCATCAGTTCAAGAGGAACTGAGTGACTGGGGAACAAGTTCCTAGAGGAACAGAGAAGGTCCAGTTATAGGTTGTACAAAAGAGAGTCTTTTGGCCTATTATATTAAAGAGAGTTTGAGTCAAAATCACTCGTGGTCAAGGTTTTTCTTCCTATTTGGGCCTAGGAAGTTTTCCTTGTAAAAATCTCGTGTGCTTGTCTCTTTCTAATTTCAAGTTTGTTTTAATTCCGCATTACAAATCGAAAATTTCTCCTCAACTACAATTCACCCCCCTCTTGTAGTTGGTCTAGTGTTCATACTAGAATAACACAGATGATCTTTGACCGCACTAACATAGGATTCTATCTTGCGCTTCAAAGGGTTGGGATTTCCTTTAAGATTTTCAATACCCTCGTATAACACTAAGGCTTCCTCATGCTTCTTCGCAACCTCGTTAAAGGGAGATGCTCTCAGTGTTTCCAAATATTGCATACCCACGTCTTGAATCGCTTACACATGGATTTGATGATTTGAGAAAAGGAACATAAGCGAAAGATGAATTCGTTAAAGTTTCTTCGTGCAATGAGTTCCTCACGGTTGGTTGAGGTGAATGTGTGTGAGGTTTAGCAGAGATTTCAATGCGTGATGTGAAGTTATCAACTCTAATTATTGTTGAGAACCTCTTATTAAAAGTCTAAACTATAGAGCACACTATATATCTCAAGTTCCCTTTGCTCACATTGTTCAATAAACTTCTTTCATATTACTTTGAGCCGGATATTACAATGTCCTATCTCTTAATCCATTCTTGACTTTCAAATCTGATTTTTGCTTGACTTTTATTTTCTTATTTGTCAAGTTCCTTCGATGGTTTTTGAAGTTGGGTCTTTGGATTGTGAGTTGGAAATTCGTGTAGCACATGCTTCCTAAGTTTGAAAAATTGAGATTCTTGAGGCTTTCGGGACTAACAAGTGTTTAACCTTTATGGTGGTAAGTGTAGCATATAACAATAAGTGTCTATGATTTACCTAAAATAAATGTGTGTAAGATGATCCTTTTCGATAATGACCAAAGGGGGAAGAATATGTATGATGCTTATGGTCAAGTATAGTTAAGTCTAAATCCTTATATGATGAAAGTTATATGTATGACGTGTTTATCTATGTTGATATTTCCTTCATATACATGCATGACTTGTTAGTTAAGGGGGATTAATGTACATCGTTTATTGTTTAATTTGTGATAAACATCATTTGTTTGTCATCATCAAAAAGGGGGGAAATTGTTGAGTCATGTAGTGTTTTGATGATTGTAAACAAATGATGATTATCTAACTAATGTGTGTGTTTGAGATGTGCATATTACATTAACATGAAAAAGTCATGGAAGGTCGAATATATCACATCATGAAGGACTTGCAACAAGTGAAGTTCCTAAGAGAGTTCCTATAAGGAACACAAACAGAGCGGTTCCTAGGTACATCCTAAGAGGAACATTGAATATGAAGTTCCGGAGCAGTTCCTGAGTGGGAGCAGCAAGATGAAGTTTCAGAGTTGAAACAAGCAGTTCCTGAGCAGGAACTATAGGTGCGAAGTTCCTTAAATGAACTAGCACGTCGAAGTTCCAGAGGTGGAGCTATCACCATGCGGTTCCTGAGTTGGAGCAACACGGTGCATGAAGACAGAAGTATGAGTTTATTTTATAGGCTTCATGTAAGTATGTGGAAACGTGAAAGGTAATGGAACAAGGTCAAAAGGAACTCGTAAGGTCAAAAGGAACTCGTGGCACTTAGAGTCAAAAGTATTTAAGAGTCAATAAGTCTGATGCATATTATTATCTTAATCTATAGGAATTTATTTAGAGTTTGTTTCTTAATAAATCTCTACTTGGTTAATTATTTATAGATAATACTACCTCCGTTTCTTTTTAATAGTTACACTTTGCTTTTCATTAGAACCAAGGCAAAATGTGTAAAGTAGGAGAGAGAAGTTGTATAAAGGTAAAGTTGGCATCAACAAGTACAAATAAACAATAAAAAATGGCAAGAGAGAGAAAGTTGGGACCAATAGTGGGAATGATGATTGAAAATTTGGGACTACATGGGGGGACCAATAGTGGGAATGATGATTGAAAATTTATCTTATATAGAAAAAGCAAGAGTGTAACTATTAAAAAGAAACGGTCTAAAAAGGAAACCGTAACTATTAAAAAGAAACGGAGGTAGTATGCATTAGTTGTTTTAGGATAAGTTTTAGTTTTAAAGTAAAAGATAAGTTTTAGTTTTGAAATAAAAGATAAGTTTTAAATAAAATAATTTTAAGAAAATCGGTTTTTTAGGAATTTGATTTTAATTTATTTAATTTTATCTTTTCAGTTCTTGAAAATAAAAAGCCTAGATTTATAATACGTATAATGAGTTTTTGTAAAGAAACTGTCTGTCTGTTCCTCTCTAATGAACAGACGTGCTGGTACTATTAATCTAAGTTAAAGGAACGAAGTAGCAGTTAAAGGAACTAGGCGTGTAAAATATTGTGCAACGCTTAAAAGGAATCTGTTGAGTTTTTAAAGGCTATATTTTAGGAAAATGATTTTATGTGGTTCAAATCTGATATTAAAGGAAAGATCTTTTATGGAAAAGATTTTATCTTTATTCCAAAATAAAATCATTTTCGGATTTAAAAGAAAATCCTTTAAAGACATTATTTGATAAGAAGATTTAATTTTGGTGTTATTAATTAAAATAGTTTTTAATTAAAAACAAATTTAAAATACTGTTGCATAAGTAAATGCTAGATTTTAGGAAGCAGTAACATTTCCATCTCCCACGTTCAACTGAGATCGTGGAGATCATGGGTAACAAAAGGAACGTGTTCCTCTAGTTGATGAACATCATGGGAAAATGGTTTAACCACTAACACATGATTAATCCCACGTTCATTCTAAATGACTGCTATAAATATACAAGTTTAATTAAGTTTCAAATTGTCTGACTGGTGTCTTTCCATAGTGTCTGACTTATGTCATTCCATAAGGTTTGGCTTAAGGAATAGCGTTACAAAAGAATTATATTTTCTATTCCTTGTTTTGAGTCGAGTTCCAAGTTCCTACGAGTGACATGTTCCTTTACAGTTCTTGAGTTTCTACATACTAGAGTTCAACTATATTATCAAATGTCTGTATTTGAGTTTGGGGTTAAAGGGTTCGAGTGAACTCTTGTAATGGGGACTTGGTTACGAGTTTGAGTGAATTCTTGTATCAAGTTCGAGTTAGGAACTTGAGTAAGTTCTTGTGTGTATGCATAGACTTAGGGTGAAGTCTATCTAGAGGTGAATGGTTTGAGTAAACCATTTGTAAAGAGTTGTGGGAACTCTTGAAAGACTTAGAGTTATGTCTAGAGTATAGAGTAGAAATTGTGAGAGAGTTGGAGTTCCAAGGGGAACTTGCATATGTAATAGGTTGAAACAGAGGAGGTTTCCTATTATAGTGAAGAATTTAAATCCCGAGGAGGTCGTGGTTTTTCTTCTTGTATTGAGACAAGAAGTTTCCATGTAAAAATCTCTCTTGCACTTTCAGTTCCTTATTGCTTATGTTTTAAATTCCGCATTATTTGGGAAATAAGTTCCACACTACAATTCACCCCCCCTCTTGTAGTGTTCCTAGTGAAATAACATAGTTTAAGTTGTTTTGTGTCAGATAACTTCAGTGACTTCATGTTAGGTCATTTAAGTCTCCTATCAACTTTGGGTTGCCATTTTCGGGTTTGATTCAGGTTTATTTTGCTAATCTAATCTTATGTGACATGTATTATGCTTACTTGGCACAGTGCATGATACACACTGGGAATGCCTAGTTGCGCACCCTCATGCTACATTTCCGTTATGCTAGAAGTTCTCATACTAAATTAGATACTCCATCCGTCCCAGAATAGTCTGAACACTTTCCTTTTATGTTTGTTCCAAATTAGTTTGAACACTTCCATTTTGGCATGGTCCCACTATTAATATATTATTTCTTTTACACATCTTTGACCCACACTCTACCTTTTATCAATAAAAAGTTACCCAACTTTCTCTCTCCTCTAATAAAAATTACCCCACCAACTCCTATCACATCTACTTTTTAAATAAAATAACATTTGATAACCACACTACAACTTATCAACTTAAACTTCGTGTCCCAACAATTGTTCAGATTTTTATGGGACAAAGGAAGTATATAGAAGATACGTCTAAAACTACAACGGTGAAGCCGGTGCCAAGCTTTGCATAAAAATCTAGGTATGCTTTGGTAAAAAGAGAAAGTTCGCCAAAGAGAGAGTTTGGTGACTAATAGAGCAAGAAAAATTTTGTGCTCATGCCCTCTCCAGTGTCAACATGCAAAGCCAATTCTGTGATATATACACACCCGTTGTTGCGGTTACTTTGAGGTGAACATGTACATTATACAAATAACTGTCAAAAAAAGAATCGAATGGAAGGCATGACTAATTTGCTTCTGCCATCCCTGAACAGTGAACACTACTTAGATAAAGGTTTCATTCACTCCATGGAAGCAAAGGCAACCTGTCTAAGGCGTCGAAGGTCATTTAATTGCTTTGTTGAGTTGTATTCTTTGGCATCCAAGAGCTCTTCTGAGTATGTCCTACGCAGATTCTGAGTTTGGGTTCTGTTTACGTTCTTGGGATCATGATTGTCACCTCTGAGCAGAATAACGACCTGCATTCACTGAAAATATTAGAGAGCCAGCCCAAGAAAAAAGAACCACACAGGCAAAGCTCACATCTGCTGTCATTAAACAGATATCTTCAGCACAAGAGCTGGTAATTTGCCAAAAGAAAAATTGACATGAACAGTCCAAGCTATGACTTCTAACAGAGTCAGCTATTAGTTAACATGGATGGAATAGTTCCAACTTTGGAGGATGCCTTCCTCAAACAATCTCGCATGATTTATAACTAGTTGAATAAGGGAAAGAAAGGGAGGAGTGATAGCCAGAAAGGAGAGAGAAGCAAAAATCCTCTAAATTAAATATATTTTTACATGTTCAACAAGTTATAAATCATATGGAAATGCTATGGGAAAACATTCATAAAATAGGAACTATTATGAGTTAATCAACAGTTGAAACTGTTTAAGACGATTGGGAAATGTTGGGATTTCATGGTGGTGTCAATTTGTCCTTTCTGATATATACCAGAATTAGGTTATAGTCCTACATATCCATTAGGTGATTGTAGTCTCTTAAGGATATCAAACCAATATAATGGTACACCAGGCAGTTGGAGGAAAAATTACTTGCCTGATTCATTCGGGGCCGTAAAACTGACGTCTGTTGTGTACACAAGGCAGCAGTCAAGACCATGTGATCCAACTCCTCTTCGTCATAGTCATCACCAAGCACGGGATCAACAAGCTGCTTCAGGTCATGCTCATCAAGCAAAGGTTTGGCCTGATCACAAAGAGTTGTAATATCCAAGTTATAGAGGCCACAGTACAAAGCACAATAACAATTAACAAGGTACGAAGCATTGGCTAAAGAAGTGGCAAAGGGGAAACAAACCCATAGCAGAATGCTTTGATTTTCATTGCTGAAAGCTCTGCGTCCCGTGATAAGCTCCAAAAGCAGCACCCCAAAAGAATAAACATCAGTTTTCTCGTCCACTATGCCGTGCATGAAGTACTCCGGAGCAAAATAACTGCCATCAGAGGAAGTATATATCAGAAGTGAAAAACGAACATTGTTATATAGGATCTTGATCAACTCACATACCCAAAAGTGCCTTCAAATTTGGTTATATTGTGATGAGTCCATTGTCTTGGTAACCATTTTGCAAGTCCAAAGTCACATATCTGGATAAAAGTGGTACATTTATATATCAATTTACTAATCTTTACAAATACAAAAGAAAATTATGCATTAATCTCTAAGGAGTAACATATTTGAGTGGACGGGGTGATGAAATTTAGCGGGGCTGTAATGTCAACCAATTATCTCAGATTTGAAGTCCCAAGTATACCTGAGGCTCATAGTTCTCGGTAAGCAATATATTATCAGCTTTGATGTCTCTGTGGATAATTCTCCTTTGACACTCCTCATGGAGATACAAGAGACCATCAGCAGCCCCTAATGCAATTTTATACCTAATTCCCCATTGTAAGTTTTCCCTTGAACCTGCAAAATCAATAAAGAAAACTAGGTAAGAGAAATACATATATATTACTGCATTTCGGGAAAAGAGAAAAACTCAACAAACCATTCAGAAGAGTGCCCAGACTCCCAAGAGACGACAATTCCAAAACAATGTAGAGTCCCCTTTCTACTCCATAGCCAATTAATTTAGCTGTATTAGGATGATCTACATGTGCAATGATACCGAGCTCCGAAAGAAAGCTAGTAGCCCTTTCTTCATGTGTTTCTGTAGTTAGGCGCTTGACAGCCACCAGCTGTCCTCCTTTTAAACACCCTTTATGAACTTCTGCAAAGCCACCTTTTCCAATCAAGTTCTCTGCATGGTAATGGAAGAACATGCAAGGGAATAAACATTTAGCTCCGAGTTCATATCTTGCTCAAAGTATTATAAATCAAGTCTTCTTTATAATAGTAGTAGTTTCTAAGTGTTTTTTTGAAATTGGATTTCAAGTTTTGCATAAGGCAAAAACCTTGACTAAAATTGTTGGTTGCCTTTTGAAGGTCGGAAAAGGAGAAGATCTTCCAAGAAGCCTTCATCTGGCACAAACCAGCATCGACATGTGGGGTCGGCACATCATCTTCCCTTCTAAGCACTTTACTGCATATCTTTTTTACAGAACTTGAACTTGATAGGTGTTTAAGTGATTTCTTTTTCCATGTTTTGTAAAGTTTTCTCCATCGAAAATGAGTTTTGGAAGGAATACAAATAGCTGCAGCCTTTGCTGGTGATTCTTCTTGTAAATTTACATGTTTCTCGCACACTTCCGCTACTCCTCTCGACGAGTTATTGTCATTTACGTGCTTTTGTACATTTAACTGTCTGAAGTCTGTAATTGGATGTAAAACCACATCACAACAAGATATTACATATGAATTTTAATGAATAGAAAAATCATGTGAAGATTAGAAGCAAGGAGGAGGTAGATGCTACCTTGAGCAGAGAATGAAAACAAGGATCCAAAGGTCCTACTTCTTACTATGGGCTTCACTGCTGGTATTTTCCTAGCAAACTTGTCAACCAAACTAAACATGTCGAAGACATAAGATGAGAAGAGAGCAATTAATAATCAAGAAGGTAATCTTGCCAATTTCTTAGACATAGATCAAGGAGTAATCAAAGAAAACAACAATAAACAAACAAAAAAATAAGTAGAGTACAAACATGAAATCCAATAGCATAAACCCAAATGAACCAAAAACATACCGCACTTAAAATCGGGTCAAGTTCTAATTGTTCAATCTGACTCCGTAGTAATAAGATCGGCTAAGCCTTATTTGGCTACTCCAGGAGCACCAGTTCATGGCCATTATGGAGAAATCATTTATGAAGGGGATACACTAGTTACATTCATATATGAAAAATCGTGGTCTGGTGACATAACGCAATGCTTCCAAAAGTGGAATAAGTCTTAGAAGTTTGTTCGATTAATTCAATATCGATGAATCTAGAAAAGAGGATTGATGGTTGGAACGAACGTATAACAAGAATTCTTGGAGTTCCTTGGGGATTGTTTGACATGGACTCAGAGACAAGAATCTAACATCTACGGAGGACAGGTGAAGTTAGGTGCTGTATAGAACCTGGAATCTTAAAGGACAAGGTTGTATTGGAATTTGGAAATGGAGGTCATGAGGTTATAGAAAGGTATAGTTTGACATTCTAAGAAATTGTAAGCAATTAAACAGCCTAAGCTAGATTGCACAATGGGAACTAAATAAACATAATAAAACGAAACAGATGTACCCTGAACCTAAGGTCAAATACTGAACTAAGTAGTCCTAACTCCTAAGTTCACCTTTGGTCTACCTGCATACTAGATAAAATCAGAAGGTGGGAGTTGGCTACTAACTACTTTCACAAAATGTGCTAGTAGAAGTCAGGCTAACAGAACTCACTGGCACATGACTAACAACGTAACTTACTATCTGCTGCAAACATTTCATCGAAGTAATAGATTGGGGGTAATGACATTCAAAGCAAGTTACAACCAAGGAAAAGAAAATCATTGAATATTTCCATTTAGACTATTTGTTAACAAAACTGGGGTAAGAAGAAAGAAAAGTTGTCCAAGAATCACATCCTGCAATCAGAGAGAATAGGTAAGAGTAAAATCTGATTTTTACCAATCTTGACCCCTAAGATCAATGAAGCAATGCTCATCAAACAAAGTTTACAATTTACAATAGTTCTACTTCCACATCAATTCTCTCGATCCAAGAGCTTCACTAAATTGATGAATGAAGAGATTCGCTCTCACAACATAAAGTGGGTACGTAAAGTCGTAAATAGAGCATCGCTAAACACTTATTTACAATTACCTGTTTACTATGGAATACTCACTACTCAGTAGGACAAATAGAAAACACATGTATGTGGCCTTCCTAGTGCCCAGCAGATACCAACATCAACAAACTTCTCAGCTAATCAAATGCTCTAGGTTTTAAAAAAAGGAAGAAAGAAAAAAAATGATGATGTAGCATGAGTTACTTGCACAAAATTAGTGAATCTGAACTCAATTATGAACTTATCCTCAACTGATTTGAACTTATTGAAATTCATTGTATAAGGGGTTAAAACTTAACTCTTACAGCACAGCGGGACGGCTAGGAGATTTTATAATCCCACTAGTATGTCTCATCCATGTCTAGTCTGCAACTCAACCAAGAGTGAGACCATTCGGCTAAAGTTAAGCTAGCTAAATCTCATGAGTTTGGTGGGAACATTTTAGAAACCGTGCTTTGCGTAGGGCTCACACATCAAAAGTATGTCTCTCGCAACTCGCAAGAGCCTTGGCTGAGCCCAACATAATGCTTAGTCACTAACCACCCTTAAGAAGCTATTTCACTTAAGATTAATATTAATTAGTAATTTAGTACTACCTCTGTTCCCCCCCGTTGCATCACATGAGGTTTCACGCTTTCTAATGCACAGTTTTTAAAATCAATACTAGTTTTTAGGCCCGGGCTATGCCCCAGGTACTTATATGTTTCATTTATTAGTATTTTACATTGAAATTATAACACCAAATATTATTTGGTTTAGTGGTTAAGACATTAGTACATAAGCTTGAGGTCATGGGATCAAATCTTATACCATGCATAATCTAATTTTTTTTATTATAAGTAGAGTACATAAAGTCAAAACTCTAAGGGATAGCGCCACATGGCACAGTTCCTTGTTGAGGAACACCTTTTAATATATTAGTATAGATTTCTAATTATCCATTAGTAAAAAATTGACGTATTGAAGATACGTATAAGACGAAACTAACCAGACCCCACATGACTAGTTTATAATGGATATTGTTGATCATAGCTGATGTCTTAAACAACCAACATATGCAAAAATCCTGGAAATTCTCAAAAATCAGAAACGTAACAGCAGTGCATGTCATCAAAATTATGATACCTATTGCGCTTCTGGACATGTACATATACATATATTAGAAATGTACTAAGTCCCCATAGAAAGCTAACCTAAACAACACTCATTATATAGAATCTAACAAAAAAATTCAGAGGATAACTCCATTAATCTGTAAAGTTGAAACCTTGATCTACTATATCCAGAAATTCAGCAAAACCCATTCACAAAATTTGCAAACAACATTCAACAAAAGGAACAGATAAATATAAAAACGTCAAAAAATAAAATAAAAAAACATACCCAGAATGTGAATTTTCAGAATCCTCCATTGAAACCAACAAGAAAAATGAGAAGAAGACGAAAAGGAAGAAAAGGAGGAAGTGGGAAAGACAAAGGCGTTTGTGCTTTTAATGCATTTTTGTTTGTTGTTTTTAACAGTTGTTGAAAAAAACCCAGAAATTTCACGCATTTGCCCACAATTTTTTTGCCTCCAAAATTGGCTGATTATGAATAATATTGTTAGGGTTGAAGATGAATCCATTGCCTTAATTGGAAATTTTGGACAGTAATCCCTTATTCATCCGATTAAACACATAGTATAATCCCTTTTTCTCTCTCTTTAGCTCTAACAGGAACGCAAAGCAGCCGGGGGCCTGACATGTGGAGGGAGGACGTTTCAAATGGTTTTCTCTTTTACGTACTTCTATATCTTTTGGTCATGCATCGAATTAGGTGTCTTGCACCTACACCCCCTATCTAAATATATGAACACTAGTTTTGAATCCCGTGTGTTGCACAGGTTATTGTTTATTTTATTTTTTGCAAATTTTTTGTTAACATTGTTGATTTTTTGTTGTTGTAAAATGAGATTTTTCAACACATTTGTATTTATATAATTTCTCTATTCTTTTTCTATTGCAACAATTACCATTTTGAGTAGTTTTATCAATTGGAACCATTCCACTTTTGGTAAAAAAAACAATTATAGTTGACAACTTCACTTTATGTTATTAAAACCATCATTAATTATTCAAATTACCTCATAAAGTTGCGTTTACTTTATTAAGGATTTACTTATCTCATACTCTAGTTAACCCCTTTATGCTAAACAACCCATTTTTTTATTTTCTTAAAAACCATGCCCGAACCCATTGTTGCAGTAGAAAATGACAGAGAAAATATTCTAGATTTGTTATTGTGATATGTAAATTTTATATTTTTAATGTTCAATTGAATATTGTAGCTAAGTCTATTATTATATAGTATCCCAATAATTGGTATGACTAACAAAAATAGCTAACACAGTTTTAACATGGAAAATACCCAAATGATACTTTAAGAAAGTAGAGGTTAATAATTTAATAGATGCAGGATAGAAACAATAGAGAAAAAATATAGCACATAAACACTAACGCATATAGAATAGAAGATGGGAAAGCCAAAAAGAAGATCATAATGATGGTATCATGAATAAAATAAATTAAATATAAAATTAACCTCTATTAATAATCAAAAATACTATTTAAGAGAAAAAAATCTCTTCATCAATCATGAGTCATGACCATATCAAGACTTATTAAACTTCCCCTTTTTTATGATTTGCGACCTCAAATAGTCTAGAAACTCGAACCTTGATTTCCCAATTAGTTCTAGTAGAATTAAGTTCATTGAGAA
This sequence comes from Beta corolliflora, assembly GCA_947648045.1. Taxonomy (NCBI): domain Eukaryota; kingdom Viridiplantae; phylum Streptophyta; class Magnoliopsida; order Caryophyllales; family Amaranthaceae; genus Beta; species Beta corolliflora. Next base: position 774,512 of record CANSZD010000854.1, read on the forward strand.
AAGAATAAGATCTAACATATAGATATATTAAAAAGAAAAACATAAATAATTATTTATACAACAAAAATTCTAGGAATAAAATAATTAGTCAATTGCATAATACCTCTGCAATGTCGTTGACAAACTTTCATTTGATTCTTCATGTAATGTCATCATGGTATTCTATAGGTTCAAAACTATATGTATGTATTTTTTATCTTTATATAACTCAATTTTTAAAATTATGATTTTGATTTTTAAAAGTATGATTTGGAAAGACATAATTGCTATTGTTACATATAATACGCTATTTTTATAGTTAATTTTATATGTATTTAAAATAAATAATAAATAATACATTATTGTTCATCTAAATAAATATATTTTCATAAGTTGTAAAACTATATTGTATATGGAACTTATTTCAAAACATATTTCGAGCACTCTCCGATGGTAAAAAAATATAATGTTGCGAATTATGTAGCAAAAGTTATATTCAATTTACATAGTTGAACAATTTAGGTTGTTTATTTAAAATCAGAGTGTAATCTTCACTTATTAAAAGCACCTTATATGTATTTATATCTATGTTAAACACTATTTTTAAAAAAAATAAAAATTAAATAGAATGACATGTCATGCTTAGGTGGAGCTCTTTATAATATTCTAAGGTTGTTTTTTAAATTTGTACTCTAATTCTTTCATCATTCAAAACTCTAATATATAATGTTTTGAATTAGGTAGCAATAGTTATATTCAATCTACATAATATAATAATTTAGGTTGTTTATTCAAAATGAAAATCTAATTTCTCATTATCCAAAACTCCTTTTATGTATTTAAATATATGTAGAACTCTATTTCTAAAAATATTTAAAATAAAAATTAATGACATGACAATCCTACGTAGCGCTCTCTATTTCATAAGTTGTAGAACTATATTGTAAATGGATCATATTTTGGAGCATATTTCGAGCACTATCCAATGGAACAAAAATTAAAATATTCTGCATTACGTAGCAAAAGTTATACACAATTTACATAATATAATAAGTTAGGTTGTTCAAAACTCCTTTTATGTATTTAAATATATGTAGAACTCTATTTTTTAAAATATTTAAAATAAAAATTAATGACATGACAATCCTACGTGGCGCTCCCTATTTCATAAGTTGTAGAACTATATTGTAAATGGATCTTATTTCGGAGCATATTTCGAGCACTATCCAATGGAACAAAAATTAAAATATTCCGAATTACGTAGCAAAAGTTATACACAATTTACATAATATAATAATCTAGGCTGTTCATGCAAAACCAAACTCTAATTTTAGCTCATTTAGAGCTCCTTAATTATATGTATTTAAATCTATGTAGAACTCTTTTTTTATAATTGTTTATTTTATTTTTTTTCAAATTTTTATTAACGTTTTTGATTTTTTGTTGTTGTGAAATGAGATTTTCAACACCATTTTATTTTATATACTTCCTCCATTCTTTTTCTATTGTAACAATTACCACTTTGGGTAGTTTTAGCTATTGGAACCATTTCACTTTTGGTAAAAAAAAAACAATTATAGTTGACAACATCGCCTTTACTTTATGTTAATAAAACCATCATTAATTACTCAAATTGCCTCATAAAGTTGTGTTTACTTTATTAAGGATTTAGCTATCCCCTACTCTAGTTAACCCCTACTACCCATTTTGTTTTATTTTCTTAAAAACCATGCCCAAACCCATTGTTGCAGTAGAAAAAGACAGAGAATGTATTTGTCATTATATTTTAATTTCTAGATTTGTTATTGTAATATATAAATTTATATTTTTAATGTTCAATTGAATATTTTAGCTAAGTCTATTATTAAATAGTATCCCAATAATTGGTATGATTAACAATAGCTAACACAGTTTTAACATGGAAAATACCCGAATGATACTTTAAGAAAGTAGAGGGTAATAATTTAATAGATGCATGACAGAAAGAATAGTGAAAAAATATGAGTGTCACCCATAACTTCAACTTTTAATATAGCACATAAGCACTAACGCATATAGAATAGAAGATGGAAAAGCCAAAAAGAAGATCATAATGATGGTATCATGAATAAAAAAATAATATAAAACTAACCTCTATTAATAATTGAAAATATTATTTAAGAGAAAAAATTCTCTTCATCAATCATGACCATATCAAAACTTATCAAACTTACCCCTTTTTATGATATGTGACCTCAAATAGTCTAGAAACTCGAACCTTGATTTTCCAATTAGTTTTAGTAGAATTAAGTTTATTGAGAAAAGAATAAGATCTGACATATAAATATATGTAAAAGAAAAACATAAATAATTATGTATACAACAACTATTTTAGGAATAAAATAATTAGTCAATTGCATAATACCTCTGCAATGTCGTTGACAAACTTTCATTTGATTCTTCATGTAATGCCATTATGGTATGCTCAAAACTACAGATATGTATTTTTTATCTTTATATAACTCAATTTTAAAAAGTTTGATTTTAAAAGACATAACTGCTATTTTCACATATAATACACTATTTTTATAGTTATTTTTATATGTATTTAAAATAAAGAATAAATAATATGTTATTGTTCATCTAAATAAATATATTTTCATAAGTTGTAAAACTATATTGTATATAGAAACATATTTCGAGCACTCTCCGATGGTAAGAAATTTATAATATTGCGAATTATGTAGCAAAAGTTATATTCAATTTACATAGTTGAATAATTTAGGTTGTTTATTTAAAATCAGATTGTAATATTCACTTATTAAAAACACCTTATATATATTTATATCTATGTTAAACACTATTTTGAAAAAAATTAAATTAAAAAGAATGACATGTCATGTTTAGGTGGAGCTGTCTATAATATTCTAAGGTTGTTTTCAAGAATCATACTCTAATTTTTTCATCCAAAACTCTAATATATATAGATTTTAAGTTTTGTTCTAACAACAAAGTTTCCTTAATAAATTTGGTTGCAATACTAAATTGCTTTGGTTCAGTTGAGTAAGGCTGGTGTTTGGATCCTCTAAAGTTCTAAACAAACTCTACAATGTAGAGTTTAAGCAATATAAACCATTGAATAAAAAACCAATGGCTCATATATTATCTTTCCAAAACCCCCCTCTATTTTTCTCATCAAAATCCACCCCTTATTCTCCCCCTTCCACCAATATGAGCCTTTGATTTTAAAATGTATGGCTCATATACAAGTCTACCTTGTAGAATTTGATTAAAACTCTAGAGGATTCGAATTTCTTAAGGCTGAGGTTTTTAAAGATTATATATATGTTTAATCCTATAAATTGCACCTATGATTAAATGCTATAGTCACATATAGTACACTATAGTTATAACTATTATTATATTTATCTAAGAGAAAGACTAAATAATGTTTTACCATTCATCTAGTTAAATTTATTTTGATGAGTTGTAAAACTATATTGCAAATGGATCTTATTTTGAAGCATATTTCGAACACTCTCAAATGGTAAAAAATTATAATGTTTTGAATTAGGTAGCAAAAGTTATATTCAATTTACATAATACAATAATTTAGGTTGTTTATTCAAAACGAAACTCTAATTTCTCGTTATGCAAAACTCCTTTTATGTATTTAAATATGTGTAGAACTCTATTTTTTAAAATATTTAAAATAAAAATTAATGACATAACAATCCTACGTGGCGCTCTCTATTTCATAAGTTGTAGAACTATATTGTAGATGGATCTTATTTCGGAGCATATTTCGAGCACTTTCCAATGGAACAAAAATTATAATATTCCGAATTACGTAGCAAAAGTTATACACAATTTACATAATATAATAATTTAGGTTGTTCATTCAAAACCAAACTCTAATTTTAGCTTATCTAGAACCCCTTCTGTGTATTTAAATCTATGTAGAACTCTATTTTTTTTAAAGATAAAAATAAAATTTGATGACATGGCAATCCTACGTGGCGTGCTCTATGGCCTCGAAATCTTGAGGAGCTCCCTATGCTCCCGAAAAGTTCCTCCTTTATTTATATATATTGAGTTGCATATTCATCACTATTTATCTCTCAATCTTATTCAAATTATCTCACTAATAGATAAGAAAAAATGTAGCTAAATGTGGTTTTATTTCATTCGTCTTAATGTATACTTTTATGATATCAATTTTTTTTATATAATTTTGCAATTGATCCAAGTCGAAACAAATCAATTCCTTCCCTTCGTTGAATACACGGCAGAGCCACTTTATTTTTCAAACTACTTCAATTGGTACACGCAAGAAATAGGCCAATTCAATAGTTTTTTGTTCAATTTCTCGTACTTATACATAATTAAAATTATTAAGGAACAAAATAGTGCATTGGATGTCATGTAGACAGAAAATGTTGCATGTATCAAGAAATACAAGATGTTAGAGAAGAAATATTAAGGAAAGAGATAATTTATTTCTACATTATGAAAGTATTTTTGTTACAAGTTAATACATTTCAGGTGTCTCACTCTATTACATCATTATTTCTATTTATATTACTAATATATTTAACTAATCTAATCTAGTTAATCAAACTAAAACATCTCCTAACAACATTTTGTAGAAGATTAAGTAGGGCTGGCAATCAGGTCGCGTTGGGTCAATTTCAGGTTGACTCGATTTATATTTCGAGTCACTTACCCCTAACCCAAACCGACCTGATTTTAATGCCAGGTTGAAAATCATAACCCAAACCCGACCTTACCGATTTCGGGTTGATCCGAAACCAACCCAAAATGACATGGAATGAAATTCAATTATACACGCTAAGTTATGAAAGTATGGGTTAATGACCTGAAATGAAATTATAGGTGATCTAAGAAATGCGCTTGGCCCAATAAAAATAAGAATAACAAAAGAGAGGTTGTATAAGTTGTGAAATTCTGGGTTAATTTCAGGTTGGCCCGACCTGGAAATAATCCGACTTCTAAATCAGGTTATTCGGGTTATTTTTAGGTTCAAAAAGTCAACCCGAACCTAACCGATTATATTTTCAGGTCGGGTTGGGTCGACCCTTTTTTATTTCAGGTCGAAAATCTCAACCGAAACTCGGAATTTTCAGGTTAGTTTCAGGTCGGGTTATCGGGTTGGGTCAACTTTTGCCAGCCCTAAGATTAAACCAGTATACTCAACATCTCCACACAAGTTAGGCATGTGTCAGGCATGGGCTGACACATGCCTAACTTGAACAAAAGAACTGCTTGAACTAATCTTTCATTGATGACTATCAGCAAATGAGTCAGAATTGCTTTAACTGAGGCTAAGCTGAGTTATTGGTGTAGCTTAGGCTGAACTTCTCAACGTGGATTAGGTGGGCTATTCCAACATCTCCCTCAAACTAGAATGATGTCCAACAAATCATTCTAGGTCGAAGAAATTGGTAAAGCGAAGGCAAGACGACAAGGCTTTGAGCAAAGGATAATATATGTTGTACTAAGGATGACGTTCCTACTAACCTGAACATATGTTAGTAAGTAGTAAGTAGTAAGTAGTAAGTAGTAACCCCAAACGAAAACTGCCTGAAAATGAACTTATGTACCAAGGATGATGTTTGCAAAAATGAAGGATGTTGCAAAATCCAACCCACTGCAATACACATTACAAATGCTCCTTATCATTAATACCCTTTATGAGCTGCACGGCTGCACCCAATCTTCAAACCATGGAACTACTTCCAAATTCTCTAGGCATGACAAGATCCTAGTTTCAAATAAAAATGGCGGCAGATACCTTAAGCAAGTCCAAAACTGTGGTAACATCATCACCACTATTAGACTAAATATATGTAAATGTATTTAGTGTCCTTGTTTAGTACAGTCAATCAGAAATGCACCCGACTTTCTAAGTAGGAATCCGAAATAATGTGCGTGCAAATACATCAATTGTAGGAATTGATGCCTTGAATTCTGGTCAGAGGGCATGTTTCGTCGGCTCGCCCGATTGAATCGGGCAGGCTCGCCCGATCGGGCGAGGCAGCGTCTCAGCAGCAGCTCAAGGAGTGGAGCGCCCGATGGCATCGGGCGTCGTTGCGAACTACGACTCGGGCGATGGTCGCCCGATCGGGCCCGAGACTGGTTTGGGCTTGGCGAGTACCGCCCGATCGGGCGGAGGTTTAATGAGACGCGGATCGCGATTTTCCGATTTTGCATATAAATAGGTTTTTTAACCTAGCTTATTATTTGACGATTAAGACATTAATCACCTCTGTAATTCTGATTATTCTTCTCATCAATATTATTATTCTCTCTCTGCCCGTGAATGTAGCCAACACTCCGTTGGTGAACCACGTTAAATCTGTGTCTGATTATTCTTTGTTTTGCATTCAATATTTGTTCTTTCTCACATCTGTTATAACAAATTGGTATCAAGAGCTTTGTGTTCGATCCGGGTGAGAAAGATGTCTGGGATGAATGTGAAAATTGATAAATTCACTGGGAGAAATAGTTTCAGTCTGTGGCAGATCAAGATGCGTGCTTTACTGAAGCAACAAGGGTTGTGGGCACCGTTGGCAAAGAAGTCATCGGATTCAGAAACCGCTGAGATGGCCGTTCTGGAGGAGAAGGCGCATTCAACAATTATGCTATGTCTCTCTGACGACATAATTACTGAAGTTGCGGAGCGAGAAACCGCTGGCCGGTCCGTGGTTGAAATTAGAGAGTTTATACATGACGAAATCTCTAACCAACAAGTTGCTTTTGAAGCAACGTCTGTTCAGCCTGTGTATGCAGGAAGGTATGTCTCTGAGGGATCATCTAGATAAATTGAATACTATCTTGCTAGATCTTCGTAATATTGATGTTAAAGTAGATGATGAGGATGCTGCTTTAATTCTGTTAGTATCTTTGCCTTTATCGTATGAGAATTTTGTGGATTCTTTTATTGTTGGGAAAGATAGTCTGTCACTAGAAGAAGTAAGATCTGCTCTTCATACTAGAGAAGTCCGTCATCAGGCATCTGGTTCTAGTACAGAAAATCAGACATCTGGATTAGTTGTCACCGGGGTAAGGGACGGGGAAAATCTGGTAAAAAGAAATCGAACCATAAAAATTCGAATTCTAAGGGTCCTAAACCTAATTATGTCTGTAATTACTGTAAAGAGAAGGGGCATTGGAAAAACGAGTGTCCTAAGAAAAAGAAGCAGCGTGACAAGAATGAAGGTTCTGCTGTTCTGGCAGAAACTGAGGGTAATTCTGAGGAAGATCTGGCCCTAGTTGTTAATGATCAGTCACATTATAGGGATGTGTGGGTTCTTGATTCTGGGGCATCGTATCATATTAGTCCCCCGCAGGGAGTGGTTTTCAACTTATGAGCGAGATAGATGGGGGTTGTGTTTCTATGGCCAACTTGGTCTTTGCAAAGTAGTTGGAATAGGCTCCATCGGATTGAGGACTCATGATGGTACATTCCGTACCTTGAACGAAGTTAGGCATGTTCCACTGGATGACAAAGAATCGATATCTTTAAGTCTTCTTGACAGTAGAGGTTTCAGTTTTCAAGGTGAAGGTGGAGTTATGAGTGTCTACAAGGGTTCGAAGGTAGTTCTGAAAGGTATTAAAAAGGGTACCTTATATTTTCTTCGGGGGTTCTCATTGTGACGGGGTTCTGCTGCTGTTGCATCATCTGAGGTTCCCAAGGAGGATATGACCAAGTTATGGCATAGGAGACTTGGACATATGGGTGAAAGGGGGATGCAAATTCTGTCAAAAAGGGATCTTCTGTGTGGGCACAAGGTGCAGGACTTAGAGTTCTGTGAGCATTGTGTGTTTGGGAAGCTTCATCGCAGTAAGTTTCCAAAGGCTGTGCATACTACAAAGGGCACACTTGATTATATTCACTCTGATTGTTGGGGTCCTTCCCGAGTTGAGTCTATTGGAGGTTACAGGTACTTTGTGTCGATGATCGATGATTATTCAAGGATGACTTGGGTAATTATGATGAAGCATAAGAGTGAGGCTTTCATGAAATTCAAGCAAAGTGGAAGGCATTGGTGGAAAATCAAGTTAGAAGGAAGATCAAAAGATCGCGAATCGATAATGGTCTGGAATTTTGTTGGTCCGAGTTTAATGAGTTTACGCAAGAATGAAGGGATTGCACGTCATCATACCGTCGGGAATACTCCACAGCGAGAATGGGGTAGCGTAACGCATGAATCGGACCTTGTTGGAGAGAGCGAGGTGCATGCTCTCTAATCTTTGGGTTACCTAGAAGATTTTGGGCGGAAGCGTAAGCACGGCTTGCTATATCGATCAACCGTGGACCTCACACTTGGTATTATTGACTGTAAAACACCTTATGAGGTGTGGTCTGGTAAGCCTGCAGATTATTCTCTATTGAGAGTTTTTGGTTCTACTGTTTATTATCATGTAAGTGAGGGTAAATTAGAACCTAGAGCTAAGAAGGGTGTATTTGTGGGTTTTGGGAGTGGAGTTAAGGGCTATAGAATCTGGTCACCGTCTGAGAGTCGAGTTATACTTAGTAGAAGTGTAATATTTGATGAAAATTCTATGCTTAACCCCACTGTGAAGTCTATGGTAGTGTCTGTTGGTAGCGATGTTGATAAACAGGTGGAGCTGGAAGTCACTTATGATGGGAGTGAATTACAGCACCAAGGTGGAGAAGATCAATATGGTGCTACTGAATCTGAATCTTCTAGTCATCCATCCGCCTCATCTGAAGCACATCGAACAAGTATAGCACTTAATAGAGCTAGAAGAGTTGGTGTGGGACCTCCTAGGAGGTATGGTTTTGAGGACATGGTTGCTTATGCACTGCAGGTTGCTGAGGAGGTGGAGGTAGATACTCATGAACCATCCACCTACAAAGAAGCGGTCTCAGGCAGTGAGTCTGCTCAATGGCTCGCTGCTATGGGAGATGAAATGGAGTCTCTAGATAAGAATCATAATTGGGAGCTAGTCAAGCGTCCTAAGGAGAGAAAAATTATCACTTGCAAATGGGTTTTCAAGAAGAAGGAAGGGACCTCACCTTCTGAGGGGGTCAAGTATAAAGCTCGGGTTGTTGCAAGAGGGTTCACTCAAAGGGAAGGGGTTGACTATAATGAGATTTTATCACCAGTGGTTAGACATACTTCCATCAGGGTGCTACTAGCAATAGTTGCACATCAGGATCTTGAACTTGAGCAACTAGATGTGAAAACAGCTTTCCTACATGGGGAGTTGGAGGAAGAGATTTATATGACTCAGCCAGATGGGTTCCAAGTTCCTGATAAAGAAGACTATGTTTGCAGACTGAAGAAGTCCTTGTATGGGCTAAAGCAGTCTCCTAGGCAGTGGTACAAAAGGTTTGACAGTTATATGATTGAATTGGGTTACAACAGGAGTCCGTATGATTGTTGTGTGTACCACAATAAGCTGGATGATGAATCATGGATTTATTTGGTCTTGTATGTAGATGATATGCTTATAGCTGCAAAGTCCAAGTCTCGATATTCGAGAGGTTGAAGGGTCTTCTCGGTCTTGAGTTTGAGATGAAGGATTTGGGTGCTGCGAAAAAGATTTTGGGGATGGAGATTTATAGGGAAAGAGATCAGAGGAAGCTTTTCTTGTCTCAGAAAGGCTACATTCAGAAGATTTTGTCAAGGTTTGGCATGTCAACAGCTAAGCCTATAGATACTCCAAGTGCCTCCAATAATCATTTGTCTGTTGCTTTTGCACCCAAGTCTGCTGAGGAGAAGGAGTATATGAGTAGGGTTCCTTATGCTAGTGCAGTAGGGAGTCTGATGTATGCTATGGTCTGCACTAGGCCGGATCTTGCACATGCAGTCAGTGTTGTTAGTAGATTCATGGGTGATCCTGGTAAGGAGCATTGGCAGGCAGTCAAGAGGATTTTTCGTTACCTTCGAGGTACGTCTGATGTTGGTCTCATTTACCGGAATGATGCTCAGTGTTTAGTTGCTGGTTATTCTGATTCTGATTATGCTGGAGATGTAGACAGTAGAAGGTCTATGACTGGCTATGTATTTACTCTTGGTGGCTCTGTTGTTAGTTGGAAGGCAACTTTGCAGGCTACAGTTACTTTGTCTACTACTGAAGCAGAGTACATGGCATTGACAGCAGCTGCTAAAGAGGGAATATGGTTAAAGGGGCTAGTTAGTGATCTTGGTTTGCATCACGATCAGGCCATTGTGTATTGTGACAGTTTGAGTGCAATATGCTTAGCCAAGGATCAAGTCCATCATGAAAGGACTAAGCACATTGATGTGAGATATCATTTTCTGAGGAGTGAGAAGAGGGTTAAGGTGAAGAAAGTAGGTACTGCTGATAATCCTGCTGATATGTTCACTAAACCTGTTCCACAGAGTAAGTTTCAACATTGTTTGAACTTGCTCAATGTTCGTGGATCGTTAATTGCCCTTTGGGGCAAGTCCGGGGCCTTTAGGGGCTAATCCGGGTGTCCTTAAGGGACAAATGTCCGGGTGCAGTTGTCTTTCGGGGCAAATGTTTTGCGGGGAGAATCACGGGCGTTGTGTTTAATGCATCTGTTTTTTTGTTTATCTGGTTCATTGTGAGAGGATTCAAGTCAATGTGGAGATTTGTAGGAATTGATGCCTTGAATTCTGGTCAGAGGGCATGTTTCGTCGGCTCGCCCGATCGGGTGAGGCAGTGTCTCAGCAGCAGCTCAAGGAGTGGAGCGCCCGATGGCATCGGGCGTGTTCGCCCGATCGGGCGTCGTTGCGAACTACGACTCGGGCGATGGTCGCCCGATCGGGCCCGAGTCTGGTTTTGGCTTGGCGAGTACCGCCCGATCGGGCGGATTCCGCCCGACCCGATCGGGTGGAGGTTTAATGAGACGCGGATCGCGATTTTCCTATTTTGCATATAAATAGGTTTTTTAACCTAGCTTATTATTTGACGATTAAGACATTAATCACCTCTGTAATTCTGATTATTCTTCTCATCAATATTATTATTCTCTCTCTGCCCGTGGATGTAGCCAACACTCCGTTGGTGAACCACGTTAAATCTGTGTCTGATTATTCTTTGTTTTGCATTCAATATTTGTTCTTTCTCACATCTGTTATAACACCAATTGAACCAATAACCACCAACTACCAATCATACATATACACCACAACTCCAAATTAATTAATTGAGATGTAAAAACAAGAGAAGTGGGAGTAAATATGGATGGATAATGTGTTTAGGAGTGAACAGAGTATGAGAAAATCAACTATGAAAATGAGCTGAAAATAGAAACGACCATAAGAGATCTAAAAATATTGACGTCTACTGGTCATTTGAGAAATAACCACTTTGGGTTTTGAGAAATGTCCACTTGGTTCTTGAAGAAATGATCTCTTTGGGTTCTCATCAAAATAGATCTCTATTGATAGTTCAACAAAACAAACCTCTATTGGTTTATGAAAGTGATCACAGTGAAGAAAAAGAACCATCTATGGGTCACGAAATTCGATCTTTGTGGATCGTTCAAAATTGACCTTCTTGGTCAAACCACAAAATAGGAGAATTTGATTGAAGATATTTGAAGAACTTACACGGGAGTTTGAAGGAATTTGGAATGAAAAAGGAAAACAAAAAAAAGGGGCGGGTGGAACCTGTAGGAACATATAGATGCATATAGTGGAATTTCAGGAAACAATTTCCTAACATCTATCATAGGATCGCAAACATAATCAAACACGTGAATCATTCAATAGGAATTAGATGTAAAACCTTTGTAGCGTGATTTCCCTGTTGTATGCAAGTTTTGAAGATGCGAGAGCCCCAAGTGTTGCTCCTCTAATCAGTCCATGGGCACTAATAGAACACCAACGTTTGCTAGAACGGATGAGCTAGAAGAAATTCTCTTGCTTTTGATGGTATAGGCGCCGGTTTAGAGGGAATAGTTTAGGGTTTCACTTGCTCTCTCTCTTGTGAAAAGAAACTGCTTAATGAAGTGATCACCTAAACCCTAATATTATATCCTATATATGATAGAAGAGTCATAGGCTAGTTAGGAGAACTAATTCTCCTCCTATTCCTCTTATGACCGGCCCAACTCTAATCCTAAATGGATTTAGAATGCTTTGTCCAACTTATGCTACAATGTGTGACATCATAGGATTAATATATTTTAGTTATAGGCCCAATCAATATTACCCTATTAATCATATTTATTCTCTAGCAAGAAAATATGATTACTAAAATAATTAACTTTATTATCTTCATAATATAATTCCTATTTATATTTAGTAATTGTCAGGATGTCTAAGGACATATTCCTTCAATCTCCCACTTGTCCGAAAACAAGAGCGCAATGTTAAATTCCTTAAGTCATTTAATGCCAAATTTGATAATACTATGTTATTCTCAAATTTTTGTTCCTTGATCGCTGAGTTCAAACTGCTCAAATAAGGATTAACTCTTTAATCCTATTCCGCATGGCCATGCAATTTTCTAGTTCTCGCTCATCAAGAGGCCCATACACCATTCCTATTTAATAGGAGGACTTATCCACTCTTGTATAACCATAGCTCCCACTCAATTCTTAGCCCACCTGATCATTGCCTTTATAACCTCCTTTTACGGCGCGGCGTTTAACAGTGTTAAGGTTGAACTAATTATATTGTGGTTATTAAGACATACTCATGTCTAAGGAATCCACTAAATTATAGTAGCTTGATTCTACTTTTAGAATCTAATTAGGTCAAGTCTCAATGTATCAAATTTACATCCATATAATCAATTAGATATCTCTATGTCTCCATAGCCCATGGAACTGCGATATCTTACATTTATTATACACTAGTCTTTTAAATAAATCACTTATGTCCAATTTAGTGATTTAGACTAGGTACTTTAAATAAATTGTGATTTCAGTTCACTTTATAGGATTCCATTATGAAAACGTTTTCAATAATCCTATTTGAAAACACAAATTATTTGGACATTTTATTTAATACTAAACCAAACAATTAAATAAGAAAAGAATTTTTATTGATAAACATTCAAAACATAAGAAATGTCTTTACAATTGTTAACATGAAGTAAACAAGCTAAAGCCATCACTAGAGGAAAAAAGCCCAAGGCTGCGGTCAAAAAGGGCCCAAGGGCTGCGTTTTTTGACCGCAGCCATTAGACTAGCAGCCCTTGGCATTTAGGAAGGGCTGCGGTTTTTAACCGCAGCCCTTAGCGCGTTAAGGGCTGCGGTTTTTGGAAAAACCGCAGCCCTTGTGACCCAAAAAAAAATACAAAAAAAAAAATTTTTTTTTTTGCATTTTTTTGTCCTAAATGATCCAATAATAGTTACATATATATATAAGTATCACTTTTCATTGCAACTTATGTTATTCATACAAATATAAAGAAAATAGCAACAAATTAAAATGTAGTAGTCGAGCATAAACTCCAGCATCAACACCAACCCCTGCATACCATGACTCTAGGATTTTCTGAAATGTACTGGCAGCAGCAGCAGCATTATCACCTAAATGAGCAAGAAGTCTACCCTGCCGGCTTAACAAAAAGAGTACAAGTTAGTAAGAAATCAAATACAAGAAAATCGGGGGAAAGAAGGAGCTTAAGAGAGAGGAATTGGCAGACATTACATAAACAACCACAGGTTATCATGTAGGGTAAAATTACACATCGTCATTAAGGCATGCCAAAGCAAGATTAATCAAAGACCGCAGGAAATCAAAAGGCAGAACTAGGTCTAAAACTTTGGAAGCCTTCATTACAAAAATAGAAGCAGCTGCAACATAATATTTCCTGTATATAGAAGGATTCAAATTTTTCAGAAATTTTCATCTCATAGTCTCATACCCCTCCAAAAGGACCTTATTGGTTTATATATTTCTGTCTTGTTTTTCCTTCTCTCGCATAATTTTCAGAATTCATCTTCAGTTGGGGGGGAAGGGGGAAGTGCAAGCGGGGGGCAGGTGGGGGGGAGTGCAGCAGGGGGGAGTGCAGGGGGAGTGCAAGCAGGGGGCGGTCGGGGGAGTGCAGCGGGGGGGCAAGAGTGAGGGGGGGGAGTACAGCGGGGCGGAGTGCGGGGGGAGTGCAACGGGGGGGAGGGATGCAGGGGCCGGTCGTCGGGGGGAGTGCAGCAGGGGGAAGCAGTGAGGGGGAGTGCAGCAGGGGGGGTGCGGGGGGAGTGCAAGCAGGGGGAGGGCTGCGGGGGCTGAGTCGGGGGGAGTGCAAGCAGGGGGCAGGCGGTGGGGGGGGTGCGGTAGGGGGAGTGCAGGGGGGGAGGGTCGCAGGGGCGGTCGGTCGTGGGGAGTGCAAAGGGGAGGGGGCCGGGGGGGGGGGAGGAGTGGGGGGGAGGGCTGCAGGGGCCGGTCATGGGGGGAGTGCAGCAGGGAGGGGGGGCGGGGGCGGGGGGGGGACGGGGAGGAGATAGTTCAAGTCACCCTTGCCAAAGGAGTTAGTTTTATTGGCTTTTTTTCTTTTTTGGTTTTTTAGTTTTATTTTGTTAATTTTTGTTGTGATTAATTATCAATTGCTAGAAAAAGTGAACATAATATTATTATTAACTTGTTAGTGTTGGTTCAAAACTCTTTTACCAACAGTATCTTATAATCCTAGTTTAATTATAACAATTAAAATCGCAATTCAAAACTCCTTGTGTTTTTTTCCACTAGTGAAAATGCAAAAAGCTTAACTCTTTACATAGCAAAATTTATGACGAACAACTTAGATAGTACATGATCGCCTTCTATACACTACCGAAATGATTTCATCATCAAGGCAATATAAAAAAAAGATAATATACCAACAAAAGAGGAGAGAGCAAGAACAACAAAGAACTCCAACAACTGAGGAATCCTTAATAATTTCATCAAGACCAACATCACCCCACTTACATTCTACTTCTGGGAAACTCTTACTAGCTAACTCCACTGCAGATCTAGCTGACTAACTAATATTCACCAACTTTATGCATGAAACAATCAATCAATGCCAAAAAGATTCAATAAAACCAACACCATGATCCCAAAGGGGCTACAATGCCCATACTAATTCCTCGAACAATCATCTTCAACTAAGGGGAAAAGGGGGATAAATAAGGTTCATCCTCGAACAATCAACTTCGGATAGGATGGTTCTAATTTCTAAAACATAATCGGAAAAAGAATTCTAAGATAAGTTAATAGAAGGGGGATAAATAGAAGGATGAGATGGTCTCGAGATTGAGTACCGATCGAGTCTTATCCTTGGCAATAACGTCAATAAATGCAAAGCATCTTTAAGCATCCGATGAAAAAATTCATAAAAGGGAAGAGAAAAATGAGAGGAACAATTAGGTATTTCATGGAACTAAAAAAAGGAAGAATCAATTAACAAATTGACGAACACCTTTAACAAAACAGATAAAATCAGAACCAATTGTGATAAAATCGAAACCCCAAAATCATCCATTACCTGATGTTTGTTGAGATAAAAAAAAAAAAACAGGAAATGAGAGTAAATTAGGTGCAATTGCAGCTTATCTTTGGTGTTCAAATCTGAAGCAAGGTAGGGAACTAACCAGAGGACCCAAAAAGGCCTGCTGGGCAGGATAAGCTTGAGCTTCTGCACCATAGTGATAAGTTATATTGCTCAATATGCTCCAGTGGATGGTGTGCAAAAGTGGTGCTGAGTGTTGAAGCAATCTCCAAAAGTGAGTGCAGGATATAGAAAACCATATGTTTGCTTGACTATGTGCCACTTACAAATCAATTCCCTGATAAGCAGGCCATCTAGTTGTAGTTAAATATGAAAAGGAATGTAGAATTTAAAGATATTTCTAGACATTGGTATTTTGTTTAAGAAACTCATATGAAATACAGGTAAAAATCATCTAAATAGAAGATTATTTAATAAGCAAAAAAAGAGTGAAATAATAACCAATGCATGAAGAAACAAAGGCCTAAGCTAAAGAGTGAGTCTAGAAATAGATAAATTTGCATATTCAAGGCATTTGAAGAGTTTATCGCCTTTCCTTGAAAATTTAAGAGATAATCATCTGAACTACATACCTCAAAAACTGTAGTCACTCAAATTTTATCCATATATATTGTACTCAAACTTAGAAGAGATGACAAAATCACATGGATTCTTAATTTTACAAGCATTTCGATCGCATATGTGCAAGGAAAGCTCTATAATTTCATAAATATGTACCACTTGAAATTACAATCAAACCATGATAGACATTCGTGCAGATATGACTTATCAATTTAGCTTAAGCAAGCGGTCAATGAATCCTAATTATAGTAAACTCAGTAAGTATTAAGACGCTTAGGACCCTGATGGTGCATTTTATAGCATGATATGAGATTCGGGCCTGGGATTTCTATTACATCATCTCTGGTATATAAATGGGGCCAAAGGGAACACAAAAAAAAGTTAGGCTGTTCTATCATGTTCTCTCACTGAATATTTGAATGCTTATTGAAGACAATTTCCATGAACAATCAAAGAAAAGACATACCAACAGCAGAAAACCAGTGGCTTTTTCTTTGGTCATACCTTTGATGGGTCATTTGCTGTTCTGTGGAGTTCTCTGCTAGGCGAAGATAACCAAAAGGAAAGGAAATAGAAATAAATGTGGCAGCTATTCCACCCGCTGTAGCATAGAAGGTAGCAGGCGATGTGATCTTCCAGTGACTACAATGGAAAATAAAAGAATCAGTGCAGCAACAATGGTGCACACTAATTGTGCCCAGAAACCGAAAATCAAACAAAGCCACCAATAAAATTTCACCAAAGCAAGGATATCATAATCAATAAGGCACTAACCAACTCAGAAAACCAAAAACTATGCATCAATATTCAACCAACAATGCTAAAAAACCAACCGAAAAAACAAGAAATTTCTTCAAAACACTAACCAAATGAGACTAATTCTCTAGACATCCATCATAAAACCATTAATTCAATACAATCATTTGATCTATTAATCCTCATAAAAGAGACAAAAAATTTAGCAGGCAAAAATAGGAGAAAATAAAGCTATTTGCAGACATGAATGAACGATGAGATAATATGAGCAAAGTCGAACAGCAAATCTAATATGAGCAAAGCATTATTGTCAACATTTTCAGTGCATTAAGATTGATTATACAAGGAAAAATCAAGAGATCTGAAGCTAAGTATTTACAAAAGAGTGAGATGAGAGAGTGAGAAAACTTATCCCTCTGTTACGAAAATCCACGTAAAACTTATCTCCACGCACCTCCTGTTTCCCTAACAAACGGACATGGACAGAAATTGCTAAATTGAAATGGACACAAAGCCCTAATAGTTGAATTATACAAGAATTTTGAAATACCAACCTGAAATAATTGAAAATTTGGAAATGAGGAGTGCGAAGAGGAGCAAACTTACTCTACAAAATTAGCAACTATAGATCTACAAACAACTAAAAAAAAATCAAAAACTGACATCAAAACTCAGCAAAACTAACTCAAACTAAGTAAATGCATGAAAATCAGCCAACAACAAGAAAACGCAAAACAACAATCAAAATTTGAGCGAAAAGCAAACAATCGAACGAAAACTACAAGAAAATAGAAAACTTACAATGAATTTAACACATATTAGAAGTGATTTGCTGGTTCGGCGACGCTCTTTCTCGATGGAGGCGTTGCAAGGCGAGGATGGTGGCGTGGCAGCGAAATTAGGGTTGCTACTGTTGTCGGTGGTTGAGTTGGGAAGTGCGAGTTGCAGGGAGGAGGTGAGTAAGTGCGAGTTGCAGGGAGGAGGTGAGCAAGTGCGAGGTCGAAGAGAGCGAGAGGCGCAGTGTGAGGGTGGGTGTGAGGGTGGGTGCTCTTTTCATTTGTTTGAAGAAGGAGGAACGAAAATGTGTGGAGGGAAGTAAAATTAATGAGCGCGGTTTGTTTTGGCCTTGTGGGGATTAAAAAAAAAAAAAAGGGCTGCGGTTGAGTGGTAAACCGCAGCCCTTCCTTTAAGGGTCGCGGTCGGCCCGAAACCGCAGCCCTTTATCTAACCAAGGTCTGCGGTTTTGGGCCTGACCGTAGCCCTTAACGGAAGGGCTGCGGTTTTCAACACAAGCGCAACCCTTTTAAAGCAGCAAATGATAATTTTTCCTCTAGTGCATTCTCCCATATGCTTAAGCCCATAGACCTACTATGACACTCATGCTTAGGTTGAGCAAGCGGTTTAGTCAGAGGATCTGCTACATTATCCTCAGTATGAACCTTGCTCACTTTCACATCCTCTCTTCCAACGATTTCTCGAATAAGATGGAATTTCCTGGGCACATGTTTATACCTTTGATGCGATCTGGGTTCCTTAGACTGAGTAATGGCACCATGTTGTCACAATACAACTCAATGCCATTCTCAATGCTAGGAACTACACCAAGCTCACTAATGAACTTTTAAATCCAAACAACTTCCTTTGCTGCATCTACTGCTGCAATATAGTCAGCCTCTGTTGTAGAATCCACGATGGTACTCTGCTTAGAGCTCTTCCAGCTCACATCTCCTCCATTGAGACAAAATATGAAACCAGATTGGGATCGGAAATCATCTTTGTCACTCTGGAAGCTTGCGTCGGTGTATCCAGTAACAACCAACTCATCATCTCCACCATAAACCAAAAAATTATCCTTAGTCCTCCGCAAGTACTTAAGGATGTTTTTCGCTGCAATCCAGTGCACATCTCCTAGATTTGACTGGTATCTGCTGCATATACTCAAAGCATATGCAACATCCGGTCGAGTGCATATCATGGCATACATAATGGTACCTACTGCAGAAGCATAGGGAACATTACTCATACGCTTGACCTCATCAGGATTCGAAGGACACTGACTCTTGCCAAGTGTTATGCCATGTTGCATGGGAATGAAACCTCTTTTGGAGTTTTCCAACTTGAACCTTGCAAGAACCTTATCGATATAAGTCTCTTGACTGATTCCAATAAGCCTTTTCGATCTATCTCTATAAATCTTTATTCCCAATATGTACTCTACTTCTCCTAGGTCTTTCATAGACATCAAATAATTTTTAAGCCATTCCTTGACTGATTCAAGCATAGTTTTATCATTTCCTATGAGAAGTATGTCATCCATATACAATACCAGAAAAGTAATACTACTCCCACTTAACTTCTTCTATACACAAGATCCTCTTCATTTCTGAGAAAGTCAAATTTCTTGACTGCCTCATCAAATCTCAGGTTCCAACTCCTTGATGCTTGCTTTAGTCCATAAATGGACTTCTTAAGCTTGCATACCCTCCCTGGATTTTCTGGATTTTCAAAACCTTGAGGTTGTGTCATGTACACATGCTCTTTCAAGAACCCATTTAAGAAAGCGGTTTTGACATCCATCTGCCATATTTCATAGTAATGAAAGGTAGCAATCGCAAGGATTATCCTAATGGACTTCAGCATGACTACTGGTGAGAAGGTTTCATCATAGTCAATACCATGAATTTGTTTGAAACCTTTCGCCACCAACCTTGCTTTAAAAACACTAATGTAACACCCTGTGATTTTCACCCTTTATTTTTGGCATTTGTTTACATTAAAATGATATTTTTCGTAAAAATAAAATAATTTATTATTAAAACTATTTTTAACGTGTATAATTATTTAATTGTGGTATTGTGTTGTTGGAATTATTAATTTAAAGTGTGTATATTTATTTAGGTATTTTATTAGTTTCGTTATTTATTTAGGCGTTTAGGATGCGGTTTTGTCGCGTAGTGTTTTTGTAACGTTGTTGGACCGACTTGAGTGATAAAATGGTACATCACGTGTGGCGTGTTATACTGGCCGAAAATCAGCAAATGTGAAGGGGAGGATGAAGAGTTTGGTGCATGTTAACTAAACCTTTGATTTCTTTGTAACCCCCCATTAATCTATCATTAACACTCTCTTCAACCCTTCATTTTTTCCTTGCCAATAAATTTTGATTTTTAATCAGAGAAATTCAACACCATTCTTCATTAAGCCTCGTTATTTTCAAAGAAAAGAGAGAAGAGGAAGAGAAGTGAAAAAGAGGAGAAAAGTTCATCCCGGTTTTTCCTGTCACACCTTCACGAAAATGACCATAGCCGGAGATCCAACCGTTGGATCATCCTCAAATTTAGACAGTATGTTTAGAACATCTCGGAATTCACTTTGACTGGAGAAATTTTGCATCTGATCTTTCGATCACCGTGAATCATGGTCGGAACAGAATAAAACGAAATGAGATTTTTCAACGTTCAAAAAGAAAACGCCTAGTGACTTGTTGGTACAATTATCATTTGTGGAGGACTTGGATTGCACGCATATTTTTTGAATCTCTTTAGACTTAGCTCTCCTCCTGACGATCCAGGTAACTAGTAGTTATCTTAGAACGCTAGAGATTGGAGTATATTTCGATAGTAGATTATTACGTTAGGAATTGTTTAAATTACTTTTTATATGAAATTATTGATGAAAATTTACGTGAGTGTTCGTTATGTATGCTCTGTGTATATTATGTGTAGCAAAATAAATTTCATTTGAGTTTTTCTATTTATTTAATTAATTTGGTAATATGTGTGTTTATTGTTTAATTATTAAATAATTAGAGAATGACTTTATTAATTACCGAAAATATTTTTATTGAAGCATGTTGAGTGTGTAGTATGTTTTTCATGTCTTAGAATAATTTTTCCTACTGTTTTCGAGTTTCATTAATTGAATTCTCTACTTTTGCATTTTCGTGATTGTTAATAATTAATTTGTGAATATTATATTTTAAGGTCGAAAAATCTATTTCCTTACATAATATGTTTTACTGTGGGTTTATTCATGTTGTGTGAATTTTTGGTAATTTGTGGACGTGTATTATTACTGTGTTAGTAAGGTTATGATGGTGTTATGTTTATTTTTGTGAGAATTTAGGGTTCGATTTTAATTGTCAAATAATTTTTATTGTGGTTTTACTAATGATTTAAGTTTATTCTTTTTAATTATTTAGAGGCTAATAATCGGGATTAAAATGAAACCTTTTGCATTCTTTGAAGGCTGATGATTTTTATGTTACTGTTGTCATGATTGGGTGTTATTATATTTACGTTCAGTTAAAGTAAGAATGATTAATTGTGTACGTTTTGTTGAGTTAATGAGTTTTGGGTTAATTAATACTGTTATTTGGTGGCGTCAGACGCACACAGATGCGTCAGGCGCAACGTGGTTCGTGCGTTAGACGCACAAGTTGGCACTAATCGCAAGCTCCTGCGCCGAGTGCACTAGTGTTCTGTATTGTGTTGTATGATTTTTCGTATGTATTTGAACGTTGGCGGGTGCGCGGATGTGTCGTTGTGCACCGCACCCGGCCAAAGATAAAATTTCTCCTACTCTCTTTTACACTAAGCTAGTATAATGGAAGTAGGGGTCGTATCCACAGGGAAACAGGGACGAGTTTAATACTTAGCGTGATTCAAAACCTAGATTAAGCTAAGGGCCGAGAAACCTAATTACAAAGGGGGGTTTCAAGTAGATTTACGAACAAACTAAAACTAACTAGCAAATAAATAAGATGAGAAATCAATTATGGAAAGATCTTGAATCCGATTAACATCCACTTCAATTCATTATCGATCCTTGAACCTCCACTCTAATTATTTCCATGATTATCTATTGTTGAGAATTAATCTCGTATTCTCCTTATTCTTAGTTGAATAGCACGATCAGCGTGACTATAAAACCCTAACTAAAGGATAACCTAGTCCGATCGCGTCAAAGTTCAATCCAATAGCAGCAATAAACACAGAGAACCAACAGACCTGCTAACGTCATACAAGCGATAAACATTCAACAGTTAATTCAATTTCCCTAAGAAATAACCAAGACGATCTGCATCTAAGTTACTCCCTAGTTTGCTACCAATTGATAAAAGAATAAAACAATCCGATTCTATTCTTAAATCTAGCATTAGATTAATTACACAATCAAACTAGTAACGTTCCTAGCATAATCATGCAAAAATCATAGAAAGCAAGCATAGAAATTAAACCATAATCAAAGAAACTAAATAGAGAGGAAAGATCTCACAATAATGCTTGAAGCTTCATGTTAATCTCGTTCAAGAACGGTTCAAGCTACAATCGGCATAGCATAAGCCAATTCCATAATTGAAATCTACAAAAACTAAACTAGAAAATAAAAACTAAAAAGAGAAGACAACAAGAGAGGAGTGGAGTTTTGGAGACTCCCTCTCCTTGTGGCTGCTGCCCCCCTAGGTCCAAAAACAAGTTTAGTATTTATACTAAAGCTCAAAAATCAGCCGACAATTACACCGACCTAGGGGTCACGAGGTGCGAAGTAGGTCGCACCGTGCGAAGAGTTGCTGCCTCCAACACGAGCCGAAGAGCAGGGCAAGCCAAGAGGTCGCGAGGTGCGAAGTACCTCGCGAGT
The DNA here is from genome assembly GCA_947648045.1 of Beta corolliflora. Lineage (NCBI taxonomy): Eukaryota > Viridiplantae > Streptophyta > Magnoliopsida > Caryophyllales > Amaranthaceae > Beta > Beta corolliflora. The sequence goes on from CANSZD010000854.1 coordinate 796,916, forward strand.
CGCGAGCAGGCAGGTCGCGAGGTGCGACCTAGCTCGCGAGGTGCGAGCTGCCTCGGTCCTGCTTGCTGCGAGCATGCGCGAGAGCTGGGCATCGAGCCTGCTGGGCGATGATGCGGCTGGGCCTTGCGGTGATGCTTGGTACTTTGCTCGGCTCAAATGCACTTCACCTTGGAAGCTCGGAATACATGACATTAACACAACTTATCTCGCAAAACTCCGAACTTCCGCTAAGAGTTAAATAAAACACGAATGTTAACAATTACAATCAAACCCTTAGCAAAGTGCACCCAAAGTAACGTAAATACTACGTATAACTTGAGCGTATCAAATACCCCCACACTTGAACTTTACTCGACCTCGAGTAAACTCAAAATGAGGATCACCAAATAAATCATCACCCAAGCTAACGACACCAACCTACACTCCCCATCAACTACATCATCATCATCACATCTTAACAACATCCGCTCAAAACCTAAACGTAAGGGATGATGATTCCCCCACACTTAGATTCAAGCTCACCTGAAATATACAAAGACGCGACAACAATAATAACCAGCAACACCAACAAGTTTAACCAACAACACCAACAAGAATCAAAATGCCAGCTTACGACACACTAAACTATCAGCTCTCCCAAACCTCAAAAGATGACCTAAAACTACTACTACTACAACTAACTTAGAATAGCAAGCCATGGAACAAAGACAAAAAGGGATAAATTCCATGCTTACTCCCAAAAACAAACAATCAACCAAAAGAATGTGAAAGCCAAAATAAATCTTCACAAAATCAAGGATGAAATAACCAACCCAACCCGAAAACGCTTTCCACCTTATGACACCATCTCCGGCAAATGAGTTTTCAAAGTACAAAATTCTCTCTTAATCTCTCATTTTGCCTAGGAGCCCTTTCGGGTTTTCATCCTAGCTTCACACATTTCTTTTTGGTTGCATCTCACCATCTTACCCGCTCAACTAGCTCTTTTTTGCATAGGCCGCCCTTTCGGGTTTTCGACCTATCCGAGCCCTCAATTTTGCCCGAGTCGCCCGCCCTTGCCGGTTTTCAACTCAGCGGGATTCTTTCATCACTTTTTTTTATATTCTTTTTTTTTTCATTTTTTTTTTCATTTTCATTTTTTTTTCAAATTGAAAGTAATATATACAACATAGATACACGAGAATGAGAATACCCTCCCCCCTACTTAAACTACACATTGCCCTCAATGTGTCGACAATTAGAAGAAAAAGTAAACGGAAAATGGGGGGAAAGAATCGAAAATCGGGTAAATCGAAGATCGAATGCTCAAAACTCATGACAAACAATCCGTCAAACTCAAATTTCTTAACAACACCATCTCAAATCTCCTAACTCAACTCACAACCCTCTCCCTCGAATCACTCAAACAAATGACAAGTTCAAAAGTTTTGAATTTGTGAGATTTTCACCTAGCTCAAGAGATCGAAAAGATACATTAACAATCTCAATCCTCTAGTGTTACCAACTCCTAGCTATTGAAGTCCTCCCAACGGATTTTCTTTTGTGGATTTTGGTTACAAGTCAATTAAGATTGGTTGTGGATCTTTTGTAGTGTGTGGGCGGTGGGTGAAAGAAAATTTGTTGTGGTGGAGGAAATTTGATGAGAAAATAAAGGAAAAGAAAGAAAATAAAAGGGATCTCGGGTTGCCTCCCGAGAAGCGCTGTTGTTTAAAGTCGTGAGCTCGACTTAGTACCTTAAGCTTAATCATTGGGTTGCGCTCCATGTGTGACAATGGTGGTTCCATGTCAATATCCACTTCAAGTACCTGCAAAATTGATTGAGAAGGACTCTTGCAATGCATCGTTAATACCTAGCTTACTACAACATGGCTGAGCATATAACATCAGATTATATCCAAAACCTAGCATTAAATCAACAACAAACATCAACTAGTAGTACTCCTAACTAATCCAAGTCATGACCATTAATATAAATATTTAAAGCTAGACAATAACCAAGATATAGAGTAAATCTTACAATAAACCGTCAAAAGCTTCAATCAACCATTCCCAAGAGAGTTTAAGCAACAAGTTCCATGCTTCTTGTCCAAAATACAAAAGTGAAATACATAGAGCTCAATGGAAGATGAAAACTAGAAACTAAAACAAAAAGGGAATTCTTTATATGAGTGGCCAACCAAAAACAAAGAGCACAAGCAATACCATCCAAAAATCACGCTAAATACAAACAAGTAACACCGCTTCCCTGGCAACGGCGCCAAAATTTGGCGGGTGCACGGATGTGTCGTTGTGCACCGCACCCGGCCAAAGATAAAATTTCTCCTACTCTCTTTTACACTAAGCTAGTATAATGGAAGTAGGGGTCGTATCCACAGGGAAACAGGGACGAGTTTAATACTTAGCGTGATTCAAAACCTAGATTAAGCTAAGGGCCGAGAAACCTAATTACAAAGGGGTGTTTCAAGTAGATTTACGAACAAACTAAAACTAACTAGCAAATAAATAAGATGAGAAATCAATTATGGAAAGATCTTGAATCCGATTAACATCCACTTCAATTCATTATCGATCCTTGAACCTCCACTCTAATTATTTCCATGATTATCTATTGTTGAGAATTAATCTCGCATTCTCCTTATTCTTAGTTGAATAGCACGATCAGCATGACTATAAAACCCTAACTAAAGGATAACCTAGTCCGATCGCGTCTAAGTTCAATCCAATAGCAGCAATAAACACAGAGAACCAACAGACCTGCTAACGTCATACAAGCGATAAACATTCAACAGGTAATTCAATTTCCCCAAGAAATAACCAAGACGATCTGCATCTAAGTTACTCCCTAGTTTGCTACCAATTGATAAAAGAATAAAACAATCCGATTCTATTCTTAAATCTAGCATTAGATTAATTACACAATCAAACTAGTAACGTTCCTAGCATAATCATGCAAAGATCATAGAAAGCAAGCATAGAAATTAAACCATAATCAAAGAAACTAAATAGAGAGGAAAGATCTCACAATAATGCTTGAAGCTTCATGTTAATCTCGTTCAAGAACGGTTCAAGCTACAATTGGCATAGCATAAGCCAATTCCATAATTGAAATCTACAAAAACTAAACTAGAAAATAAAAACTAAAAAGAGAAGACAACAAGAGAGGAGTGGAGTTTTGGAGACTCCCTCTCCTTGTGGCTGCTGCCCCCCTAGGTCCAAAAACAAGTTTAGTATTTATACTAAAGCTCAAAAATCAGCCGACAATTACACCGACCTAGGGGTCGCGAGGTGCGAAGTAGGTCGCACCGTGCGAAGAGTTGCTGCCTCCAACACGAGCTGAAGAGCTGGGGCAGGCCAAGAGGTCGCGAGGTGCGAAGTACCTCGCGAGTCGCGAGCAGGCAGGTCGCGAGGTGCGACCTAGCTCGCGAGGTGCGAGCTGCCTCGGTCCTGCTTGCTTCGAGCATGCGCGAGAGCTGAGCATCGAGCCTGCTGGGCGATGATGCGGCTGGGCCTTGCGGTGATGCTTGGTACTTTGCTCGGCTCAAATGCACTTCACCTTGGAAGCTCGGAATACATGACATTAACACAACTTATCTCGCAAAACTCCGAACTTCCGCTAAGAGTTAAATAAAACACGAATGTTAACAATTACAATCAAACCCTTAGCAAAGTGCACCCAAAGTAACGTAAATACTACGTATAACTTGAGCGTATCAAACGTATACTTTAATTTACAAGTGATTGGTGATCTATCATATTGGGATGTAATTTTATTTGATGTTATTTGGTGCTGTATAACTCTTCTTATATCATTACTTGTGCTTAAATGTGTACCAAGGTATTTGTTATTTCAAGTAATCATTGTAAGCTTGTGAGTTTACTTCTTTGAGGAATTTTTATGAGATATCTATTAATGAATTGTGGGTATAAGGCCGTGTGGCATCCCTTTGATGAATATTATTAAGTTGAGTGGAATTATATAATTACTTATGATTTTATTTTTGAGATAAGAACATCCGGTGGGATAGATGTAGTCCCCGGTGAAGAACATGCCAACCACCTAGTTTGCGAACTAGCGGTAAACCTGGGTTAATTGTTGTCGTCCGAGAGGACAGGGGGTTCTGCGTGTTCTACTCTGCATCGGGAGTTTTGCCATTCTTAAACATAGGCAGTGGGGAACGTAAGCCCATAGACTCGCCTGGAGATTGTGATCTGACAAACCTTAGGGAGTGGATTGCGATCCACTGGTGTTCGGTTTCCGACTCAATAACTTGTTTTACATATACTTCGTTTTTATTTAAATACTCTTGAATTAATTTATTTATTTCATCCTATTTACTTGTTATTGACTTTTCATTTGTATTACTTGTAAGCTTTATGGATATAGATGCATATTATAGTAACTTGACTTTATTCTTTCCTTTCTTACTAATCTATGTCTGGAATAGACTTTGATTTCTTTTGTTCTGGGAGAACTACTAGTTACTCCCCACTGATTGTAGATGTTTGTTATATATTTTACAAGTTATGTTGATGGGAATCTTCTTTGGTTTTAGGCTCGGGTTGAGATGTGAGCATTAAAATGTTAGATGTTTTAGGCCTAGACTTTTAATTAGTTTAAGAGTCAGTTTTCTCTTTTGGATATTAATCCAATTAATTTTATTTATTTATACTATTTATTTATGTTGGTTTTATCACTTAGTTATTTAAACGCATTTCTTGTAGTAGTGACATTCCCAGAAGACGATGTTTCCGCCATCGTCTGATAATACTATTATTATTTCTTTCTTTTCCGCTTTGAAATTATGGGGTGTTACAGTTGGTATTAGAGCAAAACGCTCCTAAACTCTGAAAAAGAGTTGCTAATGATTCTTTAGAATTATTAGTTAGCCATAGGAGATAAAAATTTGTTTAGAATTAAGTTTAGTAGTTTCACTATAATGAGAGTGTGATGGATAGAGTAAGTAAAGTGAAGCCTTATGGGAATGTGGTGTGCTCTCATGCTTATGGAGCATATGTTATATGTATAGTTACTTGTATTATTGGTGGAATTAGTCTACCAAGTTTGCTAATCTTATTTGCAGGGCCTCTTACATGTAATTTATTTTCTCTTTTATCAAAAGTGTGCAGCGAAAGCGAAGTAATTTATAACCTTCTCGGTTTAGTTGTGTGTTTAATTTATTTTGTTTTTTGCAATTTAAAAATAAACTTTAATTTTATTTTAATATAGTCACGTGTGTTGCATTATTGCATTTATTTTATTTGCTGGTTGCTTGATAGTATATGTTATTATGTGCGACGGTATATACTTTATGTTCTTTTCCAATTAAGTGTTGTTTTTATGTGAGTACTACGTATCTGTTTTATTATTTACAAAACTTTCTAGTTTGAGTTTATATTCCAAATTATATTTTAGATCTTTGATCTTAATAAATTTCATACTTATATAAGAGTTATATTGTGGTATTCAAATTTTGTTATTGTTAATATTTTGACATACTCTTTTGAGAAAACGTTTAATTTCAATTGTTTTATAATGCTTTGGAAAAAGAAAGGGGTTTTGAAATTGTCTTTCAAGATATTTTTTAAATTTCTCTTACCGTCTTTGACCATCTATATTTATAAATATTTTTCTTTTAATATATTTATTTTTCATGCTAATCCTTGTTTAGCCTTTAATTATGGTAATAACTTTTGTAGTCTTTGAAAATAAAAGTACCCTGATGAGTTATTGTGGGTTATAAATTGAAATGTAGATGTAAACTATTTTGTTTTAAAGGTTAGCATTCAACAACTTTTACTTTACTTACTAATTTACTTTTCTTATTAGCATTTTTTTCAAACTCAAATGCGTGAAAGGATCTCGTTTACTAATTGTTGTTTCTTGTTTAAATATTTAGTGCTTTCTCATTTCATAGCAAAAATTTGGTTGTTTTCATTACTTCTTATTTGATTCTCTGATTTTGACTGATCTGTTTTATATTCTTTGAAAACGAAATTTATATACTTAGTCCAAATCTTAAACATGTTTGAGTTGATATTAAGTCATAATGGGTGATTCCTTTGACTTGTATGTCAATTTGATAAGTTGACACATTTTGACTATTTTCATTTGATTTCCTTTTTGAGTTGACATTAAGTTTATATTGGGTGATTCCGGTAAACTTTAATGTTGATTTGATAAGAAGGCTTTCAAATATTGTTTTGTTGATACTAGGTTGCAATGGGTGGTTCCAAGCACATTTGTGTCGACTTAGAAAATTTTATAATTGTTGTTTATAATTTATTACTTTATCGCCAATTTATTATTAGTGTTTCGTCGTTGTGAAATTTATTTTACGGTTTTCACCATATACCCCCGACAAATTGGAAAATTCACCATATACCCTCAATGTTTCAGAAATTCACCATATACCCCTGAGTTTTCAAAAATGTGCACCATGTACCCTTTTTGCTAACGGATATTAATTCGCCGTTAGTTTTATTTACGATTTTACCACCATTATCCCCAAACCCTAACTCTAACCCCTAACCTTAACCCTAATGCCTAATTAACATAACCCCCAAACACTAACCCTAATGCCTAATTAATCTAACCGCCAAACACTAACCCTAATTAACCTAAACGTAACAAGTTACCCTCCCCTCGCCATCCCCCCAACCCAGCCTCCACCCCCATCCCCACCCCCACCCCCACCCTACCATCCCCCACACCCTCACCCCCACCCCTTCCTTCCCTCCCCCCCACTCCCCAGTAGCAAAACCCTCGTACCCCCTTCCTTCCCTCGCCCCCTCCCCCAGCGAGGCGCAGCCTCAGCCTGCACTCCTTAACGATGGCAACCGCGACGTAAACAATGGCGAGGAAGTTGCGGATGCGGTGAATAATCGACATGGAGATGTGAAGAAAGCTCGAAGAACAGATATTCAAGTGTAAGAATCGGATTGATACTTTGAAGAAGAAGTATAAGATTGAGAAGGCTGGCTAGGGTGGATTCGAATGGAAATTACAAGAGTCCTTGGCCATTTTTTGAGTCATTATTCGAAGGGGGGTGGGGACCGGGAAAATTGACTGGGGAGAGGGTGGGGGAAATCGACTGGGGAGGAGGTAGGGAGGGGGGAGGCGGCGGTGGAGGGGGGAATCTACGGGGGAGGGGGAGGGGGGGGGGGTTGCGGTGGTGGAGTGGAGGGGAGGGGGGGGGGAGGGAGGGGGGAGGGGGTGAGGAGTGGGGAGTGGGGTGGGGTGGGGAGAGGGGAGGGGGGGGGGGGGCCGGGCGGGGATTAGGGTTAGGGGTGGGTTAGGGTTAGGGTTTAGGATTAGGGTTATAATTAGGGTTAGGGTTAGGTTTAGGGTTAGGTTTAGTGTATTAGGATTTTAAGGTTAGTGGTTAATGGTGGCAATATCGTAAATAAAGCTAACGGTGAGTTAACGATAGTTAGAAAAAAGGTATATGGTGAACGTTTTCGAAAACTCAGGGGTATATGGTGAAAATCTGAAACATTGAGGGTATATGGTGAATTTTCCAATTTATCGGGTGTATATGGTGAAAAAACCGTTTATTTTAAAGTTATCAATTTTCTTTTGCGAACTTTAAATTTCATATGTATGTTTAGGAGGACGTACGCTCTTATAACATATGTATTACTTGAGTTCGTAAGTACTATTTTAATAAAGCAGCAAGCTACTATTTATTAAAGTGTTCTTATCTCTTTAAGTGGAATATAAGCATGTGTGGTTATCTCTATTTAAATTGGTTTGGCTATCAATTTACGAACTTTTGCTTATTCATTTCTTTTTTTTCTAAAAATATTTATGTATGTTCGGATTCATTCTTTAATAATTTTACGTAAATATTTATTCCTGCTTCTTTTGCAAAATTACCTATAGTTTATTGTGCAAACGTTTTTGCCTCAAACTTTCTACTTGTCTTTGGTTCTTTCACATTTTATAAATGATGGTTGTTACCATACTTCTTTACTATACAAATCTTTTTGGTCTTCCAAAATAAAATGTATATTATTTGAGTTATTAAATTTTATACCCGCAAAGTTGTTTAGTTCTTAACTAAAATCCATCAATTTTTGTTTTCTTTAATGTTCTTTATCTATAGTATTTTCTTTTGATCTCTTGGTTGTTTTGAAGTTTCGAGGACGAAACTCTTTTAAGGGGGAGTGATTGTAACACCCCGTAATTTTCACCCTTTATTTTTGGGATTTCTTTACATTGAAATGATATTTTTCGTAAAAATAAAATAATTTATTATTAAAACTATTTTTAACGTGTATAATTGTTTAATTGTGGTATTGTATTGTTGGAATTATTAATTTAAAGTGTGTATATTTATTTAGGTATTGTATTAGTTTCGTTATTTATTTAGGCGTTTAGAATGCGGTTTTGTCGCGTAGTGTTTTTGTAACGTTGTTGGACCGACTTGAGTGATGAAATGGTACATCACGTGTGGCGTGTTATGTTGGCCGAAAATCAGCAAATGTGGAGGGGAGGATGAAGAGTTTGGTGCATGTTAAGTAAACCTTTGATTTCTTTGTAACCCCCCATTAATCTATCATTAACACTCTCTTAAACCCTTTATTTTTTCCTTGCCAATAAATTCTGATTTTTAGTCAGAGATTTTCAACATTATTATTCATCAAGCCTCGTCATTTTCAAAGAAAAGAGAGAAGAGGAAGAGAAGTGAAAAAGAGGAGAAAAGTTCATCCCGGTTTTTCCTGTCACCCCTTCACGAAAATAACCATAGCGGGAGATCTAACCGTTGGATCATCCTGAAATTTAGACAGTACATTTAGAACATCTTGGACTTCACTTTGATGAGAGCAATTGAATCTGAGCTTTTGATCGCCGTGAATCATGGTCGGAACAGAATAATATGAAATGAGATTTTTCAACGTTCAAGAAGAAATCGCCTAGTGACTTGTAGGTGCAATTATTGTTCGTGGAGGACTTGGATTGCACGCATATTTTACGAATCTCTTTAGACTCAACTCTCCTCCCGATGATCCAGGTAAATAGTAGTTATCTTAGAACGCTAGAGATTAGAGTATATTTTGGTAGTAGATTATTACGTTAGGAATTGTTTAAATTACTTTTTATATGAAATTATTGTTGAAAATTTACGTGAGTGTTCATTATGTATGCTGTTTGTATATTATGTGCAGTAAAATAATTTTAATTTGATAATTCCTATTTATTTAATTTATTTGGTAAATTGTGTGTTTATGGTTTAATTATTTAATAATTAGAGAATGACTTTGATAATTGCCGAAAATATTTTTATTGAAGCATGTTGAGTGTTTAGTATGTTTTTCATGTCTTAAAATAATATTTGACTACTGTTTTCGAGTTTAATTAATTAAATTCTCTACTTTTGCATTTCCGTGATTGTTAATAATTAATTCGTAAATATTAAAATTTAAGGTCGAAAAATTTATTTCTTTACATAATCTGTATTAACGTGGGTTTATTCATGTTGTGTGAACTTTTGGTAATTTTGGGACGTTTATTTCTAATTTTAAGTATTTTATTGGCTTTATTGAGTAATCTGGTAATTATTGCTTAAAATTACTTTTGAGGTCCGAAAATTAGAAATAAAATTATTAATGTGTTATTAAGGTTATGATGGTGTTATGTTTATTTTTGTGAGAATTTAGGGTTCGGTTTTAATTTTTAAATAAATTTTATTGTGGTTTTACTAAGGATTTAAGTTTATTCTTTTTAATTATTTAGAGACTAATAAACGGGATTAAAATGAAACTTTTTAAATTCTTTGAAGGCTGATGATTTTTGTGTTACTGTTGTCATGATTGGGTGTTATTATATTTACGTTTAGTTAGAGTAAGAATGATTAATTGTGTACGTTTTGTTGAGTTAATGAGTTTTGGGTTAATTAATATTGTTATTTGGTGGCGTCAGACGCACACAGATGCGTCAGGCGCAGTTTGGTTCGTGCGTTAGACGGACAGGTTGGCGCTGAGCGCAAGCTCCTGCGCCGAGCGCTGTAGTGTTCTGTATTGTGTTGTATGATTTTTCGTATGTACTTGAGCGTATACTTTACATGTGATTGGTGATCTATCATGTTGGGATGTAATTTTGTTTGATGTTATTTGGTGCTGTATAACTCTTCTTATATCATTACTTGTGCTTAAATGTGTACAAAGGTATATGTTGTTTTAAGCGATCATTGTAAGCTTGTGAGTTTACTTCTTTGAGGAATTTTGATGAGATATCTGTTGATGAATTTTGGGTATAAGGCCGTGTGGCATCCCTTTGATGAATATTATTAAGTTGAGTGGAATTATTTTGTTACTTATGATTTTATTTTTGAGATAAGAACATCCGGTGGGATAGATGTAGTCCCCGGTGAAGAACATGCCAACCACCTAGTTTGCGAACTAGGGGTAAACCTGGGTTAATTGTTGTCGTCCGAGAGGACAGGGGGTTCTGCGTGTTCTACCCTGCATCGGGAGTTTTGTCATTCTTAAACATAGGCAGTGGGGAACGTAAGCCCATAGACTCGCCTGGAGATTGTGATCGGACAAACCTTAGGGAGTGGATTGCGATCCACTGGTGTTCGGTTTCCGACTCAATAACTTGTTTTACATATACTTTGTTTTTATTTAAATACTCTTGAGTTAATTTATTTATTGCATCCTATTTACTTGTTATTTACTTTTCATTTGTATTACTTGTGAGCTTTATGGATATGGCTGCATATTATAGTAACTTGGCTTTATTCTTTCCTTTCTTACTAATCTATGTCTGGAATAGACTTTGATTTATTTTGTTCTGGGAGAACTGCTAGTTATTCTTTACTGATTATGGATGTTTATTATATATTTTGCAGGATATGTTGATGGGAATCTTCTTTGGTTTTAGGCTCGGGTTGAGATGTGAGCATTAAAATGTTAGATGTTTTAGGCCTAGAATTTTAATTAGTTTAAGAGTCAGTTTTCTCTTTTGGATATTAATCTAATTAATTTTATTTATTTATTTTGGTTTTATCACTTAGCTATTTAAACGCATTTCTTGTAGTAGTCACATTCCCAGAAGACGATGTTTCCGCCATCGTCCTATAATACTATTATTATTTCTTTCTTTTCCGCTTTGAAATTATGGGGTGTTACAACTAATGATCCTATCCTTTTCCGTTTTCAACTTGAAAATCCATTTGCATCCAATGGGTTTTACCCCATCAGGCATATCAACCAAGTCCTATACTTGATTTTCAGACATGGAATCCATTTCAGATTTCATGGCCTCAAGCCATCTTTCGGAGTCTTGACTATCCAAAGTATCTTTGTAGCTAGTAGGTTCTTTTTGATTCTAAAATCATCATTTCAGAACTTTCAGTTAAAAGGAAATCAATATATCTGTTTGACGGAATGATGGTCCTACTAGACCTACGTTGGGGAACAACAGAAGAAGTTTCTACCTCATTAGGTTGAGTGACTTCGCATGGAGTATCTCCAAGTGGGACGGTAGGAGGTACGTGAATTGAATGCACAGCCTCCTGAGCATTTTCATGTCGGGCCGCCTCTGATGAGGTGTTAACCTCATCTTTTTGTTGCTCATCTCGAATTTCTTCGAGATATACATTACTCCCACTTGTTTTTGTGGAAATAAACGCCTTTTTCAGATTGACGCCATTACGAGCAACAAACACTTTGTTTTCGCTTTGATTGTAGAAGTAGTATCCCTTAGTCTCTTTTGGGTAACCCACAAAGAAACATTTATCGGATTTGGGTGAAAGCTTATCAGAGAGTAAACATTTTACATAGGCTTCACAACCCCATATCCTTAGAAAAGACAGTTTTGGAACGTTTCTAGTCCACATTTCATATGGTGTCAATTCCACTAATTTAGATAGTGCTTTGTTAAGTGTGAATGCCGATGTTTCAAGCGCAAATCCCAGAATGAAATAGGAAGATCAGCAAGACTTATCATGGATCGAACCATATCAAGTAGAGTTCGATTCCTTCTTTCATAAACGCTATTTAACTGTGGTGTTCCTGGTGGAGTCCATTGTGAAAGGATGCCACAATCTTTCAAATGATCACCAAAATCCTGAGATAAATATTCACCACCACGATCGGATCGCAATGCCATAAATTTCTTCCCAAGTTGGTTCCGCACTTCATTATGGAATTCCTTAAAATTTTCAAAGGATTCCGACTTATGCCACATATATGAGATAAACAAATCCAAATCTACTTACATCATCGGTAAAAGAAATGAAATAACTGTACCCTCCCCTAGCCAACGTACTCATAGGTCTGCATACATCCGTATATATGAGGGCTAAAAGGTCATTGGCCCTTTCACTTGAACCTGTGAAAGGAGACTTTGTCATTTTCCCCATCAAGCAAAACTCACAAGTATCAAATGATTCGAAATCAAATGATTTGAGAATTCCATCTTTATGAAGTTTCTCAGTGTGCTTTGAGCTTATGTGGCCTAATCGACAATGCCAGGGTTTGAATTATTTGCTTTATGTTTCTTGCTGTCTATGTTATAGATGTGGGTTTCTAAGTCTAGCACATATAAACCATTTGATAACTTAGCGGAGACATAGAACATATCATTCAAATACGCAGAACAACAATTGTTCTTTATGGTAAATGAAAAACCTTCCGAATCCAAAACAGGAATCGAAATAATGTTCTTTGTGATAGTTGGAACATAATAACAATTATTAAGTTCTAAAACTACTCTTGAAGGTAAAAGTAGACCATATACGCCCACTGCCAATGTAGCAACTCGTGCTCCATTGCCAACGCAAAGATCTACTTATCCCTTTCTGATACGCCCAAGTTATACGTAGTATTTACGTTATTTTGGGTGCACTTTGCTAAGGAGTTCGTTTATACTTGTTAATGTTTGCATATATATTATCCTTAGCGGAAGTTCGGAGTTTTGTGAGTTAGAATGGTGTTAACGTCTTATGTTCCGAGCTTTAATGGTAAAATGGGTTTGAGCGATGTACTTGGAAGTGTTCGAGAGGCTCAACAACATTGTGCCATTGCCATCTCACCAACAACAACCAAACTCCACCGCAAGCCTACAACAACAACCAAGCAAGACAAAGCAAGCTCAAGAAGCATCCGCAAGCCAACAAAGACGCCATAGCAAAGACCGCAAGCTCGCACAACCAAGCCCAACCAGCGAAGCAGCAGCGCACAGCAGCTCGCGACCCGCGATGGAGCTCGCGACTCGCGAGCCCTGCCCTCGCGACTCGCGAGCCTTGTCGCAACCCGCGACCTGCTTGTCTTGCCATTACCCAGCCAATGTGTGCGTGATGTCAGTCAGCTCGTCGCGAGTCGCGATCAGTGTTGCGACTCGCGACGCTTTTGTCGGTTCAGAGGCCACGTTTTGTGCGGGGTTTAAAAGCATCCCAAAACCTATTTTCAAGAGGGCGACGAAGAGGACGAAGAGGAGAGCCGAAATGTAGGGGTTGGAGCAGCAAGTTTGAGGAGAGAGAGAGGATACTCCTCTCTTCATCTTTCCTTGTTCATGCTCCTCTTTCCATCTTTCCTTCTTCATTCCTCTTTGTTTTTCATTTCTTTGTTCTTCATTTCGTAGTTTTAGTTTTCATTTCTTAGTTTAGTTTTTAAGGATTTCAACTATGGATTTGGTTTATGCTATCGGATTGTAGCTTGAACTGTTCTTGAAGAAAATTAACATGAAGCTTCAACCGTTATTGTGAGATCTTTCCTCTCCATCTATTTTCCTTGATTATGGTTTAATTTCTATGATTATACTTTATGATTATTGCATAATTATGCTAGGAACGTTACTAGTTTGATTATGTAATTAATCTAATGCTAGATTTAAGAATAGAATCGGATTGTTTTATTCTTTTATCTATTTGTAGCAAACTAGGGAGTAACTTAGATGCAGATCATCTTGGTTATTTCTTGGGGAAATTGAATCAACTGTTGAATGTTTATCGCGTGTATGACATTAGCAGGTCTATTGGTTCTCTGTGTTTATTGCTGCTATTGGATTGAACTTAGACGCTGATCGGACTAGGTTATCCTTTAGTTAGGGTTTTATAGTCACGCTGATCGTGCTATTCAACTAAGAATAAGGAGAATACGAGATTAATTCTCGACAATAGATAATCATGGAAATAATTAGAGTTGAGGTTCAATGATCGATAATGAATTGAAGTGGATGTTTATCGGATTCAAGATCTTCCCATATTGATTTCTCATTTTGTTTATATGCTAGTTAGTTGTAGTTTGTTCGTAAATCTATTTGAAACCCCCCTTGTTATTAGGTTTCTCGGCCCTTAGCTTAATCTAAGTACTAATTCACGCTAAATATTAAACTCGTCCCTGTTTCCCTGTGGATACGACCCCTACTTCCATTATATTTGCTTAGTGTAAAAGAGAGTAGGAGAAATTTTATCTTTGGTTAGGTGCACACGACAAATCCGCACCTACCACTTTCCTAATGTTCTACTTCTTTTGAGGCCTTGCATATTATAGATAATGTGCGAACCACAAGCGGTATCAAATACCCAAGAAGCAGAAGTTGCTACGTTACCTTCTATAAGATACAAATCTGAACTAGAAACTCCTTTCTTTTGATCCTTCAGATACTTGGTGCAACTACTCTTCCAATGACCAACCTTGTTACAGGTGTAACAATAGTGCTCATCAGCAACTTTTGGTTTTGGTGTAGTCGATCTTTTGCTTTTCAGAAGTTTCGGACTTGGCAATTGTTTGATTTTATCATTCTTAATAGCAATCCCAATCCTATAGAGCGATTTTCCTTTGCTAACCATAAGAACATCCGTATGTTCTTTTGTTAGCTTGTTAGTGATGTTTCGCTCAGTCTGAGTTAGCATTTCATGCATCTCTTGCATCGTTGCTTCCTCTCCTTGCATGTGAAAGTTATTGTTGAACTTTTTAGTTCTGAGAACGATTCTCGCATCCCTTTCACTTGCAATGAAATGTTCAACATTCAATTTGTTCTTTAAAAGGACGAGCGCAAATTACAAGTAAAATTGTTGGTGTTATTGTTCTTGTTGTTACTAGACATGATTACTACAATAAAAGAATAAAGCAAGATTTAATCAATGTTTATCAAAAAAGCAGCAATTAAATAAATTTTAATTAACTACTACCCTTTATCCAAAACGAAAGCCCCCTATTGAATAAAGGAAAAGCCAAGATCCCCTCCCACTACAATCAAACGGACTTTGGCCCTGCCTTCAATTTATAGTAGTTGAGGTAAGTAAACACTTTACTAATTATAACTAATTATAATTCTTGGTAGGCAGATTAACAACTCCTTGTGTAGTTAAACCCATAACTTTGTCTTACCTTCAAAACCCATAACTTTGTCTTTTGATGATTTTGTTGAGTTAAACCAAACATTAACTTGTAATTAAGTTTTAAAAACCTACCCTACTATATATCCCCGGAATTATGAGCAACACCCTGCTTTGGCAGAACCTATTACTCATGATCTAAGGCTTTATAGGTGTTGTTTGGAAAAGCAATTAAAACTCAATATTACTTTTGGGGACCTAAGTTTACTAATATGGTCAATCAATATTGAACACATGAATCAATTAACCACAAAAAAACTTAGAAGCAAGCATTTAAACAAAATAAATGCAAGAAACTAATAAAAACAATAATTAAAATGATCTAATATGGCCCCTAAACTTAGGAAAATAACTAAGCTTTATGAATTTTCCCTTGAATCTCCATGGATCACCATCCTTGAAACTCATTGGATCCTCATGCTTGATTACATAATTTGAATTAAATAAATAACGAAAATTTAAAGTTACAAAAATACAAATGATTCGCAGATCGTATTTAATTTGCATTCAAATTCTACAATTCGCAGATCGTATTTACTATCCCAATATGGGCCATACTAGTCATAAGATACAAAATATAATATCATACCTATTACATTAAACATACACGCATTTATAATATCACAATAAAACAACACAAACTATTTACTTATTAACAATTAATAAGCAAATAAACCTTTCCATAATAATTATAAACTGAACAAATTTAAGCTAGAAATTATTTACGAAACTTTATCATTTTAATTCAATCACTTATTTAAATATGACATTAATCGATATTAATCACAAATTTGCCATAGAGGAAATTTTAGATTTATGCTGAACAGTCAACATTAAAAACTGAGTTTTTTTTAATAGTGTTGATCGTTTACCAGCAGCACAAGGCTGCCAATCAATAGTCAACAACCAACACTAGCGAGAGACAATGACCGAAAATCGAGAGATAGAGTCCGAGTAAGCACCGAAAAACCGAGGGAGAGGGTCGGTCTACGGTCGCTGGAGAATCAAGGGAGCGCCGGCGAGTGTGAGGGAGCGTCGGCAAGTGTGAGTGGGTGAGTTTGACGCAATCGCAGGAGAGAGAGAGAGAGTGAGTTTGAGTTTGAGAAGTGGAAAAAGTGTTTAGGGCTCGATATTGCCGTTGGAAAAGTAATTTGTTATTTGTGTCGCACATTCAAACGGGTCCGACGCAGATAGGGAGATAGTGCGAGTTTTTTCAAGTGAGAGAGGTTAGTGGGGTAGAATCATCTGTGTCGGATGGGAGGAGGGATCCGACGCAGATGACTATTTGCGTCGCACATTTAAACGGGTCCGACGCAGATAGGGAGATAGTGCGAGTTTTTTTTCGAGTGAGAAAGGTAGTGGGGTAGAATCATCTGCGTCGGATGGGAGGAGGGATCCGATGCAGATGACTATTTGCGTTACACGTGGGCTTCATGCGACGCGCATAGCTTGTGGATTGGAGGATTTGGCTTCTGTTATGTGCGTCGCATTTTTGTCCCATCCGACGCACGTATCTTGTGCTAAATACGACGCACATAGGTCATTTTTTGCAGCGATTCCCGGTCTTGTGCGACGTAAATGAGTTTCTCATTCACTTCTGCGACGCTTGTTCAGTTGTGTGACGCAGATGATGAGACGCAAATCGTCGTTTTTCTACTAGTGGAAAACGTATCACCATAATACCAAACCACGACGCGCATTACACTCGACGCACACCAGCGTTCAGTCACATGTTAATGGCACCAGCCAACAGTCAAGAAACGTAGGCCAGCCCAGCTTGCGTCGCGCACCCCATCAACGCCGATCAGTCTTTGCCGCCAGCAGGCGCCGAGAGCAACGCCCCCATCACCCAGAGCACGCACAACAGCCCGCTAGCACCAGCTAGCCACGCTCACCGACGCACAGGCGAACTCTGGCAGTCAGGCCAGAATCCGCCGACCAAGGCGACCGCCGCAAGCACACGCCAGCAGAACTAAGGTTGAAACCCTACCTTCTCTCTTCAATTTCTCACTCATTTTCTACCCAATCTTACATGCAAACTCATTTTTGTTTTCCTTGATGTGTATACTAGGTATTACCAAAGAAAATTTTCAAAGAGTGGAAAAACACTCCCAAACTCTAGTCTAAAAAGGTGAAGGTAAGCTGATTTTTTATTTATTTATTTGGAAAGAGGAAGCTTTGTTTTTAATATCTTGAGGTAAGATAATTAACTCATATGAACACTTTGGGATTATAGGAAGGTCGAAAATTCTGCATTTTGGAGGAAGAAAGAAGAGTTGGGCAAAGGGGATTAAGGTACACAAGTCACTAACTCTCTTTGGGGTTTGAAATGAGATTTGGGTAAAAGAATTGTTTTATATAAGTGCATGCATGTGGGTTTTGGAAAAAAATTTATGTTGTATCTTCAAATTTATAAGTATTATATGAATTTGTTTTTCCTTGCATGTGTTTCTTTGGGGATGATTATATGTTCTTGTTGATTGATTGTGGAGTTATGAGTTGCAAGCTGAGAAATAAGGGTTTTCTTAGTAAATGTTGGAATATTTTGTTTGAATATTTGATCTTGTGAATGAATCAAGGGCCATATTTTACTGTCAAAATATTGATAAGTTCTTCTTGATGGAAGAATCCAAGTGCATGTGAAGTAGATTAAACATTGGATCATAAACTTCTACCATCCGTAAGAATTTGGACCAGTTTTATTAAAACGTGTTTTTAGATATTTTTTGGGCATTTTTTGCCAAAATTCTATTTCACAAAAGTTGTTCATATTAAAATTTTACTCAGGATAGGCATAAGAATCGTCCAATTTGGATTTCGTATGAGGAAGTTATGGTCATTTTAAGTTCTGTTGAAAAATTGAAATTTTTGTGGGACAGTTTCCATTTTAATAGATTTTGTGGTACATTCCAGATTTTCCAAGAAATATTTCAAACAGTATTTTAAGGATAAAATTATAATCTTGAATAATTCAAAGGTTAAACGATGAGTTGAGTAAAAGAGAAATAAGTTCCTTTCATCAATGAATTATTTAATTACTTCCTACAGTTTTATTGAACGTGATTGATTTGGTTGATTATAAGTCTTCAAAAAATAAAATTTAATTTTCATCAATGAAAAATATGTTCAAGGAGTATCTATTTGATAAACCTCTCTCCAAATTTAACTACAACCATACTTACCAAGCCATAGTTCCTAATATCAAATGATAATAGTTTCCTCACCCAACTTTAACAACTCTAAGAGTAATAATCGAATGACCTACGTTTGTTAACACAAATATCTTATTATTTATGTATTTTGAGAAATCCATATAATTTATTTATTATTTTTTTTTTAATTTCAAATTATGAGTTTCCTAATAATTACTATTGTGATTAACCTTGTGGAAGTTACACTTATATAAATCTTTCCTCAAGAAGTTAGGTCCATCTCTTACGAGTTAGCCCGGCCCAGATAATAATTTAATAACAATTAAGAGGAATTAAAATTATCAATGTGTTTGTGTGATCACCTACAAGAAGGGGAAGTACCCGTGAACGGTGATGAACAACAATTGCAGGCGAGCGTGGTGTCTCGTAGCTGCCGTTATTAAATTGTAAGTTGCAGGCGAGCGTGGTGTCTCGTAGCTGCTAGGGACATGTCCTGAAAGTCTTGCAAGCGTATGGTAAATAGGAGGGTGACGACCCCCACAGTTTAGAGACAGTCGGTCGTGGTGATCCCTCTCTAATCGTGTTCACTTTCCCCATAAGGATTAAATGATATTGATTGATATCAATAATGTTGAACTAATAGAAAGAACTGTAATGATAGAAAGAAACCAACAAGGATGTGAGCACTTGACGTGTTGCATATTATTATTCTTTTGGGATGGGTTTTTTTTTCTTCGAAATAAAGTAATTGCGAAGGAAAAACTAGATTCAGCCACCATAATATTTTTCCAAAAAATCTACTTGTGTACTCAGCTTTGCTGACTTGTGTTTTGTACTTTGAACCTGTCTCGGTGGGGGCAGTTGATTATCGTTTTGCAGGTGACTATTAATGTTTATGTATGGATGTCAGATGCTCTTGTGGAGACTTGTATTGTTTTGTTATATGTTAGCATGGTGGACAATATTGGAAAAACCATGGTGTATTTTCGGTTTGTAATATTTTTATTATGAAGTAAGATGGTTATTTTGTAAGTAAGTTTTAATAGTTCATGTTGTAAAATGCTCATTCTCTTAAGCTTAGGCTGAAGGGGGATCCAAGTAATAGTTCGCCCAAGACTGGAGCTTCCGCTGTTATATAAAAGTACTTATTTAATAAGGTATTTTGGTGCGGGCTATTACAATTATGATAAATTAAATTATAGTTATTATAGTATAAAAGAAGTTGCTCTGGAAGGAAAAAAGTGCGAAGATAAAGAAGAAACACTGTCAAGGAGTGTCATAGGCATTGCATTATCGTCCCAATCAGCTGAAGTAATTCATGAACACTAACTATCGGAGGGCGTCAACTGCCTCACCATTAAATCAATGGGAGGAATGCAACATCTCATTACCTTCCACTCGCAAGAAGACAAGAATTCGATGATTGAGAGCAAGTGGCTGGAAAGGTGGTACATGGTGCTAAAAAAAAGGCTTTTTGTGGCACGCTTTGCGGTTTTCTCTTGTGTTGGTTCGTTCTTGTAATAAACCGCTACTCTAAGTAGCGGTTTTACCTCGTAAACCGCTACCTTGAGTAGCGGCTTAACTTGAAGTTAACTGCTACTCTAAGTAGCGGTTTGCTTTGCCGAAAATAAAATTTCGCGCGTGCTGTCCTACGTGGACGATATCCATGGAATTAATTTCAAGTTCAGCGCATAGGAGGAATTAATACTCCCTTTGACATTACTCATGGAAAAAATTCATAAATAAAAGATAATTTAATCCAAATAAATTGATAAAAAAGAAAATAGATACAAGTACAACATTTTGGGACACCCAAAAAGGAATGCGAGCACTATATTATATGATTGAGAGAGTAATATATAAGGAAAGATGAAGACAATTATATACCCTCAACTAAAAGATAATTATCACTTTTCTAATTTTTATGGTCTCACTATTATTATAATAGTTTTTGTACACCTCTTTGGCCCACACTCTATTTCTATCAACAAAAAAAAGTACCCAACTTTCTCTTTTCTTCAACATAAAATATACCCCACAAAGTCCTATTACATATACTCTTTAAATATTTAACAATAAACACACTACAACTTAGAATTTACAACTTATTAGTTATCACCTTAAACTGCGCGTTAACTAACCCTTATATGCACGCAATGCGTGCGAAAACGTATAGAAAATTAAAAGAACTGTCTTTGAATTTTGTTTTCTCAAAAACTGATGTTCAGTTTAAATTAATACTTTTTTTTTCTTTTTTTTTCCCTTTTTTAGTTTAAATGAAACAGTTAGTTATCCTCATTTTGTTGGTGTCCCCCCATATGTTGTCATAGGAGTTGCTTTGATTGATTTTAGTTCTGATTTTTGTTAAGGGGTTGAAATTAGAATTCAACTATGATAAATATGGTGGAATGAATTTTGAGATTGAATTTAGGATGTTCGTAGTTTGTAGTTTGTAGTGCTTATGAATTTTTTTACCATTGATCTTAACAATTCTACTTTAATATTAATGTTGTTTTTTAATCTCTAATTTGTTAATGCCTTAATATTAGATAGTTGATGTTTATGAGTTATGACTTTTGATCACTAATTTGTGGGTTGGTTAATGCCCTAATGCAGTTGCCACATTCCATCTTCTACTTGTCGGCTTGCCGGTGCTCCTAGCTCACCTCGTTGTGCTTGTCTTCGCTGCTCCTTGAGAGCAGAGGTATATATTATACCTTTTGCTTTATGTTTATTTGTTTTATTTGTCCCTATAATGTTTAATTATGACCAAACCTATATGGGAGGTTCAGGAAATCTAAGGAATGGTTTGGTTATGTGATTGGGAAAGTATATGTGAATTGTTTGGTTATGTGATTGGGAAAGTATATGTTGAATTATGACCAAACCTATACTATATGGACATACCTTAATGGGATGGGGAGGGAAATCTAAGGAATGGATTGGTTTGTGCTGTTTAATTGCAATGTGTGCATCATTTGCCTAGATACCCGTTCGAGGCTTACTCATTAGGAGTAAGTCTTGAATAGTCCCCGGTTTGGGACTGTCTTTGAGTTTCTAATCTCACTTAGGATGTGAATGAATGTTTGGTTTTCGATTCTAAGAAAGATCTAGCTCATTTCCCTAAGCGTTCTCTGGGTACATATGTTGATAGTTTACCTACTATCTTCATCGTGTACTTGGAGAACTGTAGGGAAGTGCTGCCGGATTTTTCTTTGAATTGAAAACCAAACATTCATTCACTAGTGAGATGAGAAACTCAAGGATGGGTTAGGTTGGAGTGATAAGGACCCAAATGTTCATGACTGCATTTGATAAGACACTTTGAATGATGTGATCGATATATTGTGTTCTTGTTTGGTGTCTCTAGTGTATGAATATGGATCGAACCTGGATGTATGGTAATCGAATTTTGGCGACATTTCTACAAGGGGTTGATGAATTTATCAGGGTTGCGTTAGAACATCAATCGCAGAATGGGTCAAAGTTAGTCTTGTGTCCTTGTTGTGATTGCAATAACTCTTGGGGGTATCGTGATATGGATCAAATTAAGGATCATTTGATTCGTCGTGGGTTTAAGAGCAACTATATTAGGTGGACATGGCATGGAGAATTTTATGATCAGGGTATGAGCTCCACTAGCTTTTGTGATGATTTGAATGTTGATCACATTGATGATGAGGTTGAGGTTGATATCGAAAAAGGAGAGGATAATAATGATAATGATAGGGTAGATGATGAGAATGATAGGGTGGATGATGAGAATGATAGGGTGGATGATGAGAATGATAGGGTAGATGAGATGTTGCATAATTTGGAGGATGAAGGAATCGATCGTCCGAATATGTATGATAATATTTTAAGTGCAGCGGACAAACCTATGTATCCGGGGTGTAAGAATTTCACTAAACTTTCTGGCATCCTTACATTGTTCAATATGAAATCGAAGCATAGTTGGACAGATAAAAGTCTAAGTGAGTTGTTCACTTTTTTACAAGAATTGCTACCAGATGGGAATGAAATTCCCAACTCTACCTATGAGGCATAGAAATTGTTGTGTCCATTAGGTATGGAATATGAGAAGATACATGCATGTCAAAATAATTGTGTGCTGTATCGAAATGAGTACAAGGATTTGGGTGAGTGTCCAAGGTGTGGAGAGTCTCTGTACAAGACAAAGGAGGATGATGAAGGGGTGAGAAAGAAAGAAACTCCGGCGAAGGTTCTTTGGTATCTTCCAATCATTCCGAGATTTAGGCGTTTATTTCGGATGAAAATAATGCTAAATTATTAAGGTGGCATGCAGATGAGAGGAAGAAAGATGGGATGCTTAGACATCCGGCCGATTCTCCGCAATGGAGAAATATCGACCGAAAGTTTTCCAGTTTTGGTAAAGAACCTCGAAATCTTAGGCTTGGACTTTGTACAGATGGGATGAACCCATTTGGCACCATAGGTACCCAGCATAGCACTTGGCCGGTTCTACTAACCATTTATAATCTGCCCCCCTGGTTATGTATGAAGCGTAAGTTTATTCTGCTATCGCTTCTTATCTTGGGTCCTAAGCAACCCGGAAACGACATAGATGTGTATCTTGACCCACTCATTCAAGATCTGAAATTGTTGTGGGATGAAGGTGTTTCGATGTTCTATGCGCACGCGAAAACTGAATTCACACTACGTGCCATGATATTTTGCACGATTAATGATTTCCCGGCTTATGGGAATTTGTCCGAGTATACAGTTAAAGGAGCAAAGGCATGCCCTATTTGTGATGAGGATATGATTGATGAGCGGTTACATCATTGTGGGAAGTATGTATACCTGTATTATCGTACATGGCTTCCTTTAGATCATCCATTTCGTAAGAAGAAAAAGTTGTTCAACGGAAAAGTGGAGATGAGAGAAGCCCCTGTACCTTTACGTGGAAAACAGGTTTCTAGGCGGGTAAAGGATATTGAAACAGTGTTTGGCAAGCCCTTTAAAAGTGTCTCAAAGAACTTATACAAGAAAAGGTCTAAGTTCTCGGACCTCCCATATTGGGAATGTTTAGAAGTTCGACATTGTCTTGATCTAATGCACATTGAGAAAAATGTTTGTGATGCCATTGTCGGCACATTGTTGAATATGCCCGGGAAGACAAAGGATGGAGTTAAAGCTAGGAAAGACATGGCTGAAATGGGCAGACCAGAACTAGCACCTCAGGAGCGAGGACAACGCTATTATCTTCCACCAGCTTGCTACACTTTGTCTAAGAAGGAGAAAACGAGTTTTTGTGAGTATCTGCATAGGTTAAAGGTCCCTGCTGGATACTCGTCAAATTTTCGAAACCTTGTCTCACTGAAGGACTTGAAACTCGTTGGTTTGAAATCTCATGATTGTCATATCTTGATGCATCATTTATTACCTGTTGCAATACGAGGAATTTTGCCTTCCCAAGTAAGATACACGATAACAAAGCTGTGTTTCTTCTTCAGAACTATCTCTAGCAAGGTGATTGATCCTAACACTCTAGATAACTTGCAAGCTGATGTAATAAAGACGATGTGTCGATTTGAAATGTACTTCCCACCATCGTTCTTTGACATCATGCCTCATTTGATAATTCATCTTGTCCGAGAAATTAAACTTTGTGGGCCCGTTTGTATGAGGTATATGTGGCCTTTCGAAAGACATATGGGTACTTTGAAGGGCAAAGTGATGAATCCAGCCAGACCAGAAGCAAGTATTGTCCAAAGAACAGTTGCAGAGGAAGTATCTGAATATGTAAGTCAGTATTTAGCACGTGCACAAACAATTGGATTGCCAAAATCTAGACATGATGGAAGACTTGATGGTTGTGGTACCATTGGTAAAAAAATATTGTGTCTTGATGGAGAGTTGAAAAGAAAAGCAGAATATTTAGTGTTAGAAAATCTGAAACAAGTTCATCCTTACTTAGATGAACACATGAATGTTCTTAGTGTTCAGTATCCATTGAAAAATAAATGTGAGTTGATGATTGAGCATAATCGTTCGTTCGTTCGTTGATTGGTTTAAAGAACGAGTTATGAACCAATTATCTGACCCAAAAAATGATGTATCGGATACGTTGAGATGATTGGCATATGGGTCAAAGATGCAAGTTCTTTCCTATGAAGGGTATGACATCAATGGTTATTCATTTTACACGAAGCGGCAAGATGACAAATCCACGATGCAAAACAGTGGTGTTACGTTGGGGGCTTTGTCATCAGAGTATACAAGTAGAAGGGATAGAACAATTGTTGAGACAATGAAGTCTTACTACGGGTTCATTGAAGAGATATTAGAACTTGACTACGTTGACTTCAAAATTCCGCTTTTCCGATGCAAGTGGGTTGATATTCGTCGTGGTTTAAAGAAGGATGAACATGGCTTTTTTACATTAGTCAATTTCAGCCGGTTAGGGCATCATGAAGATAGTTTCATATTGGCATCACAAGCAAAATAAGTTTTCTACATGGTTGACCTCGTCGATTCGAAATGGTCTGTTGTCATTGAAGGAAAAAGGAGAATACTTGGAATTGATGATGTACACGATGAAGAAGAATACGATGCACAATTTAATGAAGTTATTACTTCGTCGATAGTCATTCCAAGTACATTAGGGGAAGATTTGGACCCAAATTACATTCGTCAAGACCATAATGAGGGATTTTACGTTGTCAAAGAAAAAACTGATTAATAGGTAATTTATGTAATATTATTGCAACTACTATTGTTTATAATCTTTAATTTTATATACTTTATGCATTGTTAACATAATTTTGTAGTACTTGATTTATGAATCTAACATGTCTTTGGTTGGTATTTGTATTTGGTTTCAGGTGTAGTGATGGAAGATGAGATAATGCATGATGCATCAGATGATCGGCAGCCACGTTCTGAGGCCGAGATTACTGATGGAGGTAGTAGGAAGAAAAGAGTGAGTAAGGCTAGAGGTCCTACAAAAGGGATTCGTTCCATACCCGGGGTTCAAAGAGTACTTCAGTGGGATGAGTTGATGCGTCCGATTGGGGAGCATGTTGGTGCGTACAAGACACATTGCGGTGAAATCAGTAGAAGCAAAGTGTCTATCTTGTACGATAGTTGGGATGATGTTCCACTAGGCCTTAAAAATAGTTTATGGGAAGATGCTAAAGTAAGTAACCCATGTATTTTAAAAGTCATTTTTTAAATTTAATTGAGATCTTTTTTATTAGTTACTAATCGTGTATTGTTTTTTAAATTGAAGAGAGAGTTTGGAATACAAGAGGATGAGAAGAAGAAACGAGATGTGTTGACTACTTGTGATAAGCGGTGGAGGGATTTCAAGTCAAAATTGGTGAGTCGATGGATCACAAAAACGAGGAAGGGGCCTAACAATGATAGGCAACCGTATGTGCTCTATCCTTTAATTACGGAAGAGATTTGGAAGCAATTTGTGACAAAGTGTAGCTCTGATGAGTTTAAGGTATATTATATGTACGTTACAATCACATAATATGTTATAATCAAATTTTTATGTTGTGAATATTGACTATTTACTTGTTTTTATATTAGGCTAAAAGTGAAAAAGCAAGAAAGTCTCAGGCTGCCAACATTCATCCTCATTTTCTGGGTCAAAAGTCATATGCAGAGATGATTCCTGTTTGGAAAAGAAAAGGGTATATCCCTTCATCATCTACAGCATCATCTGTTGACTCATCCACATCTTCAGTTCTTTCCTCCTTGCCGGATCGAACTTTGCCATGGCTTCTCGCGAGATCAAAAAAAGATAAGGAAGGAAATCTTTTCTTCCCTAATGATGAAACACAAAAGATAAAAGAGTCCATTGTAAGCATTTTTCAAATTTTATGATATTTTCTTGTCTAATTACTCGTATTCTACTAATCATATGAATTTTTTTAATTGGACGCAGGATGATTGGAAAAGGAAAGAAAAGGAAGGAGAGTTTGTTCCAGGTCGGATGGATGATGCTCTATCACGTGCTTTACAGAGAAAAGACAGTCCTGGGCGTGTGTTAGAGAACAGACGATGCAAGAGATGAACTCGAAGATAGATGCAATAGTTCAAGAAAGGTTGATGGCTTTTGCGGCGCAATTAGGTCTTCAAGCACCAAATCAAACAAGGGAAGATGTGCCGGTCCGAAGTCCTCACACTCCAGTTGATCCTAGTAGCTGTCACTCGGGGGGCAATGATCCATTTGTGAACTTGCAGGTATAAGTTTATTTTATATCTTCTAAGATTATGATATTATGCTTCTAAAACACTTAATTAATGACATTGTGCTCTCATTGGATGTTAAGAGTCAAGTTCCATGTCGTTTGGCATTAGCGGATGTCTCGGGGCCGATCATTGTAGCTGAGGGTACCGTACATCCACAAATGGGGTCATCATCACATCTTACGGCCGTGAAAGTGAGTGTTGATAATTTCTTTCCGGACTACGCAGATGCTCCAGTTCCACTACCTACTCCATACATCGTGAAACTCAGTCAAGCTGAGGGTTCACTCATGGAATGGCCGAAAGAGTTGGTATTCATAGTCTCAGATACTCAGGTAACTTATGTTTAATATCTTGATTTATATACTACGTAAACATGATTGATATATGAAATAATCTATATACATATATAGTATGAATTAAAAAGAAGTCGAATTGAATTATGAACATTTGCCTGAGGGAGGTGCGATGAAGAAGAAGAAAAAACAATTAGTTGGTAGTGATCTTTGCACCGATGAGTCTGCACATAGGTACAAAGATCCTTTTATTGACTTATCACTGGAGGAGATGGATGATATTGTCAAGGATATGCCCCGATTATTTTTGCAACCGGCCCTCAGATGAGCCTTTTAATATGCAAGTTATGAAGGGTACCGTCTTCAACTACGATAGTGATCAGATGATCATTCTCTCGCGACAAGATATTTTTCAATTTCTCACGGGAGCATGGCTTAATGTATCCATTTTCCAAATATTTATGATGTGAGAATTCTCAAACTCTAAACTAATTAACATTGATATTTATTTTTATTGTTTCTTCTAAGTATAAGTATTTGGAGTGTATGTATTTGGAAGAGGAGTCTGAACCAGAGGGTACTATTGGTTTCATGTGTCCAAGTATGATTTCGGCGACCATGATATGCAATGAACCAGATGCCGTGATCAACTACATGGCAAGTACAATGAAAGCGAATCAAATTATGCGTTTCATCCTATTTCCGTATATTCAAAAGTATGTTAGTTAAACTAGTCTTTTCTTTTTTTTATCTATATGAACTTGTGGTTATATGAACATCACATTTTGTTTCATGCCTTAGGGAACATTGGATTCTTCTTGTCATTTGTCTATCTAAGAAAGCGGTATATACATTTGATTCGCTACAGAGAGAAAGAAAATTAGCTATCAAAATGCCGCTGAATACGTAAGTTCATAGTTGTTATACATGTTAATTAATTTACATGTATTTTATGATATTTTAAATAATTTACAAATGTTTATAGTAATTAATTGTTACAAAATTTCTATACTTAGTGCATATACAAGTTTCACGCGTCTTGAAGGATTCAATAAAGGAACTAAATTGTCTTGGATAACGATCCCGGTAAAACTCTTATGTTTTGTATTTCGTACACATTTTATAATTCTATTTAGGATTTTATTTCCGATTCTAATATATATCTTAAATTTGGTGTAGTGTGCTCAACAATCGGGAGGAGCGGAATGCGGCTATTTCGTGATGAGAAACATGCTTGAAATCGTCCGCATGCACTATGATTCAGATAATTTACAGGAGGTATATGTATGTCGTAAATTCGTTATTTATACTTATAGAATTTTCAAGTATATTAACTAATTTAATATATTTCTAGGATTTTCCACCAAGTCCTCAGCCATACTCCGCAACTGAAATCGACGAACTTAGAGAACTTTTTGCAAAATACTTTGTAGAGGTCGTCAAAGCTGCAAACTGACTAGTTAGTATATGTATATATAGGTTGAACAATATATTGAACCTTGTTGGTTGGCTGATTGCAATTGATTGCAATATTGGTTGCTTTGAGATGTACTGGAACAGGTTTTGGTTATATATGCAAAATTCTCCCAACGATTTCTTGGGTTGTCCAAATTACAAAAGAGACTCTGCCGAATTTTCTGCTCATAATTATTAATATAATGTTCGTTTAGTTTTGAAGTTTAAGGTTTTGTATATGAAAAAAAAACAAAAAAGAGAAAAAAAAAACCCAACAATCATCATTTGCGTCGCACATTGACCAACATGCGACGCAAATGATGGTGCCCTGCATCCACAGCTCAACAGTTATGTGCGTCGCGTGGTAGTCTGGGTCTAACGCAAATAGTGAGCAATATGCGTCCCGTGCTTGTCCGACGCAGATCATGTATCTTGATTTGCGTCGAGAGCTGTGCCGTCGGACCCATGTCCGACGCAAATGAGCGCCTCGCATCCGACGCAAATCGTCAATTCTGTACTAGTGATACATGTATTGGTATAAAATACACTTGTAAAGACATTCGTTAAACGATTATAATTCTCTAAGGAGAAGTGTTATGGATTGTTTTATTGCTCAAAGATTATTGTTAAGAGTTATTGAGATGATATGTAAACTTGAGTTCTAAGAATGATTGGAATAAGCCATGAATGATAATGGAAAGTGATCTAAAGGGGAAAGTAGCCTCGTCTGAGTCGACGGATGAGGTGACATGAACAGTACCCCATGGACTGTGAACCTTGGGGGACCCCACACGGAAACCTGCTCATTGCTCTGTGGGGCGATAATCGGGCGATATATCCGGTAATGCGAAACCCGTGGATGGCTGATTGAATCAGCGGAAATGTACTCCGGACTAGTCGCGGTTATTGGCCAAAAGTAAAGCGAATGGTTGGGTGACGACCCCCACTGTCGGAGTGTAAGCTTTGTCTCCTCCGCCGCGTTCTCTTTCCCCCTTGTTAAAAAGAAAGTTATCTCAAAGTATGAAAGTTATTTCGATATTGGATTCCCGATAAGGAATCGTATCATGGTGAGTTGTTTCGATATTGGATTCCTGATCAGGAATCATAATGTAATGAATGTTTATTCAGTACTTGAATATGAATGATGATATTGGATTCCTCGTAAGGAATCATATTTTGATACTGGATTCCCGATAAGGAATCGTATCATGGTAAGTTGTTATGATATTGGATTCCTGATAAGGAATCACACACATTTTGATATTGGATTGCCGATAAGGAATTGTGTCATGGAATGTTGTCATGTTATTTGATTCCCGATAAGGAATTGTTTGTAAAGGTATAAGAAAATGATTAATATAGTATTTGAGAATAGAAGTTGGAGTTCTGATAAGAAATCGATTAAAGGAAATAAGTTATATAATCTATATCAGAATTAGTTAACTTAGATTCCTCATAAGGAATCATGATATGTTTGAAAGACTAATTAAATAAATATATATATGAAATATGTCTCTGTTGTGACTACTTGGTAGTTACCTTGCTATGTTTGCTATTATGTGACCGACGGTTTATTATGAAAGGAGAAATTGAATAATGGTATTTCATTATGTGTCCGACAGGACTAATGCTATACATTGTTATGACACGTGTGATTGATTTGAGCATGATGATTGTTGAGAGTTGTTTTCAAGTAAAAGCCACCAAAGCATGTGTTAATCTTATTTACGGGTTTAGTACTCAGCTTTGCTGATGTGTGTATATGTTGTTTTGTCATTTCTGTGGCCTATCACTTGGTGGGTGGCAGTTCCCTAAATGTTTTAGGATAAAGCCATACGTTCATATTTTGCAAGTTGAAGCCGATACGAGCTGGAGGAGTGCTGTATTTTTTTTCGAAGTGAGGACGCTAGACTTTGTAATAGTTAATCGTTTATTATTTATAATCTATTTCTCTATTTGAGAGTCATTAGGGCTCCTGATTCTCTCCTGGTGTTGCTCCGCGAAAGCGTTGAGATCGTTGAGTTTTTGAGTTAGGAATATTTTATAAATTGAAATTGTAAACAGGTTTTAATTATTTCCCGCTTTAGGGTTGTCCTATTTTCAAAGGAAACTCTGCCGGATTTTCTAGAGAATTTATTAGAATTGGAATTCTAGAATCAGGACTTGTTGTAATAGTTAATTTTAAATTGAATAGAGTTGGGAATTGAGTTTCACATTCTCCGATGTTGTTCGGTGAATGTGATGGTAATAGTCCGGGTTATCTCGACTAGATTATCTTCCGCTGTGCTTAACCCTCTATAAGCTAGTCAGGAGAATCCGGGCTGTTTCAAGTGGTATCAGAGCTTGATTAGTTTTGGATACGATGTGATCTCCATATCATAGTGTAGGGGTTTAAAATAGGTTTAATGGATTGACTAAAGAATTAGGTATAAATGAATCAAGCCGTATGAGTATTTGCGCTGATATGTGTACTATATAGATCCATTTATATGCATAATTGTTACTTGTTGTATATTTGCTGGACTTTTTAGTATAATGTTATCTTGTTATGACAATTTGTTGTGACTTGATTGTCTTTGATAATAATTATTTAACTGTTCTACTTGTTGTTTCTTTAAATAAGTTTTACTCGTTAACTGTTCTACTTGTTGTTTCTTTAAATAACTATTTTCAAGTTTCGAGGACGAAACTTTTGATAAGGGTGGTAGTATGTAACAAGTTTGTTTTTAAAAAGAATTTATGTAATACTAATTATATTTATTATGTTAATTATGTGTCGGATTCTCCTATTTTATTCGGATGGGAATATGTTATAAGTCAATTTGTTATGTTTGAAATATATCTATTGTTTTACTTTTATGAAATTATGATTAAATATATATATCGGGTGATATGTATCAAAAATTGGTTGAAGTGGTATTTTGTCAATTAAGAAACCAAAGGTTGGTTCCTCATCTTATTCCTTAGTCGGTTGATTTTGGAACCCTTAAAATCCTCAAACAACATATCACACCCGTGTCTCCCTCTCTCTCTCTCTCTCTCACACCTCATCTTCTCTCTCCTCGATCTCCCCTTCTTTTCGTGAAGAACCCCAAACCCCCAACCCATTTTTCTTTCTCTCTCCGTGTTTCCCTCTGAAACCCAGTCCCTTTACTTCTCTCTCCTCCTCGTGTGCGTGTTCCGCCAACCATTACGGGTTGTCGCGTCGCCGGTGCAGTGCGGTATCGCCATGTTAGTCTCGCGGCGCCTGGACCCGCTTCCATCGAGCTGTTGTTGATGTTGCCGTGATTTCTCCTCCCCTACCGATGTTTCTTCTCTTTCCCTCCTGCGTTTTTGTTGTTGTTCGTGGGTGGTGGTGTTGCCATCGTGTTGTGCCCTATGTTAGCCGCCGGTGGTGGTGGTGTTCTTCGCTTTCTTCTTATTATTATTCCTTAATCTATGAGGTACTAACCATCCCCATTTCTCTTTTGAATTGAGTTTATGTTCCATTGAAGTTATGAAATTGGATTTGATTATCAAATTGTTTAGTGGTTGTTATGTGAATAGATTTGTTGAATTATTGTTCCTTGTTTAAATTAAAAACCCAATGGTGGTGTTGATGTGTTGTTGTCGTTGTGGCGGTTGTGTTATTGTTACGCTGCTGCTGTTGCGTTGTTGTTGTTGTCGTTGTTGTGTGGTTGTACTTGTGGTGGTGGTTGTGGAGTTGTTCTTTGTAGTTGTTTTAGATTTTAACTATACAAGTATCTTTTGGTTCTTGGCAGGGCTAAATCAGATTATGGTTCTGTTTTGTTATAGTTGAAATCAATTAATGAGTTGAGCAGGATTTTTATGTTTAGTATAAATTGTGTGGTGAGTTTAAATAGAAAGCTTTTTCTAATTATATGGAATAGTTATTTATCTAATTGAATTAATTTTCTCAATTATTAATTGTCGTTTGAATTAGTGGGATGACTTATTGTATTAAGAAAGTTAAGTTAGTTTTCCTAAACGGATATTAATTTTGCAATGGTGATTGATATTTATTAAAATTATTGAGGTGAATCATGGAATTGGGTTATAGAATTATAGCATCATCTACACAACGATGATTACTTTGCAAAGTCACTATACTATGGAATTGAATTTGTTAATAGTTGACTCCTAGTCCGGAATTTCGATTAGAATAATGAGAGTTCTATTTAAAAGGAAGTAATCGAGTAATACTTAAGAGGAGGAATAGTTATTATTAACTAACGTTAAGGAATTGGTTATAGATTAACTTATAATATATATCAATATGTTAATGTTGCCTATTGAGTAAGTTTAAGGAACTTTAAATGTTTACAAGTATCATGTCAACTAGTCTTTCGTTCTAAAATTGATACTTGTAGTTCTATGAGTTTTATAAGTTAAATTGTAATCATAATTCAATCTATAACGAAAATTAGGTTGATTAATAAGACTCATGTTAATGGAGTTATGATGTTAATATTTAGTAAGAGGTAATCTAAGTTCCTTGGTTCTAATGTTGATAGAATGTTAATCTCTAAATAGTATTCACATTGTGAACTATTATAGGAATATGTGAAGATAATGTCTAAATCATTACTAGAATGTTCTCAAATTGGTGAGTATAATTCTATAAAGTGGTGTTAATTAGATGAAAATTTATACTAAAAATGTACTGATAACTATAAGAGTTAGTTTCTAAAAAGAGTGTATAATCTGGTTGAAATTGTTCAATGAATTGAGTATCATAAGAATTATACTTTAATAGTGGATTGGCTTAATTAGTAATCTCACATGAAGTCGGAGAGAGGTTTAATTAATTACTATTAATAATATGAAGAGTATGGGAGTTAGTTTACCCGATTGTGGATTAGATTAGTGAAGATGTGTTTAATTAAGTCTTTTAGTTGGATAACTATAAATGGAATAATATAATAAAGTCGGAGTATTTGACTCGTTTCACTAAAGTAAATTAGTGTGTGAGTTTAACTACATAAATAAATGTAAGATGTGAATTACCTTCAAGAAGTCCCACTTAGATAATGGAATGGTTTTTCTAATTAGTAATGAGATAAACTCGCTCTATATGATTATGGGCGTGGTCCATAGTTGAGTTGGTTGTTGAATCTGTTATTTGGAATTCAACTAATGGTATGGTATGAATCATAACTAATTGATTGATTAATGTACCTGGAGTGTGGTGCGTAAGTTAACTAATTCTAAGAGAGAGTCCAATATATTGTGAGTGTTGTTGGGACTTGATAACTAATATTATTGTCGAGATGAATATAGATTGATAAATGTGAAAAGAAAAATAGTATGAACTATCTATATGCAAAAGCATGTATTATGTGGAATTGGCTTAGTAACTCTCGTTAGTTAATTCTAACTGAGAGACCTAGTGATATTATTGTAGATGTTTTATCGAACACGAATGGTTATTAATTAGTTGTTGTGATACATAAGTTTTATGATTAGAATTGGTTACGTATAAAAGCATACATGTATTGGTATAAAATACACTTGTAAAGACATTCGTTAAACGATTATAATTCTCTAAGGAGAAGTGATATGGATTGTTTTATTGCTCGAAGATTGTTGTTAAGAGTTATTGAGATGATATGTAAACTTGAGTTCTAAGAATGATTGGAATAAGCCATGAATGATAATAGAAAGTGATCTAAAGGGGAAAGTAGCCTCGTCTGAGTCGACGGATGAGGTGACATGAACAGTACCCCATGGATTGTGAACCCTGGAGGGCCCACAGGGAAACCTGCTCATTGCTCTGTAGGGCGATAATCGGGCGATATATCAGGTAATGTGAAACCCGTGGATGGCTGGTTGAATCAGCGGAAATGTACTCCGGACTAATCGCGGTTATTGGCGAAAAGTAAAGCGAATGGTTGGATGGCGAACCCCACTGTCGGAGTGTAAGCTTTATCTCCTTCTCCACGTTCTCTGTCGGGGTGTGAAATGAGTTTTACTCGTTAACTGTTCTACTTGTTTCTTTAAATAACTATTTTCAAGTTTCGAGGACGAAACTTTTGATAAGGTTGGTAGTATGTAATAGGCTTGTTTTTAAAAAGAATTTATGTAATGCTAATTATATTTATTATGTTAATTATGTGTCGGATTCTCCTATTTTATTCGGATGGGAATATGTTATAAGTCAATTTGTTATGTTTGAAATATATCCATTGTTTTACTTTTATGAAATTATGATTAGATATATATATCGGGTGATAAGTATCAAAAATTGGTTGAAGTGGTATTTTGTCAATTAAGAAACCAAAGGTTGGTTCCTCATCTTATTCCATAGTCGGTTGATTTTGGAACCCTTAAAATCCTCAAACAACATATCACACCCGTGTCTCCCTCTCTCTCTCTCTCACACCTCATCTTCTCTCTCCTCGATCTCCCCTGCTTTCCGGGAAGAACCCCAAAACCCCAACCAATTTTTCTTTCTCTCTTCGTGTTTCCCTCTCAAACCCAGTCCCTCTACTTCTCTCTCCACCTCTTGTGCGCGTTCCCCACCCATTATGGGTTGTCGCGTCTCCGGTGCAGTGCGGCGTCTCCATGTCAGTCTCGCGCCGCCTAGACCCGCGTCCATCGAGCTGTTGTTGATGTTGCCGTGATTTCTCCTCCCCTACCGTTGTTCCTTCTCTTTCCCTCCTGCGTTTTTGTTGTTGTTCGTGGGTGGTGGTGTTGCCATCGTGTTGTGCCCTATGTTAGCCGCCAGTGGTGGTGGTGTTGCTGCTTTCTTCTTATTATTATTCCTTAATCTATGAGGTACTAACCATCCCCATTTCTCTTTTGAATTGAGTTTATGTTCCATTGAAGTTATGAAATTGGATTTGATTATCAAATTATTTAGTGGTTGTTATGTGAATAGATTTGTTGAATTATTGTTCCTTGTTTAAATTAAAAACCCAATGGTGGTGCTGATGTGTTGTTGTCGTTGTGGCGGTTGTGTTGTTACGCTGCTGCTGTTGCGTTGTTGTTGTTGTCGTTGTTGTGCGGTTGTACTTGTGGTGGTGGTTGTGGAGTTGTTGCTGTAGTTGTTTTGGATTTTAACAATACAAGTATCTTTTGGTTCTTGGCAGGGCTAAATCAGATTATGGTTCTGTTTTGTTATAGTTGAAATCAATTAATGAGTTGAGCAGGATTTTTATGTTTAGTATAAATTGTGTGGTGAGTTTAAATAGAAGACTTTTTCTAATTATATGGAATAGTTGTTTAAATTATCTAATTGAATAAATTTTCTCAATTATAGATTGTCGTTTGAATTAGTGGGATGGCTTATTGTATTAAGAAAGTTAAGTTAGTTTTCCTAAACGGATATTAATTGTGCAATGATGATTGATATTTATTAAAATTATTGAGGTGAATCATGGAATTGGGTTATAGAATTATAGCATCATCTACACAGTGATGATTACTTTGCAAAGTCACTATACTATGGAATTGAATTTGTTAATAGTTGACTCCTAGTCCGGAATTTCAATTAGAATAATGAGACTTCTATTTAAAAGGAAGTAATCGAGTAATACTTAAGAGGAGGAATAGTTATTATTAACTAACATTAAGGAATTGGTTATAGATTAACTTATAATAAATATCAATATGTAAATGTTGCCTATTGAGTAAGTTTAAGGAACTTTAAATGTTTACAAATATCATGTCAACTAGTCTTTCGTTCTAAAATTGATACTTGTAGTTCTATGAGTTTTATAAGTTAAATTGTAATCATAATTCAATCTATAACGAAAATTAGGTTGATTAATAAGACTCATGTTAATGGAGTTATGATGTTAATATTTAGTAAGAGGTAATCTAAGTTCCTTGGTTCTAATGTTGATAGAATGTTAATCTCTAAATAGTATTCACATTGTGAAATATTATAGGAATATGTGAAGATAATGTCTAAATCATTACTAGAATGTTCTCAAATTGGTGAGTATAATTCTATAAAGTGGTGTTAATTAGATAAAAGTTTATACTAAAAATGTACTGATAACTATAAGAGTTAGTTTCTAAAAGAGTGTATAATCTGATTGAAATTGTTCAATGAATTGAGTATCATATGAATTAGACTTTAATAGTGGATTGACTTAATTAGTAATCTCACATGAAGTCGGAGAGAGGTTTGATTAATTACTATTAATAATATGAAGAGTATGGGAGTCATTTTACCTGACTGTGGATTAGATTAGTGAAGATGTGTTTAATTAAGTCTTTTAGTTGGATAACTATAAATGAAATAATATAATAAAGTCGGAGTATTTGACTCGTTGTTCTAAAGTAAATTAGTGCGTGAGTTTAACTACATAAATAAATGTAAGATGTGAATTACCATCAAGAAGTCCCACTTAGATAATGGAATGGTTTTTCTAATTAGTAATGAGATAAACTCGCTCTATATGATTATGGGCGTGGTCCGTAGTTGAGTTTGTTGTTGAATCTGTTATTTGGATTTCAACTAATGGTATGGTATGAATCATAACTAATTGATTGATTAATGTACCTGGAGTGTGGTGTGTAAGTTAACTCTCCTTAGTTAATTCTAGAAGAGAGTCCTATATATTGTGAGTATTGTTGGGACTTGATAACTAATATTATTGTCGAGATGAATATAGATTGATAAATGTGAAAAGAAAAATAGTATGAACTATCTATATGCAAAAGCATGTATTATGTGGAATTGGCTTAGTAACTCTCGTTAGTTAATTCTAACTGAGAGATCTAGTGATATTATTGTTGATGTTTTATCGAACACGGATGGTTATTAATTAGTTGTTGTGATACATAAGTTTTATGATTAGAATTGGTTGCGTATGAAAGCATACATGTATTGGAATAAAATACACTTGTAAAGACATTCGTTAAACGATTATAATTCTCTAAGGAGAAGTGTTATGGATTGTTTTATTGCTCAAAGATTGTTGTTAAGAGTTATTGAGATGATATGTAAACTTAAGTTCTAAGAATGATTGGAATAAGCCATGAATGATAATGGAAAGTGATCTAAAGGGGAAAGTAGCCTCGTCTGAGTCGACGGATGAGGTGACATGAACAAGTACCCCATGGATCGTGAACCTTGGGGGGCCCCACGGGAAACCCGCTCATTGCTCTGTGGGGAGATAATCGGGCAATATATCAGGTAATGCGAAATCCGTGGATGGCTGATTGAATCAGCGGAAATGTACTCCGGACTAGTCGCGGTTATTGGCCAAAAGTAAAGCGAATGGTTGGGTGACGACCCCCACTGTCGGAGTGTAAGCTTTGTCTCCTCCGCCGCGTTCTCTTTCCCCCTTGTTAAAAAGAAAGTTATCTCAAAGTATGAAAGTTATTTCGATATTGGATTCCCGATAAGGAATCGTATCATGGTGAGTTGTTTCGATATTGGATTCCTGATAAGGAATCATATCAGGTAATGTAATGAATGTTTATTCAGTACTTGAATATGAATGATGATATTGGATTCCTGGTAAGGAATCATATTTTGATACTGGATTCCCGATAAGGAATCTTATCATGGTAAGTTGTTATGATATTGGATTCCTGATAAGGAATCATATTTTGATATTGGATTCCCGATAAGGAATTGTGTCATGGAATGTTGTCATGTTATTTAATTTCCGATAAGGAATTGTTTGTAAAGGTATAAGAAAATGATTAATATAGTATTTGAGAATAGAAGTTGGAATTCTGATAAGAAATCAATTAAAGGAAATAAGTTTTATAATCTATATCAGAATTGGTTGACTTAGATTCCTCATAAGGAATCTAAGTTAACCAATTCTGATATAGATTATATAACTTATTTCCTTTAATCGATTTCTCTATTTGAGAGTCATTAGTGCTCCTGATTCTCCTCTGGTATTGCTTCGCGAAAGCGTTGAGATCGTTGACTTTTTGAGTTAGGAATATTTTATAAATTGAAATTGTAAACAGGTTTTAATTATTTCCCGCTTTAGGGTTGTCCTATTTTCAAAGGAAACTCTTCGGATTTTCTAGAGAATTTATTAGAATTGGAATTCGAGAATCGGGACTTGTTGTAATAGTTAATTTTAAATTGAATAGAGTTGGGAATTGAGTTCCACATTCTCCGATGTTGTTCGGTGAATCTGATGGTAATAGTCCGGGTTATCTCGACCAGATTATCTTCTGCTGTGCTTAACCCTCTGTAAGCTAGTCAGGAGAATTCGGGCTGTTACAGTTGTACTTGATGAGCATTGTTCTTCTACAATTGGTTTTGTAGTTAAGAGTTTGTTCATACTTGCAGGCGTTGCAGCAGTATTTTCGTAGACTTCTTGCCGTACCTTTCTTGCATATTCATTATCCTTGCTTTTGAGAATGAGATTGTAGAACTTTCTTGCGGTTTCATATCGCCATGGGGTTTGCGTTGTTTGCAGACTCGCTCCGGAGATTTCTCAATCCATTTATCTTTTCCACAATTCACTCTTTGCGAATCTAGTCCACCTTTTGCGCATGTACCTATGCGGTATTGTTGTGATTGAACGCATGTGCATGATTCCTAAGACATGAAAATATAACAATCCTGGGAGCATAACTTTTACATCATGTTATTTAACTATTACGAATAAAGTAAGGGAAATTCTCATTGGTAACCCTATGTTTTTGGCTTTTCCCACTGGTAACCCTCAATTTTTTTAATCCCGTTGGTAATCCGCAATTATTGCATCAATGTCAAGCGTGACATTATGAAGCAAAAAAACGTTAATTGTCGTTAAATGTTAAAAATTTCCATTAAAAAATAATGGCATGCAAACCAAGGTTTCTCAATGAGTATTACAACATGCAAAATGAGGAATTTCGGGTCGTTTTTTTGTTAATTCGAACCTTAAGTTTGACCCTTAAGGTCCAAAATGACCCCCTTAAACTTTAACTAAATAATTTTTGTGGCACACAAACTAAGGCGCGCTAATCAAGACATTAAGTTCTAACGGAAAGTTACCGGAGTTAACACTTTTTTTCTTCATAATGTCACGTTTGATATAAGGACAATAAGTGAAGGTTACCAACGGGATTAAAAAAAATTGAGGGTTACCAGTGGGAAACCAAAAATTAAGGGTTACCAATGAGAATTTCCCATAAATTAATAACTAATAATATTTAGGTATTAGTTATGTTTTTCATATAAATTAAACTTTAAAATGCAAAAGTTAAGTTTTCGATACCAAAAGTGAATTGACCTGTTTCTTCAAAGTTTTCGCAAGTGCAAGTTATCATCTAATCATGGGCAGTATATATTACCCTTTGTGACGAATCTGTGTCAAACTCTTCTTTCACATGAAACATGATAAACATCTTGTCAGGTAAAACAACAACAAAGTAAGTGTTTGTGGACATTGCCATTGCAAACTCGTGCTCAAATATTTTGCTTACATTCAAATTAAACAACGAATTCAGGTTGTAGGTAGAGAATGGAGGAGGAAAACAATGCAGTAGTTAGGGGGTCTTGATGGATTAGAGAAGAAATAAAGAATGATTTATGCGTGATATTGAAATTATGGGCAATAAAATGTGTTATAATCTGGTTGCTATGATATAACTAATATGCTTCATGGGCTTAACTAATACATTTCAGCGCTTAAATAATTCATCCAAATGCAATTTAAGGCTACCATAACTAATAGGTCCAAGAGCTTAACTAATTCCGCAGTTGGTTTGATGCACGAGCGTGATGTCAGCATGACATCAACTAGTCTCACTTTTAACACTAATGTGAGACCGTCTCTTCAAAAAGGGACTTTTTTCCAGTTAACTAAACCAACTTATAATTCCTGTAAAACTGAATTTTAAGGCTAAACTAAATCCAAACTGCCTTTTTTTATAGCTAAAAAAGTTCACATTGTAACTGACAGTGACAGTCACAATTTTTTATTCAGTTCATAGAATTAGTTTAAAAAAACAAAATCAGCAAGTTTATATAAAGCAGTAAGTTCATATGGAGACTTTAGTATGTAGGGTTTATATAATGATTGCAAATACATTGATCTATATATATGCAAATACACGGGATAAAAAATAATTACAAATACCTTATTTTATATGCTTATAATTTCGAAAAATTAGCAGTTATTAGTATCCGTGAAGCATATTTAGAATTATATACAAACCCTACATTTAGACATATTTCTTTATGTCCATGTTGAATTATGTATCTATAATTAAATTAAATTTGTCTCCATATTTCAATCCTATATTTTTGCATATCAAAATTTAGGACCATTAAAAATCGGAAAATATATTGATTGAAATATAAAAAGCTACACGTAGTCAAATTCAATCCCTAATTTTATGCATATTTTAGAAAAAGAAAGATATATATACCTAATCTGTATATATATATATATATAGACACTGGTTGAAATAAAAATAGAGTTTACACAATACAAGTTACAAGTAAGCAACTAAAACGAGCTTTTTTTGCTCTTACATTACCGTCTGCCGAAGCATAAGAACCTAGTGACCTTGCCCTTTTGTCACCGATACCTACCTTCGGAAAGGAATTATACTTAAGGTATTTTCTTTTCTTTCGTAGCATGGATTGAGAAGTTCGAAGAACCTGGGTGACATTATACCTACGAACTGGGGATGGAGTTGAGAAAACGAAAGAGGTAATTGCAACTGGCTGCTGTACCAATCCAGTGGAAGAGTGTTTAATGTCACTACTCTTGACATCGACATCTATGATGAATCCTTACTAATCAGTTCCTTCCATGTCGATCATACCCTCTTCGGTGGATCTAACCAGTCCAATGTCATAATCCATAGACATTGAGCTACCTACACTCAGATTAGTAGGGAAATTATCAGCTTGTCCTAA
The DNA here is from genome assembly GCA_947648045.1 of Beta corolliflora. Lineage (NCBI taxonomy): Eukaryota > Viridiplantae > Streptophyta > Magnoliopsida > Caryophyllales > Amaranthaceae > Beta > Beta corolliflora. The sequence continues at coordinate 838,233 of CANSZD010000854.1, forward strand.
CCTTACCAACTTTGGTGCATCATTGCCCTTCCTTGATGCATCAAATTCTTTCTTTGGAGCAATACACACAGACATTCATGAGTATTCACTTGGTTTGTGAACCATAATTTGCCTTCTTTGTATCACCTTAGAGTAAGTAGAAGAAGAAAGGTGTAGTGTATATGACTTCTTCTGCTTGTTTGTAAACCCCAACTTGGTTGATGTTGTTCTTGAAAAGTTGCTCGATCTTGACTCTTCAGAAACTGTTTCAATATTTTCTAAAACTATCTTCTCATTCACACATTCATTATCGTGTGAAATGGAACCTCCATTGCTACCCGAGCAATGCAAATTGTCTACCTTCCCCTTTGGGATATAGGTAGACTCTAATGGAACAGTTGAAAAGACTTTCAAACTTTTCCTGTTCTTAGCTATCGGACATACATCATCCAGAGGTCGCTTCCCTCCTAACTAAAGGACCTTGTTAAGTGCATGCAAGGGATCAAAAGTCCCTATTGGTTGACTCTCTTTAGTCAAAGAGCGGACTGGTTTGGCAGGTTCATCATGAACGCCTTTGGTAGAAACCACTTGCTCATGTTGGTTTCCTTGAGTTTGACGAAGGTTTGAAAGTTCTAAATTGATAGCTTTGTCAAAAGGTTCAAATATTGATGCTTTATCAACATCTGAAAGAGCTTCCGGAATTTTACCTATCCTAGCATATGCTTGGCCTCTCCAGTAGAGGCTCTTAGTGTTGTTGCAGTCCATAGTCAAGATGACATAGCATATAGAAATGACTTTGTCGTAGTTGTAAAGCTTGAGTTCACAAGCTGAGAGATTCGAAAAACAACTCAGAATCAGGATGCGCCGCTTTAGGTTCTTGCAAAGTCTCCAGCGACAGTTCTCCATAATGGAATCCAGAACTGTTTCATAAATCAAGGCGGCAACATAAAACTCCTGTTTTTTAAAGTAGCAATTACCCATTTCCTTTAGGTCATAAGCTCATTCTATGAGCAACCCAGCGGAAGAATCATCCAAAGTCCCCAATTTCATTACATGCAATTCAAAATCTGTACCCAACTGTTGAAACATGAGTTTCCAGTATTCAGACTCCTCAAAATCAGTTGCCATGATGAGGCAAACAAGCACAAACACAAATAAGTAGCATTGATTTCCAAAAAACAGATTCAAAGAACACAAGTAGATTACCTAAAACTAGACCAAATAACTAGTAACAATCAACATCACACCAAACTGCAATAACAAACAATCAACATAAAATTAAACAGAAAAATAAATCTAAAATTAAAAAGAAAATCTATAGAAGGAGCCTAAGACTTAGCTCGCAGCAGTGGAAGTTGTTGTCCCTCGTCAACCAGTCATCGACGGAATATGGTGAGACGAAATCGGAAGAAAGTAGACGACGCGTAGTAGATCCCGACCTGTGGTTGCTGGGAGGATAACATCAACCCCTAGCCTGGGAAACAAACAAAGTGTGTGAAGCCCGCCGGCAGTCGGCAGGTAAGCGCTGCCACTAGGGTGTTGGATCTGGACTGGGTCCGCATGGACCCGGATCCAGATCCGTTTTCAAGCGCTGGATTCAGATCCAACCCGGATCCAGCGGGTCTGAAAAGGTTGGACCCTGATCCAGATTCAACGGATCCTACGGATCCGGGTTCTGGATCCGGGTCCAAAACGGATCCGTTTAAGATTGAAAATTTACAACTAAGTTCAACAACTTCAACATAAATTTCAATCAACAAATTCAGCAATAAAATCACAAATTAATATAAACACCGTAATAAATTCGTAATAATTAGGAGGATTACAGAAGAATTTTGCAACAAAAACTTGACAAAACTAAGGAAATTTCCAAAACATAAACCTAGAATTTGAATAATTACATGAGGATACTGGTGGTGCGCTGGTGGTGTGCGCTAGTGGTGCCCACTGGTGGTTTGTCGACGATGGCGCGGAACCGAAGCATAAGAAGAAGAATGACTACAACAGCTGCCGCTTGCGCTGGTGGTTACGCGTATCGCCGCCGCAGCAGCAGCTCAGGCGCAATTCGACGACAATTCGCAATTTCGCTGGTTGTTCATGATGTGATTGCTGAGTTTGTAATCCATGGATTTAGGGAGTTTAGAGGATGAGAGTACTGGAGAGAGGGACAGTGCGAGGCGCCAGTGGGCTGGAGAGAGGGACGGTGGGCGAAGGTCCGGTGAGCTGGAGAGAGAAAGGGGAGCAGTGAAGGTGAAAGAGGGAGTTAGGGTTTTGAGGTTAGGGAGTTTAGAAGTAAGCGTTAAAGGAATAGCTCAGTATTTGGTTTACCTAAAGCCCAATAGGCAGTAGCCCAGTATCTTTTCATAGAAAACGGATCTATGGATCCGGGTCCGGGTCCTGGGTCAGATCTCGACCCGGATCCGCAATTTGACAACAGGATCCAAATCCGATCCGGATCCACGGATCTGAAATTTTAGGATCTAGATCCGCAAAAAACGGGTCCGGGTCCACGGATCCGGACCGGGTCCAGGATCCATTGCCATCCCTAGCTGCCACCGGCGAGCTTCACGGAGGAGGCGTGAGAGAGACTTTCGCTAGGGTTTGGGTTTATTTGGGTTTCGCACTTTTTAACTTGTATTATCATTATGTATTTGAACCTATCATTATAATTCAAGAAGTACATGCTAGGATCACCATGGAATTTTCAATTTGAATAGCTACCCACCTATTATAGATGAGTCTCAAGAAGTACATGCTAATCTCTATTATATAAGCCAAGGGGGGAGCAATGGTGTCCCATTGGAATTTACTTAATCGCCCCTCCACAACATAAATATTACATTCCAAATTTCCACGTTTAGCCTCCAACGTACAGTTAATCAAAACCAATTCCACGCATAAACTTGCCAAATAAAAAAATTAATCAAATCTCTATTAAAGTCAATCAACTTATATAACGCTCAATCACATAAAATTGTCAATAAAAAAGGTTCAATAAAAAAGATTCACAATCAAGAACTTACCAAATATTAATACCACAGACAATAACAAAAAAATACACGACATTCTCATTACAAAGACAACTCAAATTCAAACTCAAATAAATTTTTCCATAACACAAACTCCAAACCAAAAAAAACAGTTATCTTCATTGATTGGAGCTTCACGGAATTCTGAAATACGGGATTCTCAAAATTGCAGATATTTTACTGTTCATCAGGTACACAATTCGTGATTGAAAATAAAATTATCTGTAATGTTCTATGTTCAGTAAAGTTTAAGAATATGTACTATGTTCGAGGAAATCTAAACTCAAATTACATTAAATCTTACGAATATGTGCTGTGTTAGATTTAAAAAAAAAATTAAACTCAAATTACAGTTTATTTAAAATATCATTCAAATATAGTTGAAATTCAAATAAAAATTACATCAGAAATGGTCGGAAAAAAATCAAATTTCGTCTAATAAAACTTTAAATTTGTGCCCAGATATTAAAAAATATTAAGACAAAATACTTCAACTCGAATTGTTTTTGTGCCCATATATTAAAAAGAATTTGAGAAAAAATACTCCAACCTCTATATTAAAATCAAAAATTTGTGCCCATAATGGAATTTCAGCCCATCAACTTGATATTCAAAAATATCTTATCGACGGCATGAAGAGAAGTGTCATGACCGTCAAAGCCAGCTCCAATGATGACGAGATCATAATTGACGGTCTCTGGAGAGTGAACTCAGCGACTCGGACGTTGAACTCGACGAGAACTCACTGAGAAACTCGGTGCTTCTCTTCGATGTCCACAGAAGCGGATATTGAGAATTTTAGCTAAGATTGCGGAGAAATCGAGTGTGGTTTTTTCTTTTTTTAGGGGAATCGAGTGTGTGGTTTGATTTGGGGGAAATTGAGGAAGATGATGAAAAGGAGAGAGAAAGTGAGGAATTGCGAGAAAATTGAGAGAGATGGGTTTGGGAATTGGGGGAGTATGTAGCTAAGAAAAAGGACTGCAATATGATGTGTGTAATTTAATCAAATATAGTATTAAAAATGCATAGTGTACCCCTTTTTGGGTGCAAAAAAATTGTATCAATTGACTACAGTGAATAATTTTAATATAAGCTCCTTTCATAGTAAGCATGTCACGGTCTCACAGATAGCTTTTGTGTCTCTTAGTTTCTCACGCTAACAAAAAAATTCAGACTACACTGAAAATTGTTATGCTACATGATAGTTGGTTGACTTAGACTTAGCTTACTACTATAAATTGGTTCTATAATATTTTATTGTTTTACATATCTCTCCCTTTATAAACGCTTATAAACTTGTTTAGTAGTGTAAACTATCTGAAAGCAATAGTACCAACCTTTATAATAGAGATGTTTTTTGGTTGAATGATTATTGTATCTAAATTCAGTTTTAAGAACTTGATAGACATAAGCACAATGGAAGAGCAACAGTTTTCAACAAAGTAATGAAAATTTTCGAATTTAAAGAATACTTGTGGTTTTTACGTCCACCAAGTAGGACTATGGATATAAATTAGTTCTACAATGTTGATTACATATTTGAAGTTGATTGGCTGATGTGTGTGCGTGGATTTTCAGGGAAATTAGTTAAAGTCAACAAAAAACAGTAGTTAGAGATGCAATTTCATTACTTATACTTATTTATTCAAGTGTTTTTAAATACTATTTGTAAGTATCTCAATCTTCCTTATTCACAAAATGGAGGTGAACTTAGATACGGACTTTCGTTTTTGCTTTGTTTTACTTCTGAGTAACCGTTACGCCCAAAATGTCGATGCACGCATAGCGTGCATAAAAAGCTAGTAATATATATATGACGATATATATTAGATTTATTTATATTCCTCAACTTTATGCAGAGATAACTTCTAACATAAATTAGGAATGCAATGTTCAATTGCCTTCAATATAAAATTACTATTATTTCAGATTTATCATTTATTATCTTGAAAAACGTTTAGACAACACTCCCTCTATTTTTCTTTCATCTTTCTCCCTTGGAATTTTAACACTATTCATATGTGTTTGGATCCTCTAGAGTTCTAAAATAACTCTACAAGGTAGAGTTTGAGCAATATCAAACCATTGAATAAAAAATCAATGGCTCATATATTATCTTTCCAAAATCCCCCCTATTTTTTCTCATCAAAATCCACCCCCTAATATTCTCCTTCCACCAATATGAACAATTGATCTTAAAATGTATGGTTCAGATACAACTCTACCTTGTAGAACTCTAGAGGATCCGGACTCTATTCATATCTAGAGAGAATCTTCTCAATTTTTATCAATTTATAAGAAAAAAAAAATAGTCATGCGGGGTCTTGTTTGATTCTTCTCAATTAGTAGTTTATTAATATTCAATCATTATAATTTTTAGTAATATATAATGTAAGATATTTAAGTTTAAAGACGTGCACTGGGAGAAGCGCGAAGAAGAGTGAGAATGACAAATAAACATAGAGGGAGTATATTATTATATATAATTTTATATGATATTATTAATATAATTTATTGTATTGGCTAATTTTATTTTTGTTAAAAGAATATTATGATTATATGTATGTATAATTATGCAAATGGCCGAAAATATATTAGAAAAATAAAGTATAATTACAATAACTTGATTGTATACTCCAAACTAATGCCAATATATCAAGATTTGATTAATATTGAGAAAATTAAATACATATTGTAATTGACTTGGTTTTACTAATTTAAAACATTATACCCTCACGAAATTTGAAAATAATACAATCACAATATAAAATCGGTAAATATCATTGGAATGAATTTAGTACATCATCGTTTATATTAAAATATTAATAACGGTGTTATTATTGGTATGGAAATTAATATTAAACTTGTAAAATAGGTAAATATTTATGCAATTTCAATATACATCTTTTTTAAACGTAGCATATTATAGGCGGATTTTACCACTAATTAAGTCAATAAAATATATTATAGAATCAACCTAAACCTATACATGATAATTTAGATTATAAGTATTATGTAGAATTTCCTAATTTCATTCGATTTTTTAAACTAATTTATTAAAAAAATTAAGCTAAAGTAAGTATATATGATTAAGGATCATATGTACGTCAATCACATATAATAGGCAATATAATATTACTATATTTATATATATCCATCGTTTTTAATTCTATATAATTTTTTAATTAATCTCTTATTATATAGTACTATTATTTAAATGTTTTTTTTCCTAAAACAATCTTAAATATATATACAGATTATCTAAAATAACATTTGTTTAATTCATAAATATATTGGGTACCAATAATACATACTAACTATATAGGATATAGTAATTATGTAATAACAAACAATTTTAATAAAATTCATCATACTTGTAAATCAATGGAAAAAGTAAATTTATTACCTACTTATTTATAATACTCATAACAAAAATCGTATTACACTCAAAATGAGATGAGAAAAAGTTAACTAATTATTATTTTGTTAGAGAATTAAAAAAATTTATTATTAATAATAGATGTAACAAAGACCAATTTTATTCATAATAATCCCTCTTCACCATGTGAAATGTTCTAATTCAACATCATGTATAATAAAATGAATTATCCTTTATACGTATATGTAATTAAAACAATTCGAATAAAACTAAAATATAATAATACAAGTAGTCAAGAACATAAATGAAAATTTCTCTTGTATATTAATGGTGATGGAATTACAAATAACACAATTGATAAACAGAATCTAAAACTTCCCACTAAGATAACACTTAAAAATTACATTCAAAATGGTCACATAATTTTTATCAATCTCCGGAAAACTAGCATCTTCTTCGTCGCCATGCCGAGTTGCCATTAAAATGTGTTTGCAATTGCAAGTCTTCAACGTACTGGCCACAATCGTTATAGAGATGGAGGAAATTTTTTGATGGTGTAGTGGAAGAATGGACAAAAAGAGCATATTTATAGGAGCAAAGTAATATTGAATAATCAATTTTTTAATATAGAGTATTTGTATTTTCATCTAAAATTACTCCTAAAATCAAGTAATTGGTAATTTAATTACATACAATTCATTACTAATTATTGATATTTCCTTCCACATTGAAATAATATTGGCATATGCAAAAAGTGAATTCTAAAGGAAAAAAAAATTAAAAAAAAAATCAAAATGTGACAAATTTAATTAAATTTAGTAAAATTTGAATCATATAATCGTGATTTGTTTCCTTGAATTCCTTCAATCATGGATGAAAGTTAGCAATTCCAATCTACTTGATGGTAGGGAGAAGATTACAAAATATGTGGAGATTGATTTGTACATGTATATGTGGCGTTTGAAGAATGCTATGTCGACACGTGAATCTATATTATTATTTAAAGCAAAAGGATAAATCCTATGTGGCATGCTCACAATCACCAAGCAATTTTAGAGCATTGAAAGTAAAAACTCTTCAATAGAGTGTCCACGTGGCAATACACATTATGGTTTAAAAAAATTGTTTGAATTTAATTATAAACCGGATTAAGTCATTCTGATTGGCGTGACTTATGGTAACTATTAAACAATTAAGATCATGATCTCTATATAATGAAGGGCGAAATAAAAGATTTCCTAAAAAGAAAAGTAACTTATAGTAAGGATTTGAATTTCTCAATCAAACCTTATTTTTGCAACCTTAATTTCAAATTTATAAAATGCATATGTTAATTGCCAATTGACAACTAATTTCAGATTTTCACAAAAGCAATTAAAAAAAGTTTATATAATAATATCATATCATTTTTTAGGGGAGAATATCATATCATCATTCTATAATTATATAAAGCTAGATACATTTGCTTAGGTTTCGTCAAAATTTCGGCCAGATGTCATTTAGGGTCTGTTCTCCCCAACTTATTTTCAATTCAGTTCAGCAGTTCAGTTCAGTTCAATTCAATTCAGTTCAGTTCAGTTCAGTTCAGTTCCTAAATTATTATCATTAATATTATTTAGTTATAATTTAATTCAGTTCAGGTCTGTTAAGTTGTTTTATGCCGAAGAGAACATGCCCTTACAAAGACGAGGTATGCCATGTGTGCACTTCATGCTGCTTTGACACTTGGCGCTTCTATGAAACAAATGTGCTACAATCTCACGTTATTGCTTGCCGTTTTCATTGCCGTGATTTCGTGCCTTATAGAATCCATTATGTAAACTAAAATTATTTGATTCTCTAAATAAAAATCCAATCCATGATCGTTGCCAATGTGTTATGCGAAATACCGTATATCAACCAATCCCATAAATAATAATGTCCTCAATCACGTGAGCCATATATCAGTCAAATACATATTTAGGAAATAATCCTAATTTGCCAAATATGAACATATCCTAGCATAATTCCTTCAGCCACCTCCTATAAATTTGTCCACAAAGCGGTTTCAAATTTCCAAAGGTCATCTTCTTCCCAACTCCAATAAATCAATCCCATTAACATCAAAAAAATAATAGCGTAGACACAACAGTAAAAAGGCATAGAAAAGATAAACGAAGCAGCAACACCAACAATAGAAGATGAAGTAACATATGCTCAATCGCATGTACAATAGGAGATAAATAGTATGATTTGTAATAGTAGCTAATGTTAGGAATAATTTTTTTTTGAGTTTCTTTATGTTTTTTTTATTTTACCATCAAATACTCTACATTAGCGGCAGTTTGTTATTATCATAGCATTATGTAATTAATGTGTAAAAAACCATACATATAATCTGTTTGCATGGCTAAAAAAAACTAATGTAAACCTAAATTAATGAGTCTAGAAATATATACATCAATTTTTTTTTTAAAGTGACAGAACTATCTAAAATCATAATTAAAAAAGTAGCAAGCAATTACACCTAAACATATAGTTAAACAAATGAGGACTTGAATACTTATCTAAAAATTGGTTTCGAATTTGAAAACCGTGATGTGTATCCAGCGATGAACTATGAAATTGCTTTGCATGTATTCAAAAACCGGGATCTGTCAAAATGATCTTCATATGACGACATATGTGAAGAACAACATTTGGTTGCTAAAAAATAGTTGCTTCCATTGGAGTTTCTTTGCGATAAATCCCCGTAATTGCTACCATTTTTTTCGACCCTTCCCATTGTAGACACATAATCGTGTCTCCCCATTTAAGGATCCGATAATGAAACATACCGCGGCATTAGTTGGCGCGACCCAACGGAAGAGCAATCTAAAGAACCATTCTAAAATGTGTTTCGAAATGATATTCAAAAGCCCAATTAATTATTCATGATCATTAATTGTATTTCAAGCCCATAAAATGTTTTAAATCCATTTTAAAAGCCCAATCAAATATTTATTATTTTAATAGATATTTTTCATAAATATTTTATTATCTTTGATAAATAAATCAGATTTTTAATCCGTAAAATTCCATCTCCGGAATTATAGGGATAAAAAAGTATCTTTGAAAGACGCGCAATGGAATATGCTCGAATATTCCAGAATATGCGCCGGACGCGGGGGCTGCGCTCAGCGCGCCACGTGCGTCCAGCACATTGGCCATATCGCGTCAGGCGAGCCAATGAGCGCCTGACACGTAGATTTTGTGACTCACACAGAGTCCTATGTCAGACGCAAGTCTTGTGTGAGACGCAACATACTTTTCTATCTTTTCAAATCGCGTTTACACGTGCCTATCTCTGATTGGGCTGGCTGCGTCAGGCACACCAATGTGCGCCTGACACGTGGCATTGCGCCTACCACGTAGGCCTGCACCTGGCGCAGGGCTTGCGTGTGGCGCAAGGTTTCTTTTCTCTATAAATATCCGGAATTTCCTGAATTACGGACGGCTTTTCATTATTATTATTTCACGAATACAAATTCTCTCTAATACTCCGAAATACACTTCGAATACTTCAAACACTCAAACACTCAAATACATTCAAATACTTTCAATCAATTAATACTTTCACACTGCGTTCTTGGTTCCACGATTGCTCCGCCTAAAGATCGGTGCGCTCCTCAATCTAAGCCGCATAGGTATAATCTTGAGGGTCCTTGAATCAATTATTTTTATATTGAAGTTACTAATCATTTGTTTCATGATGCAGATCTTTGGTATAAAATCGCTATATTGTATATTCTAATCTCTTTTCTATACTTTATTTTATATTCATATTATATTTATTCATGCCTTTGTATATTATATGCTTGCCTGATCATTCTATGCCTATTATATGATTGTCCCGTTTCAATACTTTTATCACCCACATGTTATTTTTGCTAATCAAAGACCTAAAGAACTGTTCTAACATTAATCAGATTAATATGGAAAACCTGCTAGGTTCCCTGTAAATTGATTGCATAATAACTTGTCACTAAAATTAGTCTTTTTATGTGTTTCCCGAACCGACTTAGACTAAATATTTTTTAGGGTGTTTAAAACGTTATATGATTATTCTTTGGCATAAAATCGTAACGAATCGATATTTTGTAGAGGCCGGCTACTGGGCGAATGTGGTTCATTATGACTATATTCGTACCCTCACCCCCCGAACTCAATCTTTGGTTCACTTTGACCATCTATGGAGTCGGGGACGGGAAATCTACATTAGATAATTTGTCCCTATATTTTTTCCCATATCCAATTAGGTTTATTATTCTTCCTAAAAAGAATTGTTGGTGACTTCTTTCAAAACAATTTTCAATAAAACCTTTACAGTGGGGTAGTCAAATCTAATACGCGCTCACACCGCGTAGGCGAAATAAAAAATACGCCTACAATTTGGCGACTCCACTGGGGAGAATTTTTAAAAAATAATAATAATTTTTTTTTTAAAATGAGTGGGTGAAACTTGAAAAATACGATTCATTCTTATTTTTATGCCTTTGAATAATATACAGTTTTGCATATGCATGGCTATTGTTCAGCCACCATAAGGACAATCTACCTTGCCTCATTAGCACATGTTCTATGTGTGAGGTCACCCCCGGGGGGTTTGCGCTTTGTCCTTCCAAAAAGCTTCCTGAGCGATAGTGTTGGATCTTAGTCATAAGCAAACCTTCCCAACCATGGCATTGTTCTCTTGTTCCTGACTTGAGACTGGAGTGCGTCTTACACGTGGCCACCTCTTTAAGCAGGGGTACGAAGCGTGGGATCAATTTCTTAGTCATGGACCTTTTCTGCCTTAACCTAAACCTGACCAATAGTTGAATGTAGAACTGGACTTTAGATTGAGAACTTTTGCATCCATGTTACCTGACATTTATGAGTGATTGCAATTTTTTTCCTGCTAATATCCTTTACGCCCGAAATTATTGTAAATCGCGTCTAAAACAAATCGTCATTTTCACCCGAACCTTCGTCAATTTTTCAATAAGCGTGCCGCAGAGCATTGCGCCAAACACATTAAGTTGCGTGCCGGCGCAACGCTCGCGCGCACGCATAGACGCATAGGCTTGCGCTCCGCGCACACCAGTTGCGTGGCACGCTGTCTATTCGTCCCATGCTTATTGGTCTTTTGACCTTGGTTAGAATATAAGATAACAAGTTTGCATCGTATCATATTAAAAAAAAATCAATCTTTTCATGCAAGGTCGAGTTTGTCCTAAAAAAAATGCATCTAAAGGGTCATTGTAGAGCTAGAGTTGTCATGCATGTCTACCTCTTCCCATTTCCTCCCTTCTGTTCAACAAGTCTTTCCTATCATTCTTACCCTACCATATTCAATCAATTTAAAAAAAAACTTATATCTTTTCCAAATCAATCCTACACCCATGTCTATTCTACCTTTTTTCATAAAAGCATTTACTAATTATCATCATACGCGACATTTGCAAAAACATTTTTCAAAATTAATCCATCATCTTTTCCTAACAAAAGATAAAACAAAGGGGTTCCTTTCAAAAATGAATTTCAAAAATTCTAAGCCCATTCTAAACACCTTCATTCAATCTAATTATCCAAATCCAATCCATCTTGCATTCATTCTTGGCCAATATGCATTAGAGTCCATTTTGCATTCATATAGGGTCCATCTAATCTGAGTCTATACATTCATATTAGGCCCGCTAGCATTAGAGTTCATCTTAGGCCCATATAAGTCTAGTTCATATCAAGTCTAGTCCTAGTCTAATCCCAGTCTATTCCATTCCAAGTCTATCCCTAGTCTAATCTCAGTCTATTCCATTCTAAATCTAATCCTAGTCTATTTCCACTGTCAAGCCCATATGCATCTCCGAATCTATATCAAACCTATATGTTAATCTTAGGTCCATTTAGGCTCAATTCATATCCTAGGTCTAGTTTACATCTCCATGTAGGCCCTAGTCAAGTCCAATTGCCCAAATTCCTCTAAAGTCCTGCCTGCTTGCTCCCCCGTAAGTTCAAGGTCTAAGCATTCCTTAAGTCTGTAGGCATTGTTGTGTCTAGCCTGCTTGCTCACCCGTAAGTTCAAGGTCTAGCATTCCCTAAGTCCATAGATAATTTTTGTGTCTAGCCTGCTTGCTCACCCGTAAGTTCAAGGTCTAGCATTCCTTAAGTCCATAGGCAATCTTTGAGTCTAGCCTGCTTAGTCTAATGTAAGTTTCGAAGTCTAGTTGTCTAGCTTGCTTGCTCACCCGTAAGTTCAAAGTCTAGGTGCCTAGCCTGCTTGCCTTAAGTTAAGAGTCTAGTCTCCCTTATTGTCCAGTCTTCCTTAAAGTCTAGCTTGCTTGCTCACCCGTAAGTTCAAAGTCTAGTCTCTCCTATCATCACCAAACCCCAATCCAGTCTGCTTGCATAGTCCAGTCCAGTCTATGTCTGCATTTGCATATAGTTAGACCCATGTCTCCATCATGGTCAAGCCCATACTAAGTCCATAACCATAACCATTCCTAGTCATTTCTCATTCCCATTTCCATTTCCATTACAAAATCATTTTCCATTTTCACTTCTCATTTCCAACTTCCCATTTCTCCTCTCCATTTCTCATTTCGAAAACATTATTTCTTAAAATTTACGAGGTCCATTCGATATCTATTCAGGACAGGTCGTGAGATTATAACTTGGGAACGTCCGACAGAGAGGCAACAAGGCCGACCTACTCCCAGGCTCATCAAACGCATCCTAACTTTTTCAGAAGAATCCTCCGACTCTTCTGAAGCATCATCTGTAATGGGGGAAACTAATGAACAGTTTAGTGCCATTATGGCTCAACTCACGCTGATGAACTCTCTTCTTGAGGAACAAGATAAGGAAATTAAGGCACTGAGGGAGAAGCTAACTGAAGAAGACGAGCAAGGCGACACGCCACCACCATTCAAAACCAATATAGATTTACAGTTTGAAAAACTCGAGCAATTGATCCAGTCAATTCCTGCGCTTGAGGGTCAGGCTCATGGCCATGACGTCATTGATCCTGAACTGAGAGACAAACTCCTTAAAAAGGTAACATTAGGTGACCTCCCAAATTTCAAGGGGGTCGAAGACCCAGATGACCACTTGAGAGCTTTCTCCATCTCAATGGCTCTCAAGGGCATGAGCAAGGACCTGTTTGCTTATGTCTTTCCTTTAACCTTGGATGCACATCCATCCAAATGGTTCAGCTCACTGAATAAGGCCAAGCTGAATGACTGAGACTACATCAGAGAAGAGTTCCACAAACAATATGTATACAATACTCAGCTTCCCATTGGCCTTTGTGAGTTGGAGTTAACGAAACAAAACTCCAACGAAGACTTCGTCACCTTCCTTAACAGATGGAGGGATAAAGCTGCACAAATGATTAACAGGCCATCTCAGGAGGATCAAATCCGACTGGTGATTAGTAACCTGCAGTCGAAGTATGGGGATCATATAAAGTTCCCGCCCATAGAGTCTTTCACGAAGCTCTATAAGGTAGGCCTGCTGATTGAGGAGGAGATACAAGCCAACAAGAATAAGGCTTCCAACAACAACAACAACTCTTTCAAGAAGAGTAACAATAGCCCTTCTAGCTCCAAAAGTAATGAGGTCAATGCCATAACTACTGAAAATAGAGGTAATCAAAAGCCTCAAAGAACATTCACACCTTTAGGCATGTCCTTAGAAGAAGCCTTCACTACACTTCATGCAAAGGGAGCACTCCAGCCTATTGGCCCTACTCCAGACCCTGCTCCCGAAAATAGATCCAAGAGGTGGGATCCTAATGCCTACTGCAAGTACCACCAAGGGAATGGACATCCAACATCTGTGTGTTGGACCTTAAAGAATCACCTGCAGGATATGGTTGAAGACGGTAGATTGCCAATTTCGCCTGCAGCAATAACAGTAACCCCTTGGGCAACACCTAAATAACGCCGGGGCTTAGTCATTTAGCGCTAGTTTTCTAGGTTGAGTCGGAGAGTCCCTCCCCTAGCTCCTTCATTTCCTTTCTTGTCGAGTCTATGGCATTTAGGTTTTTATTTCTAATAAGCCTTGTTCTATTTATTTCCGATTAATAAAAGAATTTCATTTTCATTTTCATTAGCCTTCCATCATTTTATTTATGCTTCTAATTCAATGATGAAACTCGAATCACCTAATGAACTTGACTACAATAATAAAAAAGAGATCTGAAATAATAAAAAAAAGAATAATAAAAAAAGGTCATCCTTTGGATCATGAGTTATCACTTCTTTCCTCCATCATCCATAAAGCATGACAAAAACAAAAGCAAAAGAAAAACGCACATGACAAAAAAAATGCAAAAAGAAAGAGCCAAAGGCAAATAAAAGTCAAGTTAGGGGGCTTGCACACAAGTTTAACCCCTCATTCAAATCCCTTCGATTCATCAAACCTTTAATCCTTAGCCCATATAATCCAACTTCATAATCCTTACATTAGCTTTTAAACATTCATCTTAACCTCAAGCCTTAAGCCCTTAAACCTTTCATCAATCCTAACTCCTTCTCCAAGGTATGTCCAAGCCCGCTAGGTTGAAAATCCGAAAGGGCGGCCTAGGCAAAAGTTAGGGCACAAAATATATATATATATAAAAAATAATCAGATCTGGAACTACGAATGGTCTGATTCCGCAAGGATACGTAGGAATCCTCATCTCGAGGTCCGACCGCTTCAATAAAAAATTTTAGTCAGGGTCCAATGATTTGACTTTCTTGAATTCAGGAGCATAATCTCTTTCTAGATCCCGACATAGTTTCGAGTCTGCACCTAGCCTCGTTAAAGTCTTTTCCCACCTACATTTATCTAAGTCACAAATTCAAAAATTTTATTTTTCAATCTAAACTCTCATTTTCTCCGAAGGACACTCCGACAATTCCATGGTTTCTGGCGATATTTGACTTTGCCTATGTCAACTTCCCAAAGAAGAATCCCCAGTACAATCCCCAGTGAAAACTTTCAATGTTCAAGACATAGCAACTACACTTCAATATCAAATCAACTACATTTCAATCAAGGCTCAAGCCTAATTCAAGGCAAGCTCACTCAAAGTGGGGGCTTCCTACGTGTGGTGGTTCCTCCAATTCAAATCAAACTCCCGAAGAGTTGTAATCTGCGGACCTCGTTTGCGGACCCCAATCATTTACTAAAAATGATTTTCGAAAATCATTCTATCTATGTCTAATCATCCTGCTCATTCTATCATTCTACATATCCACATCCTCTAGCCTTGCAAAACCCTGACCTTGCATTGCATTTCATACATTCTAGTCTTGCATAACCCTGACCTTGCATGACGTGTCATCTTCCTTAGCTTTGCATAACCTTAATCCTTGCATAGTGGCGGGCGGCGTTTGTCGTGTACGCCACCCAACCAAAGATATAATTTCTCCTACTCTCTTTTACACTAAGCAAGTATAATGGAAGTAGGGGTCGTATCCACAGGGAAACAGGGACGAGTTTAATATTTAGCGTGATCCAATACCTAGATTAAGCTAAGGGCCGAGAAACCTAATAACAAGGGGGGTTTCAAGTAGATTATAAACAAACTAAAATTAACTAGCATAATTAGATAAAATGAGAAATCAATATGGAAAGATCTTGAATCCGATTAACATCCACTTCAATTCATTATCGATCCTTGAACCTCAACTCTAATTATTTCCATGATTATCTATTGTTGAGAATTAATCTCGCATTTTCCTTATTCTTAGTTGAATAGCACGATCATCGTGACTATAAAACCCTAACTAAAGGATAACCTAGTCCGATAGCGTCTAAGTTCAATCCAATAGCAGCAATAAACACAGAGAATCAATAGACCTACTAACGTCATACACGCGATAAACATTCAACAGTTGATTCAATTTCCCTAAGAAATAACCAAGACGATCAGTATCTAAGTTACTCCCTAGTTTGCTACCAATTGATAAAAGAATAAAACAATCCGATTCTATTCTTAAACCTAGCATTAGATTAATTACACAATCAAACTAGTAACATTCCTACCATAATTATGCAATAATCATAGAAAACAATCATAGAAATTAAACCATAATCAAAGAAACTAAATAGAGAGGAAAGATCTCACAATAATGCTTGAAGCTTCATGTTAATCTCGTTCAAGAACAGTTCAAACTACAATCGACATAGCATAAGCCAATCCCATAATTGAAATCTCCTAAAACTAAACTAGAAAATGTAAACTAAAAAGAGAAGACAACAAGAGAAGAGTGGAGTTTTGGAAACTCCCTCTCCTTGTGGCCTTTGCCCCCCTAGGTCCAAAAACAAGTTTGGTATTTATACTAAAGCATAAAAAAGCATGACAATTACACCGACCTAGGGGTCGCGAGGTGCGGCATGTGTCGCGAGGTGCGATGAGCTACTGCCTTCCGCACATTTGGCTGGGCAAAGGAGGTCGCGAGGTGCGAAGGAGCTCGCGAGGTGCGAGCAAGCAGGTCGCGAGGTGCGAGAAATCTCGCGAGGTGCGACCTGCTGGGCTTCGAGCGCTGCTGGGCGATGAGCGCGCACGAGAGCTGGGCAGGCTTGCTTGCTGGGCTTGCGATGATGGTGGCTGCTCGGTAGGCTTGGTGCTATGCTCGGCTACGGCTTGCGGCGATGCTTGATTGGAACATGTGGCGACGCTTGGCAAGTATAACGATGTTGAGTCGTTCCAAACACTAATGCTTCTAGGAGCTCGGAACTTACAACTTTAACTATAATTAATATACAAAATTCCGAACTTCCGCTAAGAGCTAAATAAAACGCAAACGTTAACAATTATGATCAAGACCCTTAGCAAAAAGCACCCAAAATATAATATAAACACCGTATAACTTGAGCGTATCACATAGCGTCTCATGCATCCTTAGAGAGTCTAAGTTCGCATTGTTTGCATCATTATGTGCTTATCTAAGTTGTTTGCACCTATCTGCTAACACCTTCTTCTGCAGGTAATCAGATTGCTTGTAGTTATTATCCTGCATACTAACTTTGTTTTGCAGAGACCGACGGTTATAGATCAGTTCTAAACTGCAGAGCGTTTAGAATTGTTCTCCGTCCCGACACCGTGTACTTTGACTTCCGGTTTCCTGAACCTCATTCAAAGTGGGGGCTTCTGTAGACACATAATCGTGTCTCCCCATTTAAGGATCCGATGATGAAACATACCGCGACATTAGTTGGCGCGACCCAACGGAAGAGCAATCTAAAGAACCATTCTAAAATGTGTTTCGAAATGATATTCTAAAGCCCAATTAATTATTCATGATGATTAATTGTATTTCAAGCCCATAAAATGTTTTAAATCCATTTTAAAAGCCCAATCAAATATTTATTATTTTAATAGATATTTTTCATAAATATTTTATTATCTTTGAAAAATAAATCAGATTTTTAATCCGAAAATTCCATCTCTGGAATTTTAGGGATAAAAAAGTATCTTTGAAAGACGCGCAATGGAATATGCTCGAATATTCCAGAATATGCGCCGGACGAGGGGACTGCGCTCAGCGTGCCACGTGCGTCCAGCACATTGGCCATATCGCGTCAGGCGAGCCAATGAGCGCCTGACACGTAGATTTTGTGACTCACACAAAGTCCTGCGTCAGACGCAAGTCTTGTGTGAGACGCAACATACTTTTCTATCTTTTCAAAATGCGTTTACACGTGCATATCTCTAATTGGGCTGGCTGCGTCAGGCACACCAATGTGCGCCTAACGCGTGGCCTTGCGCCTACCACGTAGGCCTGCACCTGGCGCAGGGCTTGCGTGTGGCGCAAGGTTTCTTTTCTCTATAAATATCCGGAATTTCCTGAATTACGGACGGCTTTTCATTATTATTATTTCACGAATACAAATTCTCTCTAATACTCCGAAATACACTTTGAATACTTCAAACACTCAAACACTCAAATACATTCAATACATTCAAATACTTTCACACTGCGTTCTTGGTTCCACGATTGCTCCGCCTAAAGAATGTGAAAGCCAAAATAAATCTTCACAAAATCAAGGATGAATTCACCAACCTTACCCGAAAACTCTTTCCACCTTATGACACCATCTCCGGCAAATGAGTTTTCAAAGTATATAATTCTATCTCAATCTCTCATTTTGCCTAGGAGCCTTTTCGGGTTTTCATCCTAGCTTCTCACATTTTTTTCATCTCTCTTCTTTTTCCGGCTCACAAAACTCACCCGCTCAACTAGCCCTTTTTTGCATAGGCCGCCCTTAGGGTTTTCGACCTATCCGAGCCCCCAATTTTGCCCGAGTCGCCCGCCCTTGCGGGTTTTCAACTCAGCGGGATTCATTTCATCACTTCTTTTTTTTATATATTTTTTTTTCATTTTTTTAAATTGAAAGTAATAAATACAACATAGATACATGAGAATAAGAATACCCTCCCCCCTACTTAAACTACACATTGTCCTCAATGTGTCGACAATTAAAAGAAAAAGTAAACTGAAAATGGGGGGGGGAAATTGAAAATCGGGTAAATCGAAGATCGAAGGCTCAAAACTCATGACAAACAATCCGTCAAACTCAAATTTCTTAACAACACCAACTCAAATCTCATAACTCAACTCACAACCCTCTCCCTCGAATCACTCAAACAAATGACAAATTCAAATTTTGTTTAAATTTTTTGAGATTTGCTCCTAGCTTAAGAGATCGAAAAGATACATTAACAATCTCAATCCTCTAGTGTTACCAACTCCTAGCTATTGAACTCCTCCCAACGGGTTTTCTTTTGTGGAATTTGGCTCCAAGTGGATTAAGATGTGTTGTGGTTCGTTTTAGTGGGTGGGCGGTGGATGAAAGAAAATTTGTTGTGGTGGTGGAAATTTGATGAGAAATAAAGGAAAAGAAAGAAAATAAAGAGGGGTCTCGGGTTGCCTCCCGAGAAGCGCTGTTGTTTAAAGTCGTTAGCTCGACTTAGTACCTTAAGCTTAATCATTGGGTTGTGCTCCATGTGTGACAATGGTGGTTCCATGTCAATCTCCACTTCAAGTACCTGCAAAATTGATTGAGAAGGACTCTTGCAATGCATCGTTAGTACCTAGCTTACTACAACATGGTTGAGCATATAACATCAAATTATATCCAAAACCTAGCATTAAGTCAACAACAAACATCAACTAGTAGTACTCCTAGCTAATCCAAGTCATGACCATTAATATAAATGTTTAAACCTAGACAATAACCAAGATATAGAGTATGAGAAAGAGTAAATCTTACAATAAACCTTCAAAAGCTTCAATCAACCATTCCCAAGAGAGTTTAAGCAACAAGTTCCATGCTTCTTGTCCAAAATACAAAAGTGAAATACATAGAGCTCAATGGAAGATGAAAACTAGAAACTAAAACCAAAAGGGAGTTCTTTATATGAGTGGCCAACCAAAAACAAAGAGCACAAGCAATACCATTCAAAAATCACGCTAAATACAAACAAGTAACACCGTTTCCCCGGCAACGGCGCCAAAATTTGGCGGGCGGCGTTTGTCGTGTACGCCACCCAACCAAAGATATAATTTCTCCTACTCTCTTTTACACTAAGCAAGTATAATGGAAGTAGGGGTCGTATCCACAGGGAAACAGGGACGAGTTTAATATTTAGCGTGATCCAATACCTAGATTAAGCTAAGGGCCGAGAAACCTAATAACAAGGGGGGTTTCAAGTAGATTATAAACAAACTAAAATTAACTAGCATAATTAGATAAAATGAGAAATCAATATGGAAAGATCTTGAATCCGATTAACATCCACTTCAATTCATTATCGATCCTTGAACCTCAACTCTAATTATTTCCATGATTATCTATTGTTGAGAATTAATCTCGCATTCTCCTTATTCTTAGTTGAATAGCACGATCAGCGTGACTATAAAACCCTAACTAAAGGATAACCTAGTCCGATAGCGTCTAAGTTCAATCCAATAGCAGCAATAAACACAGAGAATCAATAGACCTACTAACGTCATACACGCGATAAACATTCAACAGTTGATTCAATTTCCCTAAGAAATAACCAAGACGATCAGTATCTAAGTTACTCCCTAGTTTGCTACCAATTGATAAAAGAATAAAACAATCCAATTCTATTCTTAAACCTAGCATTAGATTAATTACACAATCAAACTAGTAACATTCCTAGCATAATTATGCAATAATCATAGAAAACAATCATAGAAATTAAACCATAATCAAAGAAACTAAATAGAGAGGAAAGATCTCACAATAATGCTTGAAGCTTCATGTTAATCTCGTTCAAGAACAGTTCAAACTACAATCGGCATAGCATAAGCCAATCCCATAATTGAAATCTCCTAAAACTAAACTAGAAAATGTAAACTAAAAAGAGAAGACAACAAGAGAAGAGTGGAGTTTTGGAAACTCCCTCTCCTTGTGGCTGCTGCCCCCCTAGGTCCAAAAACATGTTTGGTATTTATACTAAAGCATAAAAATCAGCCGACAATTACACCGACCTAGGGGTCGCGAGGTGCGGTACAGGTCGCGAGGTGCGATGAGCTACTGCCTTCCGCACATTTGGCTGGGCAAAGGAGGTCGCGAGGTGCGAAGGAGCTCGCGAGGTGCGAGCAAGCAAGTCGCGAGGTGCGAGAAATCTCGCGAGGTGCGACCTGCTGGGCTTCGAGCGCTGCTTGGGCGATGAGCGCGCACGAGAGCTGGGCAGGCTTGCTTGCTGGGCTTGCGATGATGGTGGCTGCTCGGTAGGCTTGGTGCTATGCTCGGCTACGGCTTGCGGCGATGCTTGATTGGAACATGTGGCGACGCTTGGCAAGTATAACGATGTTGAGTCGTTCCAAACACTAATGCTTCTAGGAGCTCGGAACTTACAACTTTAACTATAATTAATATACAAAATTCCGAACTTCCGCTAAGAGCTAAATAAAACGTAAACGTTAACAATTATGATCAAGACCCTTAGCAAAAAGCACCCAAAATATAATATAAACACCGTATAACTTGAGCGTATCACATAGCGTCTCATGCATCCTTAGAGAGTCTAAGTTCGCATTGTTTGTATCATTATGTGCTTATCTAAGTTGTTTGCACCTATCTGCTAACACCTTCTTCTGCAGGTAATCAGATTGCTTGTAGTTATTATCCTGCATCCTAACTTTGTTTTGCAGAGACCGACGGTTATAGATCAGTTCTAAACTGCAGAACGTTTAGAATTGTTCTCCGTCCCGACACCGTGTACTTTGGCTTCCGGTTTTCTGAACCTCATTCAAAGTGGGGGCTTCTGTAGACACATAATCGTGTCTCCCCATTTAAGGATCCGATGATGAAACATACCGCGACATTAGTTGGCGCGACCCAACGGAAGAGCAATCTAAAGAACCATTCTAAAATGTGTTTCGAAATGATATTCTAAAGCCCAATTAATTATTCATGATGATTAATTGTATTTCAAGCCCATAAAATGTTTTAAATCCATTTTAAAAGCCCAATCAAATATTTATTATTTTAATAGATATTTTTCATAAATATTTTATTATCTTTGATAAATAAATCAGATTTTTAATCCGTAAAATTCCATCTCTGGAATTTTAGGGATAAAAAAGTATCTTTGAAAGACGCGCAATGGAATATGCTCGAATATTCCAGAATATGCACCGGACGAGGGGGTTGCGCTCAGTGCGCCACGTGCGTCCAGCACATTGGCCATATCGCGTCAGGCGAGCCAATGAGCGCCTGACACGTAGATTTTGTGACTCACACAAAGTCCTGCGTCAGACGCAAGTCTTGTGTGAGACGCAACATACTTTTCTATCTTTTCAAAATGCGTTTACACCTGCCTATCTCTGATTGGGCTGGCTGCGTCAGGCACACCAATGTGCGCCTAACGTGTGGCCTTGCGCCTACCACGTAGGCCTGCACCTGGCGCAGGGCTTGCGTGTGGCGCAAGGTTTCTTTTCTCTATAAATATCCGGAATTTCCTGAATTACGGACGGCTTTTCATTATTATTATTTCACGAATACAAATTCTCTCTAATACTCCGAAATACACTTTGAATACTTCAAACACTCAAACACTCAAATACATTCAATACATTCAAATACTTTCACACTGCGTTCTTGGTTCCACGATTGCTCCGCCTAAAGATCGTTGCACTCCTCAATCTAAGCCGCATAGGTATAATCCTGAGGGTCCTTGAATCAATTATTTTTATATTGAAGTTACTAATCATTTGTTTCATGATGTAGATCTTTGGTATAAAATCGCTATATTGTATATTCTAATCTCTTTTCTATACTTTATTTTATATTCATATTATATTTATTCATGCCTTTGTATATTATATGCTTGCCTGATCATTCTATGCTTATTATATGATTGTCCCGTTTCAATACTTTTATCACCCACATGTTATTTTTGCTAATCAAAGACCTAAAGAACTGTTCTAACATTAATCAGATTAATATGGACAACCTGCTAGGTTCCCTGTAAATTGATTGCATAATAACTTGTCACTAAAATTAGTCTTTTTATGTGTTTCCTGAACCGACTTAGACTAAATAATTTTTAGGGTGTTTAAAACGTTATATGATTATTCTTTGGCATAAAATCTGTAACGAATCGAAATTTAGTAGAGGCCAGCTCTGGGTGAATGTGGTTCATTATGACTATATTCGTACCCTCACCCCCAAACTCAATCTTTGGTTGACTTTGACCATCTATGGAGTCAGGACGGGGAAATCTACATTGGATAATTTGTCCCTATATTTTTTTACATATCCAATTAGGTTTATGATTCTTCCTAAAAAAAATTGTTGGTGACTTCTTTCAAAACAATTTTCAATAAAGCCTTTCCAGTGGGGTAGTCAAATCTAATACGCGCTCACACCGCGTAGGCGAAATAAAAAAACACGCCTACACCCATATATATATGTAAGCATCACTTGGTTATTGTGCATTGAGAATCGACAATGGAAGAATATTTTATTTTTTTGTACAGAAATATGTGAGTACTAATGGCAATTTGCATGGTAGATAAGAAATAAGAGGTGAAAGATAAAATAGAAATGAATCGGCTAATGTGTGTGTTGTGTTTCTAATGTTTTCTCGAAGGTAGGTGAAAGGAGTAGTTGGCATAGAAAAAAGGAGTAGTAACTTTTGAGGGGAAAACAAATTTATGTTTCCTTTATCATAAGCTTCAGTCAAAGGTTATCAATAGTCATTTGTATTTTCTCTTTGTCATTAAAAATCAGTAATATAAAATTTGTTGGTCTCACAATATTAGACATAACAAAAACTGATTTTTACGTTATTTAATGGCAAACAAAAAAAGACTTCACATGAGTTTTATCAAGTGAGATGATTGGATACATATAGCATAGATATAATTCCTTAAGTTTCATCAATAAATTTCATCCGTTCAGAAATAAGTTAAACACTTCTCTCATAAAACTCTCACATAAAAGAGATTATTGTTTCACTTATTTAAGAAAGGATGAAGTATATAAATTAAAATACTAATAGTATTACGTTTACCCTCTCAAAACGACACAATATTTTAGATTTGTCATTTTAGTCATCTAAGTTTGGTGAACTTTAAGGCATAATAAAAAAGGACAATGAGAGAGAAAAATCCTAGTGAGAGAAACCCTCCCCCAAACCCCCCCCCCAAACCAAAACCAAAACAAATGGACTGTAGTTACGAGAAGGAAGATGAACATCTCAAGACCTCCCCCGTCAATGGCCACTGCACTGCTTCATTGATTTCCTTCCACTCTCCTTCAACCCATCGACATTATCAAGGTTTTTGAACCCTATGGTCACATCTCAAACATCCACATCCCTTCAAAAATTCGGCCAAATAGAAACCGCAAATATGCATTCGTTCAATTCCAAACCCATCACTCCTTCACCATGGCAATCCAGAGAGAAAATGGCCGAAAATTGGGGGATAATTATATCAAAGTATATCCGGCAAAATCGCATGGCCCCCCTCTATCTAACCCCTTAATCCCCGTCCAAAAGCTGAATAATTCTCGGCCTAAGTACACCTCCAAAATAAACCCCCCGCCCAAAATCATACTCACGTGACCACGTAACCTATAAGGAGGCTTCCTCTCCTCCACCTCCTCCCCCACCGCCACCGCCTCCTCCCTCTCCTCCTCCTCCTCCTCCTCCTCCTCCTCCTTCCCTTCCCTCAAGCAATTCGCACCTCCCTCGCTTCCCCCATCAAGGCCCCGACCCTCGCCCCGATTTTATTGGCTTTAAACCGTCGAAGCATCGCGTAATGAGCTCTCGCGCACTAGGTGCAAATGTCGAACTCATTCGAAACTCCCTTATGATGAATGATCAAGACGATGGTCACGCCGCAATATTAGAAGGATCAAAATGCACCGATAACGTGGATTTGTTCAACCGAAGTGTGGTAGGAACCGCCTCCTCCTCTCTCTCATCTCGACGATATTCTACAACTCATTCTATCTCGAAGGAGTAAGTTGCATCACTATCAAGCCACTTGGAGGTATGTTACATTTGATTATTTTTGACTCGTTGATGATAAAGATGCAATCATTGATAGCAAATGGCTACAAAACTGGTTCATTGACTTACGAAATGTGAGAGATAACATTGCTCCTCTTTGGAGACAAACATGTTTATACATCTATGGTGTTCCTCTTGGTGCTTGGGGTTATGAGAACCTATATAACATTGGATGTATTTTTGGTAGGGTTCATTCGTTGACCATAAGAACTATGATTGTGCAAAAATCCTTGTCTATACCGATTGCTTGTTCCCGATAAACCGTAAAATCCACTTGAAAATCGAAGAGTCTCTCTTCTCCATTTTCATCTCGGAAAATAGAGTAACCGGAAGCCCAATAGTCAAATCACCCCCTCACCCATTGCAACCGTCAACACGGATTCCGAAAGCTTTGGGCCCCACTCCCTTGATGATATCATCGAAAATCGAAAAAACACTTCCCAACAACCCAATTATTTCCTGCAGAGCCCTGTCCCCTCCCCTCCCTTTAATGTCATCAATTCTCCTAAATGCTGCCCCCAATTATTGGCGTCGCCAAATCCTCTCTCCACCCAATCAACCTCACCCTATCCTTAAAAAGCCCACCTCCCTCTCCTAATAAAAGTCACGTGCAGTTATCCCCGCAAATAATAAAAAATGCCACTGTGTGCCCAAGCCCAATGGCCTCCCAAAGACTCAAGTCCAAATTCCCCCCCCTTCTATCTCGCCAATTAAGCCCTCTCCCTCCAAATCCCAATTCTCTCAAAAATCTCTTCCCTTAGCCCTTGAGAAATTCCAAGTGAATAATAGATTTGGGCCCTTAATGCGCAAATGCCCATCCAAATCCTCATCTCAGTCCATCTCTGGCCCACTATTTCCTCCAGGCTTTGAGGAAGCCATCATACCTTCAGTCAAATCTATTCATGAAAGGAAGAGAAAGCTTAAGCTCCAAAAAAGAAAATCTCGCAAAAATCGCTCCTGCCAAAAATCTTCAAGCTTCCCCTCCTTATCCCCTTATCCCCAAACCACTCTCCCTCAGCTTTCGGTCCAAGGTATTCTTGAATTTGCAGACAAAATTGGTCTGGTATACTCAGGTCCAAGAGAGGAACTGCAAAGGAGAATTGAAAACACCCTCCGTCAACAACACAATGACTGGGCTGCAAATCGCCTATGACTTGCTGTGATACTCTCTCATAATTATCAATTCTCCCAATGAATGCTCTATCATGGAATAGCAGAGGGCTTAGTGCAAAGCCCAAACGTAGCACTATCCGAAATTTCATCAAAATTCATGATCTCCAAGTCGTGTTCATCCAAGAAACGAAATGTGAGAACTGTGACAGCAAATTCATCCACTCCATGTGGAGTGATCAGGATGTGAAATGGATCTTTAGCCCATCTAATGGTAACTCTGGTGGATTACTGAGTTTGTGGAATTCAAATTTTTTCTCCCTGAGCTCTTCTCGTATTGAAAGAAACTGGGTGGCCATTTGTGGAAAAATTTTACCCTCCCAATTCAACTATGCTCTAGTTAATATATACAACCCGTGTGATTTGGAGGATCGAAAGAAAGTTTGGATGGAATTATCCTCTTATTGGAACGAGATTCAAGTACCGACCTTATTTCTTGGAGATTTCAATGAAATTCTACATGAAAATGAAAGAGGCAGTCAGTATGCAGTTCTGTCGGGTATGGAAAACTTCAAAACTTTCCTGCAAAACTTGCATCTCTTGGAAATTGAGGCGGATAATGGAAAATTTACTTGGTTTAGAGGGAAATCAAGAAGTAAATTAGACCGTCTGTTGGTTAACCCGGATTGGATTACTTCCTTCCCTGCAATCAAAGTTTCACTCTTGAAAAGAGGCATCTCCGACCACTGTCCACTCTTAGTCACTACAAACCATCAAAGCTCAGGCCCCCGACCTTTTCGATTCCAGAACTGCTGGATCTCACATCCTGATTATTTGAAAACCGTGAAAGAGGCATGGCTCAAGGGACCAAATCTGCACTCGCAAATGAAACTAAAAGCGGTTAAACAATCTCTCAAAAACTGGAACTCCTCCACTTTTGGTCTCATTGATGATAAAATTTCTGAGCTGGAGGATCACATCTCCAAGTTGGACTTAGTTTCGAACCAAAGACAGCTTGAGTTCCAAGAGATCCAATCTCGGGCCTCTGCCCAATTGCAGCTATGGTCTTGGCTTAAGCGTAGGGAAACCTACTGGGCTCAAAACTCGAGAATTCATTGGCTAAAGGAGGGGGATAAAAATACCAAGTACTTCCATACCGTCGCATCTTTGCGAAGAAAGAAAAACTCGATTGCCTCTATCCAAGTTGGGAACGAGATTATTGAGGATCCCTCTATTATTAAAAAAGAAGCCGCCGAATTCTTCAAGTCAATCTTCCATGAAAACTTTCCCAAATGCACCGTATTCGAAAATCTTGATTTCAAATGCCCGTCTCAAGAACAATCTCGAGCTTTGATTGAGCCGTTTAGTGACGAGGAGATTGAAGAAGCGGTCTCATCTTGTGATGCCAATAAGGCCCCCGGGCCTGATGGGTTTAATTTCAAGTTTATAAAAAGTGCATGGAGCATCATCAAAAATGACATATTTGACATGGTTCGAGAATTCTGGGCTTCTAGCCGTCTTCCAAAGGGTTGTAATAGTGCTTTCATTGCACTAATTGCAAAAATTGACAATCCCCGATGCTTCAAGGACTTCGAGACCCATTAGCATGGTGGGTTGCTTGTACAAAATAATTGCCAAATTGCTTGCTCGTAGGTTGCACAATGTGATGAACTCCATTGTTGGGCCGCTTAGTCTTCTTTCATAAAAGGAAGACAAATCTTAGACGGGGCCTTGATTCAGGGAGAAATTGTGGATTCTTGCAAGAGAGGGAAAAATGAAGCAGTAATGTTTAAGTTAGACTTCCACAAGGCATTCGACAGTGTATCTTGGAGTTTTTTAGATTGGGTTTTATCACAAATGGGGTTCCCAAATAAATGGCGCGATTGGATAGGTGCTTGTGTTACAACGGCTTCTGCTTCGATTCTGGTCAACGGTAGTCCATCCCCTCCCTTCAAGTTGCAACGTGGGCTTAGGCAGGGTGATCCACTCTCCCCCTTCCTTTTTGACATTGTGGCCGAACCCCTCAATCTCTTAATAAAAAAAGTAACTCTCATGGGTCTTTGGGAAGGTATTGAAGTTTGTCGTAATGGTCCAAGCATCACTCATCTTCAGTACGCCGACGACACCATCATCTTTGTTCCTCCCCGCCTTGATTATCTCCTCAATATCAAGAAAATGCTCATCTTATTTCAACTCTCCTCGGTCTCCGGGTAAACTTTCATAAAAGCAAGATTCTTGGTATTAACTTGGATGATACTTGGTTGCAGGATGCTGCAAATTCTCTGCTTTGTAAAGTGGGGAAATTTCCATTCACGTACCTTGGTGTACCTATTGGTGGCTCTCTCTCTCACCTCTCCTCTTGGAACGTGATTTTGGAAAGGATGGAAAAAAAACTAGCTTCATGGAAAGGCAAGCTACTCTCAATAGGGGGCCGTCTTGTGCTTATTAAGGCCTCTCTTTCCAATCTCCCTTTGTTTTTTATGTCGATCTTTCCAATCCCAAAAGGAATTATCGAAAAAATACAAAGAATTCAAAGGAACTTCTTGTGGAGCGGCAGCCAAGAACGCAAATCCATCCCCCTGGTTCGTTGGAACATTGTTGAGCAGCCAAAAATCCTTGGAGGCCTAAGCATTGGAAGTCTCCTAAGCAAAAATGTTGCCCCTTTTGTTTAAATGGATTTGGCGATACTTTAATGAACCCCAATCCATATGGCGAAATATTATTCAGCACAAATACAAGTACCCCCCGGAATTTAACATACTAGACTTGGAAACTCCAAAAAAAGGGGGTCCTTGGCGTGGCATTTGCTCGTCCGTCATTAATAACCCGATGGCTTGGAACATTGCAAAATCCGGGATTGCAAAAAATCTGGGTGATGGTTGGGACACCTATTTTTGGCATGATCCATGGCTCGAATCAACCCCCTTGAAGGAAAAATTCCCTCGTCTCTTCTCTATCTCACCTCATAAGAATGCATTAGTGGGCTCCCTTTGCTTTTGGGATGGCTTCCATTGGCAGTGGTGCTTCGAGTGGAATAGAGTTTTGAGACCTCAAGACTCTGTCGAAGAAAATAATCTCATGATACTCCTGAATAATGTGTGTCTTTCATTGGAGAAAAAAGATGCACTTATATGGAAACATCACAAATCTGGTTTGTTTACTGTCAAGTCCTTCACACATGAGCTTGCAAAAGGCTCCGCTCCCTCCTCTCATGAAGCACTCAGAAGCATATGGAAGGGGCTAGTCCCCCACCGAATTGAAATATTCACTTGGACAGCACTACTAGGGAGAATTAACACAAAAGTCAAGCTCGCAACTATGGGTATCATTCCCAGTGATGTTATATTATGCGGACAATGCAACCTTGTACCGGAAGACTCCTCCCACTTACTCCTCCATTGCCATTTTTCATGGAGCTTGTGGTCATGGTGGCTCAATTTATGGGACACTAGTTGGATCTTACCTAACTCATTATCAGATGCTTATTTGCAATGGCACTCACCTCACCATGGGAACTTCTTCAAAAAGGTTTGGAAAGCGAGTTTTTTCATCATTTTATGGTCGATATGGAAGGAAAGAAATTCAAGAATCTTTGAAAACACCTCATGTGATCTTGTGCAATTACAACATCTCGTACTTTTGAGGATGTGTTGGTGGATCAAGGGCTGGCCCGACCCTTTTCCGTACACTATTGATGATGTTCTGCGTAACCCAAAATGTCTCAAATGGGGGGGTGCTATCCAACATCTTGACACTGCCGAAAATCCAAAGTAATGTCTCTCTTGGATTCCACCCCCTCCTTCCTCCATCAAATGGAATGTAGATGCATCGGGTATGTCTCTCATCTCTCGCTCCGTGATTGGAGGCGTGCTAAGGAATAATAAGGGTGAGTTCATGTGCATCTTCTCTTGCCCCATACCTTTCATTGAAATCAACTGTGCTGAAATTTGGGCCATTCATAGAGCTGTAAGCATCACCATTAACAATGCCTCTTTCCGTCACTCCAATGTGATTATCGAGCCGGATTCCCATAATGCGGTGACTTGGTGCAACTCGGATTGTGGAGGTCCATGGAACATGAACTTCGCATTGAACTTTATACGCAATGCCTTGAAGGAATGGATGAGCATCTCCATTATCCATAGAAGAAGGGAGTCCAACATGGTTGCCGACGCTTTGGCAAAGCAAGGAATCCGAAGAGACTCGGGATTTCGTGGCTTGGATGTAACTTCATAGGCTGCAAATTCTCATCTTTACTCATCTTCTTCATTTTTCATTTTTTTCACTACTCTTGAAGTGGTAATAGTGGTAATAGTTTTCACCTGTTGGTCTAAATTGGTAACCAACTGTGTATGCCATGTCAATGATTTTGATGTATTTTATTGATGGAGTATGAAAGCTTCCTCTTTTCAGGGTGTGTTTTTTTGCACTATGAAAGTTCCCCTCCTTAAGATGGGATACCCTGCCTAGAGTAGAATTTTTCACTCTCTTGAGTATTAATGAAATACAAAACCTAATTATCAAAACAAACTTTAAGGCATAATAATTTGTTTTTCTACTATTTTGATTATTGTCATGGGTGTAATATAAAATTAAAGGTTCACTATAATTTCACTCAAGTTGAATTAAATTGAAAATTTGAAACCTAAGTAATGGTATCATAATCTATACTTCGAATTTAAATTAAAAGAAAAGGAAAATAAAAAGAATGTATATCTTTCAAGTATTTTACTCACAAAAAGATTAATTTCATCATAAATATTATTAGATGAAGTGTATCCACTCACTTTACTTTGGAGAACCAATAGGAAGTCTAAAAGTGAGATAGAAAACTAAAAGAGTGGAGGGAGAAATTTAACGTGGTTTATAAAATTAGATACGAGACCACATGGGTGAAAAAAGAGAAGAAAATAAAAAGGGACAAGTTTCAAAAAAAATTGATAAAGCAATCCGTGTGCGGATTCAAAAGAATTGGCTAAAAGGAAAGTGTATTGATTAAATAGGAAATGAGAAAGTATTAGACTAAAAGGAATTTAAATACTTATCAGATTATTGTTATTGGAATCACTAATAGACTAAAATGAAATTTAAATACTCACAGGTCAAATATTATTCACTGGAAATTATTATTCATAGGAAAATATAATTCACATGTCAACTATTTCGAAATTTTATTCACAGTCAAATATTTCAAATATTCACATGTCAAATCTAACTAAACCCCAAATTACTAGATATGAATGATACGATTTAACCTATAGTTTTTATTAGTCTGATAAATAAATTTAAACACAAAATTATCTTAAGATGAATATTTACATATCCAATTAGAGTATGTAATTTACATCTGACTCATACATATCCAATTTATTTTTTTCATAGAATCCATTATTATTATGATATTAAATATAAATATAAATTGTAAAAAAGTTATTTAAAAAAATATTTACAAATCGTACCTTATATAATTCTTACTGTTATTTTTTTCACGAAATAGGTTTATTTGTTCAAGCAATCTATCTATCTATATAATTATCTAACGCAAAAAACAAAGTCCTACGTGACATGCTCACAATCATCAAGCAATTCTAGAGCACTATAAAGTAAAAATTCTCCAATCGGGTGTCCATGTGGCAATTAAACATTTACGACATATAGTTATCCTCGTATAACAGGTAATTTTATACATTAAAGGGGTCACTTTTATATAAGCCATTCATTTAGGAAGAAAAGTTACCCTCACTGTGCAATATAATTAATACAGTATACCAGTCTCATACTTGAATTTGTGTATAATATTGAATGGATAAAGGGTATGTCTGGCGAACAGGAGCAATGGAATGGTCTTAATCCCCGAATAATTCTGCAATAAAAAGAAAAAAGGAAAAAATATGATTGAAACAGTTATGAATTCCATTAACTTTCCAGTATTCGAATAGCCCAAAATTCAATGAACGTCATAAAATTGAATATAGGGTATGCAACCTCATCGAACAAAAGAAACGAACGATTTTTAGAAATCAACAAATCAAGGAAGGTAATGATACATGGGCTAATACAAAGAGTCAGCCCCTAAAGTAGGGTAGTGATGATGCAATTGTGGAAAAAAAAGGGTTTTCGATTGAGAATCATATGATGAAATTAAGAAGAATCCCCTTAATTATTGTAGACACTAAAAATTTATTAGTGTTTTACATTAAAATAAATTGATTATTATTGAGCTAAAATAAATATAATTAGCTCACTTTAATTAATTTAGCCCACCTAAATAAAATATCCAAATTAAATCAAATAAATATAATTTGGGTTGTCAACTATTTGGGCCAGTTAATATTATAGTCCAAATAAGATGGTCAAATGGCAAAGGTAAAAAAAGACTTCTAAGTCATAAATGGGCCCAAGCCCATAAACTACCAAGTCCATGAAGGGATGTACATTCTCTATAAATAGACCTCGCCTCCTTCAGTTGAGGAGACCAGAAAATCATTATTCTCAAGAGCTCATAAAATTCTCTTGGAATTCTCTTTGCAAATAGTCAACAAGCACATCAAATCCGTGCTGACTGTTCAGAAACACTCAAACACATTCGATTGAGATTCAAGCTTTTGACAGCCCTCATTCGAATACACTCAAACAAAACTCAAACTCAGGTCCACGTTGACATCAACACGTGTCACTCTCAAGCTACGAAACAGAATCAGAGGACTTAGTTTATTTTTGTTATAAACTGTTTACAGGGATTGTACTCAATACATTATTGAAATATAATTTCTTTGTTACTTTGTTTCTTGTCTTATTTATTTTGACTCGAAATTTGTGTATACAAATTTTGGCACGCTCGGTGGGACAATCTCTGCCTCTCATCTCTGTTTCGTCATCATCAACAAAGCTGAGAAATGGCCTCAAGCAAGAACATCTCTCAATCTTCTGAAAACTCTGCCGACACCCTACGAAAATCTGTAACGTTGGGTGACTTTATGGATGACATGACTCTTGGTTTTCGCACTAGAGGAATGAAAAAGGCTGATGTTGCTGCCGCTGCTGCTAAACTTCAAGCTGCAAATGTTCCTACCAGGCAGAGAAAACTCTTTAAGCTCTCTTTCGCTTGAATCATCCATCATGTCCGATTCACACAAGGAACGTGAAACCCCGTGTTTGGCTCAACTGCTTTGGGCCGAACACGAGCCATCATTCATTGCTTCTCAAATATGGAAGTAACTCTCATCGATAAGTCGGACAGGCTGACCGTTCACACTAGCCCTCTCTTTGATCCACTCAATGTAGAGAGTGACAATGAAACAAGTGATGATATTGCTGTCTCATCACCTCTAACGATTTTCGACTTAGAGGAACCCTTGTTGTCTTCACAATCGAACACTGTTGCTGTTATGGTGACCTCAGCTAAGACAGTTGAGGAACAACTTGCTGAAATGAATAGCCTACTCCAAAAATTAATGAAGGATGGAGAAGAAAAAGATGCTCAAATTCGACTCCAAAATGAGCAAATCGCCGCCTCAACAAGAAACCGGAGGAAGGCGACGCAAAGCATCAAGACGGGGTGATGAAAGTGAAGGGGATAGTGGTGAAGGCGTTCGCCGCCCACCTACAGCACGCCAACTTGAGTTATTGATAGCTCACGCCGTCAAAAATCAACTTGGAGAAAGTTCTCATGGCGAGTCATCGCTATGTGAAGCCTTATACCAAAAGGATCGATAAGCTGCAGATGCCTTTTGGCTATCAACCCCCCAAGTTTCAACAATTCGATGGGAAAGGAAATCCTAAGCAACACATTGCTCACTTTGTGGAAACATGCAACAATGCTGGTACCACAAATGATTTCCTGGTCAAACAATTTGTTCGTTCCCTTAAAGGCATGGCCTTTGACCTGGTACACAGATTTACCCTCACAATCCATTGACGGTTGGGATCAAATGGAGGAGGAATTCCCGAACAAGGTTCTATAGCACTCGACGTATTGTCGGTATGACTGAACTGACTAAGACTCACCAGTGGAAGGATGAGCCAGTCATCGATTACATCAATCGTTGGCGCGCATTGAGTCTAGAGTGTAAAGACCGCCTAACTGAAGTCTCTGCTGTTGAGATGTGCATTCAAGGAATGGATTGGGACTTGCTTTATATCTTGCAAGGTATAAAACCTAGAACTTTTCAAGAATTGGCCACACGAGCTCATGACATGGAGCTTACCATTGCCAACAATAGAGGCAAAAGCAACACTTCTTCAGAATACAAGAAAGAGAAGAAGGATTTTAAAAAGACTGACAAGACTGCCAAAAGTTCGACTAAGGAGTTAATGTCAATCACGTCCTCCTCGCCTGTCAAGATCTCTAGCAAGGCTGGCACTGAAAAGAATAAGGGTTCATCTTCTCAAGAACCTAGAAAAAATAGGGCAACCTTGAAAGAACTCCAAGCAAAGAAATATCCATTTCCAGACTCGGATTTGTCAGGGATGTTAGATGATTTGCTTGAAAACAAAGTCATTGAGTTGCCCGAAGCTAAGCGTCCTACAGAGGTCGGTAAGACTTCCGATCCTAACTATTGTCGGTATCACAGGTTGATTAGTCATCCCATTAAGAAGTGTATAACACTTAAGGAGAGAATTATGCAACTTGCAAAGGATGGGAAAATTGTACTGGATTTTGATGAAGTTCTTTGAAGCTAATCACGCCTCCGCGATGTTAGATTCTTATTGGGAGGCTCAAACTCTGTAGTTTGGGAGTTTGGAACCAGTAATTGTACATGTGTTGCGACCGGTTCTCCAAGTTGATGATGTGCCATCTGTTGAGCATGGTGTTCCAACTGGCAACCGACATGGAGAGGATGAAGAAGGGTGGACGTTGGTCACTAGAAGGAGACCTAGACGACAGTCGAAGCCTCAACCAATGTCTGTTTGTCGTAAGAAGAAGCATCATAAAAGAAAGGGCACAAAACGCTCGAAAGGAAAGAAAAAGTCAAAAAAGCATACTAAACAGCAAGTACTGCCAATTGACTTGCTTGAACAGGATCCACTTACCCCTGTAACCTTAGAAGAATTCTTTCCTGAAGATTACTTCACTACGGTTACTGTTAATGCTACCTCATTTGTTGAGGATGAAGAAGAAAAAGAGGAGGAGGACCAAGAGCCTGTTAGAGAAAATGAAATCTCCGTCAAAGTAACTGTCCAACATTCAGGGACGGAGATAGATCCAAAGATATTGGCTATCTTGGAAGCTCTTCCTACACGCATGGGATGGAGGCAGATCTTTCATTTGCCTCGAGAAATGTGTCGATAAGTGGCTCTTGCACTTCAGCACCCAGAACTATACCTTGATAAAGTGAAGGATGCTGGAGAGCCAATAGAAAGTTCGGCTAAATGCGCGTCATGTAATTTTGCCTTAGCCTTCACTGATGAAGACTTATTGTTGGGCTCAAAACCTCACAATCGACCCTTGTTCGTTTCTGGTTATATTTTCGACAAGAGAGTGAATTGTATCTTAGTGGATGGAGGTTCAGTTTGTCAACATCATGCCAAAATCCACCATGACCGATTTAGGGATCACTATGGAAGATCTTTCGATAGTCGTCTAATGATCCAAGGATTCAACTTGAGCAATCAACGTGCCATAGGCATAATACCTCTTGACCTTCTGATGGGAGAGTTAACATCATCTACTCTCTTCCATGTCATAGATACAAAGACGTCGTATAAAATGTTACTTGGACGACCTTGGTTGCATGAAAATTGGGTAGTCGCATCAACCCTCCATCAATGTCTTAAATTTTATCGTGGAGGCGAGAAGAAAATAAATGGGGATGTCAAACCCTTTAGCACGGCAGATTCATACTTTGCCAATGCTAAGTTCTTCGAAGATGGGGAACCCTCAAGTGAGATGTTGCCATCTAAAATTCCTTCAACAGGAAAAAGGGGTACCAATAAAAATGGTGATATTCCCTCGTCTTCAAGCTCTAGCGAGTCAGCCACCACTGAGATGCAACAACAAAAATGCAAGGAAAAGGTAAAAGAAGAAGTTGTTGCTCAACCCATTAAAGCAACGAAGAAGGCAGTGACGACTCCAGTCTTGCGATACATCCCTAAATCACGTCGTAAGGAAGGGGAATCACCTTTTGCAGGGTGTCAGGTTATGAAAGTAGAGCCAAAGAAAGAAAAAGGAGTAGATGAGACTACTCTTCAATGTTTAAAGCAAGAAGTGATTGTTCCTTTATCTATAGCCAATCACAATCAAATTGCTAAGCCTCCAACCTCACAATATGTTGATCAATCTAGGAGAAAATGGCTTAACAAGGGTAGGTTTGACCCAAATGCTTATAAACTCTTGGCGAAGTTTGGTTATGACTTCGAGAATCCAGCGCCCATGGGCAATGTCATTGAGGTTGATCCTCATGGAATTAATGACACACAAAAGAAATTGCAAGAGTATGGCGTTGAGGTACATCCGACTAAAGTAGGTTTGGGATTTGAAACCCCAACACCCATCAAAATTTCTGCACGGCGTAGAGGGACAACCTCTTCTTCGCAATATATTACTGCGGAGGAAGTTGAAGAAAATGAAGATGAAAATAATGTGTCTCAGCCAAAAATATCGGTCTTTGATCGACTGCAGTCTCCTGTCGTAAAAGACCATACATCGGTTTTTAACAGACTTGGTGGACACGAGTTAAATGAGGTGTGAAGTCAAAAATACAAACACCCTTGCAAAATCTTCGATCTTCTGAATAAAGCATCTGTCTTTAAACGTCTTGGTGCATCGACCTCAATTGA
This sequence comes from Beta corolliflora, assembly GCA_947648045.1. Classification (NCBI taxonomy): domain Eukaryota; kingdom Viridiplantae; phylum Streptophyta; class Magnoliopsida; order Caryophyllales; family Amaranthaceae; genus Beta; species Beta corolliflora. Next base: position 875,059 of record CANSZD010000854.1, read on the forward strand.
TAAACAACAAAGACGGTCAATACTAAGTCGCATCACAAGAGAGAAAATGAAGTCAAAGGCGAGGACGCACCTCAAAGCGTTATCCCATCTCGCATGAGGCGTACACAGGTGGTAGACATCATTGGACATGCACCCTTGAAAGCCAAAGGTCGTGTCATAGTGTTAACAAACCAAAGGAGTTCGTCTAGTCAAGAAAAAGAAAAAGATGTTGAATTTGTTTCTTCAAACCATATCACAGGGCATGAGGCTCCTGAAAGTGACGAGGAGATGGAAACAGATGAGGCTCCTAAAACTCTTGAAGATGGGGGGTAAGCCACCGTCGATGAGTTAAAAGAGTTAAACCTTGGAACTCAAGAAGAGCCACGCCCTGTCTACTTCAGCGCTTTTCTTAACCAACAGGAAGAACAAAAATATTCCAAGTTACTCTCTGATTACAAAGACGTATTTGCATGGAGTTATAAGGAGATGCCAGGACTCGACCCAAAAGTCGTTGTCTATCGCTTAGCCATCAAAAAAGGTGTCAGTCCAAAGAAGCAATCCCAAAGACGCTTCAGGCCAGAATTAATTCCTGAAATTGAGGCAGAAGTAAACAAGCTCATTGATGCAGGATTTATTCGCGAAGTTAAGTATCCTACTTGGATAGAAAACATTGTGCCAGTACGAAAGAAAAATGGACAGTTACGAGTTTGTGTGGACTTCCGTGACTTGAACGAGGCGTGTCCGAAGGATGACTTTCCACTCCCAGTAACGGAAATCATGATTGATGCCACCACTGGTCATGAGGCTTTGTCATTCATGGATTGTACCATTGGATACAACCAAATTCACATGGCTCCCGAAGATCAAGAAGCAATTGCATTTCGTACCCCTAAAGGGATATTTTGTTACAAAGTCATGCCTTTCGGCTTAAAAAATGCCGGAGCTACGTATCAGCGTGCAATGCATAAAATTTTTGAAGATATGTTCATCAAATTGTGGAGTGCTACGTAGATGACTTGGTGGTAAAGTCTAAGAAGAAGGAGAATCATCTACATGACCTCCGTAAAGTCTTTGAAAGACTACGAAAATGTCAATTAAAAATGAACCCCCTCAAATGCGCATTTGGTGTCACCTCAGGAAAGTTTCTAGGCTTCATTGTCAGACACAGGGGTATTGAAATTGACCAAGCAAAGATCAAGGCCATCCAAGAGATGCCTGAACCTAAGAACCTTAAGGAGTTACGTGGCCTCCAAGGGCGTCTTGCTTACATTCGAAGGTTTATTTCTAATCTAGCAGGAAGATGTCACCCCTTCAGCCATTTCATGAAAAAGGATGCCCCATTCAAATGGGATGACTCATGTAAAAAAGCCATCGAAAGTATAAAGAAGTATTTGTCTTCTCCCCCTGTCTTGGGGGCACCAATAAAAGGGAAACCACTCATCCTTTATATCGCAGCACAGGAGCGATCTCTCGGGGGGCAATGTGCGCTCAAGAGCAAGAAGACCGTAAGGAGAGACGACTCTTTACTACTTGAGCCGAACTTTGGTGGGTCCCGAATTGAATTACTCACCTATTGAAAAAATTTGCCTTGCTTTGATTTTTGCGATCCAAAAATTAAGACATTACATGCAGGCTCATACAGTTCATGTCATCTCGAGGTCTGACCCGATAAAATACATTCTCTCAAGGCCCGTGTTGTCTGGCAGAATTGCAAAGTGGGCTATGCTTTTAAAATAATATGACATTGTGTATGTCCCGCAAAAGGCTGTCAAGGGGCAAGCAATAGCGGGACTTTTCGCAGACCACCCGGTCCCCCCGAGAATGGGAGCTTTCCGACGATCTGCCAGGTGAAGATGTGTTTTTCATTGAAATACTCCCACCTTGGAAAATGTACTTTGACGGCGCCGCTCGTCATGACGGTGCAGGAGCTGGAGTTGTCTTCATTTCTCCAGAAAAGCATATACTGCCATACTCTTTTGTGCTAACTCAACTATGTTCCAATAATATGGCTGAGTACCAACCCCTCATCATAGGCCTCCAAATGGCAATTGAAATGGGACTTAGAGACTTAGACATTCACGGGGACTCCCAATTGGTCCTAAAACAACTGTCGGGTGAATACGAAGTCAAAAAGAATGATCTAATCCCTTATCAAAGGCAAGCATCACAATTGCTTGACAAACTCGATACCATCAAGTTAGAACATGTTCCAAGGAGTGCCAACAAGATGGCTGACGTGCTCGTTGGGCTTGCAGCCACTTTGGCACTGGGGGCAGAAGAAACAATGTATGTACCCGTTTGCAAACGATGGGTTGTCGCTCCTAATGACGATGATGTTGACGAATATGCTGAAGAAGTCGACATGATCTCTGTCTATCAAATTGACAAAGAAGATTGGCGTCAACCAATTATTGATTATTTGGAACATAAAAAATTGCCAAGTGATCCAAAACACAAAACAGAGATTCGTCGTCGAGCCTCACGGTTCATATATTATAAGGGGACTCTCTCTCGACGATCCTTCCATGGTCTTTGGTTAAGATGCCTCGGAGATGAAGAAGTAAAGCAAACCATGGAGCAAGCTCACTCTGGAGTTTGTGGCGCTCATCAGTCAGGTCTAAAACTGCATGACCGTATTAAAAGAATGGGTTACTATTGGCTAACCATGGTACAAGATAGCATGGACTATGCAAAGAAATGTGAAGCTTGCCAATTTCATGCTAACTTCATTCATCAACCTCCAGAGCCATTACACCCCACAGTCGCATCTTGGCCATTTGAAGCATGGGGACTTGATGTAGTCGGCCCAATCACACCAAAATCATCTGCTGGGCAATCATATATTTTGGCAGACCGACTATTTTTCTAAATGGGCAGAGGCCATCCCCTTACGCGAGGTAAGAAAGGAGAATGTTGTCGACTTCATCCGTACTCACATCATCTACAGATATGGTGTACCCCAAAGAATTGTCACTGACAATGGGACACCATTTTACAATAAATTGATGAAAAGTTTATGTGAGAAGTTTAAATTCACCCAACATAGATCGTCAATGTACAATGCACCAAAGAAACGGTCTAGGCTGAAGCGTTCAACAAGACACTTTGTAGTTTGTTGAGCAAAGTGGTTGCCAAGTCCAAACGTGATTGGCGTGAAAGAATAGGGGAAGCTCTATGGGCATACAGGACGACATATAAATCAGCAACACAATCAACTCCATACTCGTTGGTGTACGGCATTGAGGCTGTTCTCCCCTTGGAGCTTCAAATTCCATCATTGCGCATTGCCATACAGGAAGGCTTGACTTCTGAAGAAAATGATAAACTCCGACTTGCTGAGTTGGAGGCGCTTGACGAAAAAAGACTCCAAGCACAACAAAAATCTGAGTGCTACCAAGCTCGTCTGTCACGCGCTTTCAATAAGAAAGTTCGACCTCGCTCCTTTCAAATTGGAGACATGGTCCTAGCCATTAAAAGACCCATCATTATTTCTCGCAAGACAGGAAGTAAATTCAGTTCTAAATGGGATGGTCCATACGTTGTCAATGAGGTATACACTAATGGGGCGTATAAAATTGTTGACGCCGAAGGATTACGTATAGGGCCTATCAATGGCAAGTTTCTGAAGCGCTACTACTCATGAAAATTAAGAGCATTGTTCAACTCCTAAGCAAGAGGATAAACTGCATTTGTTGAAAGAAAATATATGTAAATTTGAACTACGTTGGCTTGATCTTGTAAAAGCAATTTGTTGATTTTTGCAAGTACGTAGGCAGCTAGGGTAACATAAAAATTACTCGAGTGCAGCCACACCAAAAAAAAAAATTTGCAATTATTGTAATACTCCTGGCCCGCAAGAGTATAAACTGTGAACGGCGAAACAAAAAAAATTTGCAATCATTGTAATACTCCTGGCCCGCAAGAGTATAAACTGTGAACGGCGAAATAAAAAAAAAAAATCCTATCATGTAATACTCCTGGCCCGCAAGAGTCTAAACTGTGAACAGCGAAACACACAAAAAAATGCAATTGTTATAGTACTCCTAGTCCGCAAGAGTATAAATTGTGGACGGCTAAATAATAATGATAAAAAAGGGATGTGTTCATCTTATCAAAAAAAAAAAGTAGAAAGGGACAAAGTCTCAATCCATCCACTCAAAGGGTTTGATGGCAGACTGAAGCTCGAGAAGGTTCACCCTATGTTGTTCAAGTTGGGCAATCTCATCAGTACTCAAAGATGGAGTTGCTTCCAACTCATCCAAAGTCCGCTTTGCAGCCTTTATCTGTTCTTCATAGGATGTTAAAGAGGCCTTGTTAGCTGTCAATTCATCAGATAGATGGATTTTCTCCTCACGAGTTTTTTGTAATTCAGCTTCGAGATCAATTATCCTTTTCGTGACTGCCGCATCATGCTCCTCCAACAGTTTTTGCCTCTCTTGCTTTTTAACAAAGTTGGACTCGGCTTGTTTCAGCAACTCCAACTGAGCACGCATGTCATCCTCCACCTGCTCTGACCGTTGGTGCCCTGCAACTTCTGCTTCTAAAGCAAGATAAGACTTGACAGACCAAAAATAGGAATCGACCTGACGCTTCAGCGGACGTGGGTCACCTTTAAGGTTTTGTATGCCTTTATACACCATGCGAGCTTCTGCATATTTTATCTCAACCTCAGAAAATGGTGATTGTTGCAGCATGGTCAGATAGCCTGCTCCAATGCTTCTGATAGCATTGGTAAAGATGGTGGAAGAATTAGGCCCTGGACGAAAAGTGTTAGAAGATGCAGTAGGGACATGAACACCCTTTATAGCGTCATCGGAGGCGTTCACAGCGTTAGGATGAATATCCAAAGTCCTAGAGGTAACTTCAAGAGAATTAGGACCCTGAATCGATCGTTCACTGCAAGTTGAGGAAGATAGGCAAATTGGATGAGTCTGCTTCGATTGGTCCCCACTAGTCAAACCCTTTATGATCCTCAATTCCTTTCCTTTTCTGGTCGGAGGATGGGTATTGCCCTCTACAAACATATTACCATTTACAATGTCTTGAATGCTCGCATGCAAGTCAACGTCACAACTCACCGTCCTAAAAGGAAATAAGTAAATAAAAGGAACCAATTAAATAAATAAATAAAAAAGAAGAAAAAGAAAGAAACCGGACTTACTAAATGAAGATTGGTAGGAAGAAAAGGAGAACTCGGTATGTTGTCAAAAAACTCCCCAAAGCTCGATATATCAACTTCTTGAGCCTGGGAGGTTGACTTCCTCTTCCCATTACGTTTGTGTTTAAAATTAACATCGGACTCTGTGTCACTGGTGTCTGCGCCACCAATAGAACCATGATGATTTACTGTTTGTTTATTACTTGCGGTTGTCGTGGGTACCTCTAAGACGTGAATCATCATCTTTCGGTTGACTCAAACGTTTTTACGTCATCATGCCGTTGATCTTGCTTGGACTTTAATGCATCAGTTAAGACGCTCGAACAAAGAATCTGAACGTTCTTCCTTAAATCTCCAATAGTCACTTTAGGCCACTAGCTAGCAAATTCAGATGTCACCAAGTTTTTCCAGTCCAGTGATTGGCATGGTGTAAAAACACGAGACCCGACTTCCCGAAAACAAAAGCAACGTCCAATAACGCAAAAGCCTCATAGTAAGACACCTTCCGTTCTTGTACATCACGGCGCAATAGACCAGTGTAATCTTGGCAGTAACCAAATTGCCTCCCAAATCGATGGGGGGAGTAGGGTTCAGCATGAAAAATGTCACGGAAACGCAAGACGAGGTAGCCTGATCGAAGAGAATCCATATAACTGAATTTGACAGGGTCCAAATGACCATCGTCATGTAAAACATCATGTTTGTTCTTATTCAACATGGTGCAACCCACGTTAATTGACGCTCCTGCATGTATAAGACTGTGAGCATCCTCTCCATTAAAGAGTTTTGACCCTTGTGCGCCTGAATATATGACCATCAAAGGACCAGGTGGAACAGGGTCGGCGTCATGGTGAGTGTTGAAATAATATGCTAGCCAACCATAAAGATAATGAGCTGGTGGGCGGGCGCGGATGTGTCGTTGTGCACCGCACCCGGCCAAAGATAAAATTTCTCCTACTCTATTTTACACTAAGCTAGTATAATGGAAGTAGGGGTCGTATCCACAGGGAAACAGGGACGAGTCTAATACTTAGCGTGATTCAATACCTAGATTAAGCTAAGGGCCGAGAAACCTAATAATAATAACAAAGGGGGGTTTCAAGTAGATTTACGAACAAACTAAAACTAACTAGCATATAAACAAAATGAGAAATCAATATGGAAAGATCTTGAATCTGATTAACATCCACTTCAATTCATTATCGATCCTTGAACATCCACTCTAATTATTTCCATAATTATCTATTGTCGAGAATTAATCTCGTGTTCTCCTTATTCTTAGTTGAATACCACGATCAGCGTGACTATAAAACCCTAACCAAAGGATAACCTAGTCCGATAGCGTCTAAGTTCAATCTAATAGCAGCAATAAACACAGAGAACCAACAGACCTGCTAACGTCATACAAGCGATAAACATTCAACAGTTCATTCAATTTCCCCAAGAAATAACCAAGATGATCAGCATCTAAGCTACTCCCTAGTTTGCTACCAATTGATAAAAGAATAAAACAATCCGATTCTATTCTTAAATCTAGCGTTAGATTAATTACACAATCAAACTAGTAACATTCCTAGCATAATCATGCAAAAATCATAGAAAGCAAGCATAGAAATTAAACCATAATCAAAGGAACTAAATAGAGAGGAAAGATCTCACAATAATGCTTGAAGCTTCATATTAATCTCGTTCAAGAACGGTTCAAGCTATAATCGGCATAGCATAAGCCAATCCCATAATTGAAATCTACAAAAACTAAACTAGAAAATAAAAACTAAAAGAGAAGACAACAAGAGAGGAGTGGATTTTTGGAGACTCCCTCTCCTTGTGGCTACTGCCCCCCTAGGTCCAAAAACAAGCTTTAGTATTTATACTAAAGCTCAAAAATCAGCCGACATTTAGACCGACCTAGGGGTCGCGAGGTGCGAAGTAGGTCGCACCGTGCGAAGAGTGTTCTGCCTACCGCAGAATTGGCTGGGCAAAGCAGGTCGCACCTCGCGAAGCAGGTCGCGAGGTGCGAGCAAGCAGGTCGCGAGGTGCGACCTATCTCGCGAGGTGCGAGATGCTGGGCAGCTGGGCGAGCATCTTTGGGCGCGCGCAAGGCTTGCGGTAGCTTCTTTGCGATGGCCGGGCGTGCGGTGTTGAGCGTTGGGCGTGCGGTGTTGAGCGTGCACGCGAGAGCTGGGCTATGATGCCGAGCTTGCGGTGCACGAGAGCTTGTTGAGAAGCGCGCACGAGAGCTTGGTTGGTGAGACGATGTTGTGCTTGCGATGCAGCTTGATACTTTGCTTGGCTCAAATGCACTTCACCTTGGAAGCTCGGAACATAAGACGTTAACACCAATTATCTCGCAAAGCTCCGAACTTCCGCTAAGGGTTAAATAAAACACGAACGTTAACAATTACAATCAAACCCTTAGCAAAGTGCACCCAAAGTTACGTAAATACTACGTGTAACTTGAGCGTATCAAATACCCCCACACTTGAACTTTACTCGACCTCGAGTAAACTCAAAATGAGGATCACCAAATAAATCATCACCCAAGCTAACGACACCAACCTACACTCCCCATCAACTACACCATCATTATCACATCTTAACAAAATACGCTCAAAACCTAAACGTAAGGGATGATGATTCCCCCACACTTAGATTCAAGCTACTATCAAAAATACAGACGCGACAACAATAATCACCAAACGACAACCAAAATGTGAGCTCAAATCCTGAAGGATCTCAAAGGAGTTGAACCCACTCCAACGCCACAATCAAAATGACAACTCGCCTAAAACCTCAAAGATAAACTACTACTAGAACAACTAACTTAAAATAGCAAGCCATGGAACAAAGACAAAAAGGGATAAATTCCATGCTTACTCCCAAAAACAAACAATCAACCAAAAGAATGTGAAAGCCAAAATAAATCTTCACAAAATCAAGGATGAAATAACCAACCCAACCCGAAAACGCTTTCCACCTTATGACACCATCTCCGGCAAATGAGTTTTCAAAATACATAATTCTCTCTTAATCTCTCATTTTGCCTAGGAGCCCTTTCGGGTTTTCATCCTAGCTTCACACATTTCTTTTTGGTTGCATCTCACCATCTTACCCGCTCAACATAAGCCACTTTTTTGCATAGGTTGCCCTTTCGGGTTTTCAACCTATCCGGGCCCCCAATTTTTGCCCGAGTCGCCCGCCCTTGCGGGTTTTCAACTCAGCGGGATTCATTTCATCATTTTTTTTTTATATTTTTTTTTTGTTTTTCTCAATTTTTTTTTTCATTTTTTCAAATTGAAAGTAATAAATACAACATAGATACATGAGAATGAGAATACCCTCCCCCCTACTTAAACTACACATTGTCCTCAATGTGACGACAATGAGAAGAAAAAGGAAACTGAAAATGGGGGGGAATAGAAAATCGAGCAAATCGAAGATCGAATGCTCAAGACTCATGACCAAACAATCCGTCAAACTCAAATTTCTTAACAACACCAACTCAAATCTCATAAACCAACTCACAACCCTCTCCCTCGAATCACTCAAACAAATGACAAATTCAAAAAAAAATCAAAAGTTTTGAATTTGTGAGATTTTCAACTAGCTCAAGAGATCGAAAAGATTCATTAACAATCTCAATCCTCTAGTGTTACCAACTCCTAGCTATTGAAGTCCTCCCAACGGGTTTTCTTTTGTGGATTTTGGTTCCAAGTGGATTAAGATTGGTTGTGGATCTTTTTAGTGGGTGGGCGGTGGGTGAAAGAAAATTTGTTGTGGTGGTGGAAATTTGATGAGAAAATAAAGGAAAAGAAAGAAAATAAAAGGGATCTCGGGTTGCCTCCCGAGAAGCGCCGTTGTTTAAAGTCGTGAGCTCGACTTAATACCTTAAGCTTAATCATTGGGTTGTGCTCCATGTGTGACAATGGTGGTTCCATGTCAATCTCCACTTCAAGTACCTGCAAAATTGATTGAGAAGGACTCTTGCAATGCATTGTTAATACCTAGCTTGCTACAACATGGTTGAGCATATAACATCAGATTATATCCAAAACCTAGCATTAAGTCAACAACAAACATCAACTAGTAGTACTCCTACCTAATCCAAGTCATGACCATTAATATCAATATTTAAAGCTAGACAATAACCAAGATATAGAGTATGAGTCAATCAACCATCCCCAAGAGAGTGGCCAACCAAAAACAAAGAGCACAAGCAATACCATCCAAAAATCACGCTAAATACAAACAAGTAACACCGTTTCCCCGGCAACGACGCCAAAATTTGGGCGGGCGCGGATGTGTCGTTGTGCACCGCACCCGGCCAAAGATAAAATTTCTCCTACTCTATTTTACACTAAGGTAGTATAATGGAAGTAGGGGTCGTATCCACAGGGAAACAGGGACGAGTCTAATACTTAGCGTGATTCGAAACCTAGATTAAGCTAAGGGCCGAGAAACCTAATAATAATAACAAAGGGGGGTTTCAAGTAGATTTACGAACAAACTAAAACTAACTAGCATATAAACAAAATGAGAAATCAATATGGAAAGATCTTGAATCTGATTAACATCCACTTCAATTCATTATCGATCCTTGAACATCCACTCTAATTATTTCCATAATTATCTATTGTCGAGAATTAATCTCGTGTTCTCCTTATTCTTAGTTGAATAGCACGATCAGCGTGACTATAAAACCCTAACCAAATGATAACCTAGTCCGATAGCGTCTAAGTTCAATCCAATAGCAGTAATAAACACAGAGAACCAACAGACCTGCTAACGTCATACAAGCGATAAACATTCAACAGTTCATTCAATTTCCCCAAGAAATAACCAAGATGATCAGCATCTAAGCTACTCCCTAGTTTGCTACCAATTGATAAAAGAATAAAACAATCCGATTCTATTCTTAAATCTAGCATTAGATTAATTACACAATCAAACTAGTAACATTCCTAGTATAATCATGCAAAAATCATAGAAAGCAAGCATAGAAATTAAACCATAATCAAAGGAACTAAATAGAGAGGAAAGATCTCACAATAATGCTTGAAGCTTCATATTAATCTCGTTCAAGAACGGTTCAAGCTATAATCGGCATAGCATAAGCCAATCCCATAATTGAAATCTACAAAAACTAAACTAGAAAATAAAAACTAAAAGAGAAGACAACAAGAGAGGAGTGGAGTTTTGGAGACTCCCTCTCCTTGTGGCTGCTGCCCCCCCTAGGTCCAAAAACAAGCTTTAGTATTTATACTAAAGCTCAAAAATCAGCCGACATTTAGACCGACCTAGGGGTCGCGAGGTGCGAAGTAGGTCGCACCGTGCGAAGAGTGTTCTGCCTACCGCAGAATTGGCTGGGCAAAGCAGGTCGCACCTCGCGAAGCAGGTCGCGAGGTGCGAGCAAGCAGGTCGCGAGGTGCGACCTATCTCGCGAGGTGCGAGATGCTGGGCTGCTGGGCGCGCGCAAGGCTTGCGGTAGCTTGCTGCGATGGCTGGGCGTGCGGTGTTGAGCGTTGGGCGTGCGGTGTTGAGCGTGCACGCGAGAGCTGGGCTATGATGCCGAGCTTGCGGTGCACGAGAGCTTGGTGAGAAGCGCACACGAGAGCTTGGTTGGTGAGACGATGTTGTGCTTGCGATGCAGCTTGATACTTTGCTTGGCTCAAATGCACTTCACCTTGGAAGCTCGGAACATAAGACGTTAACACCAATTATCTCGCAAAGCTCCGAACTTCCGCTAAGGGTTAAATAAAACACGAACGTTAACAATTACAATCAAACCCTTAGCAAAGTGCACCCAAAGTTACGTAAATACTACGTGTAACTTGAGCGTATCAGCTGGGAAGAGGGTTTTTGAGAAAGCTGGTTTTGGAGCTCTTGCAATAGCATTCAAACCGCGATATATACTGGAAAGCACAGGAACTGCAAGACTAAAGGTTTGACCACATGCCATCAAGGTAGCAATCTCAAAAGTGCTCGGTCTAATCAACCTATCTTCAGAGTCGGGGAGCACAAAAGTGCATAACCAGCAAGATATAAAGGCAGCAACATAAGTATTGATTCTTCTATTCACAGCTTTGATCCCGAGAAGGTCAAACATATCTGATTCTGCCTTCTCCCAAACAACTGGTTGAGTTTCAATGTTTACACTAGGATTAGCGGTAAATTTGGGGTGAGACTCAGAGTACCTTCGCCTCTTGTTAGGTTCCTTGTGAACTCTCTTCTGTTTACACCAAAAATCAATCCAGCTTTGAGCACTCACACCTCTCTTAGAGTTGGCGTCTTTTGCTAGAGTATGATAAACAACAAACAAGTATCTCACAAGCTTCGAGATAATAGTCGTTTCCCCTCTGTGTCTCGAGCACGCATGATGTTGTAGCTAGGAACTGTCTCATCATAAATCTTCCCAACAATAGGTAACCCTCCAAATTTGTACATGTCCCACAATGAAATAGACCACTCGCCAGTCATGGTATGAAGTGTATTGCTAGTAGGGCACCAGCTCTCACAGAATGAGCGAATGATGTCAGGGTTCTTGTCATACAAATAAAGAGAAGCCTGAAATGCAGAGTAAATAGAACAAGAGTCAAGAACTGCTCCAAAGCGAGATAGAACGTCTTCGGTCCACTGCCAATAGCCAGACAAATAAACTGCCTCGCCCAACACTCTCAAATTTTTCGAACCCCACCGCACCGAACCTGAAATGATACGGCGGCCAAGCATTGATGAAGACGTAGGAAGCTCAAAGTTGTCTCGAAGAGTGCTCTTAAGGACATACATCGGAATTGCATCGCGGGATCCCTTGTTCACCTTTGCTGACATTTCACTCAGTAATGATCCTTTGTCAATGTGCGTCTGCATGCCGTCAGGACGAAGTAGTGATTTGTGAATAACGAAATTAGTGCCAGTCCGTAGATCATCTTCTTCATTGTCGATTAAAGAGAGATGAATGTCTTCGCCTCTCTTAAATTCTTTGAAGTACACCATCCTGAAAAGAAAAAAAAAAGGGTGTGTGTTAGAAAAAAAATATATATAAAGAAACAAAGAGGGGAAGGGTTGGACGCCGCGTCTTCGTCTTCAAGGGGTCTGGAGGTGACATTGTCGCAGTGCTAAAGACATACGAATAACACCCCTGATAGGCTCATAGTCGCACATATGGCCCATCGTGACGAAATCCCCGTCTTCGTTTTCAAGGGACTGTCTGGAGGTGACATTGTCGCAGTGCTAAAGACATACGAATAACACCCCTGACAGGCTCATAGTCGCACATATGGCCCATCGCGACGAAATTCCCGTCTTCTTCTTCAAGGGACTGTCTGGAGGTAACATTGTCGCAGTGCTAAAGACATACGAATAACACCCCCGATGCGCTCATAGTCGTACTTATGGCCCATCGCGACGAAGTCCCCATCTTCAAGTGAACCTGTCATATAGTAAAAAAAAAATACACGGGCACACAAAAAAAAAAAAAAAAAAAAAGAAAGGGACTCAAAAGGATGTAACAAAAATCATCACCTCACTAGTCTTGAGTTTCTGGTGATATTTCCACGGCAAATCTAGAAGTTCAGTATCTCACAAAATCCGATGTACTGCAAGTCGAACAAAGTGTGTCAAAATCCAGATTGTTGGTAAAAAGAAAAAATTACAATCCAAGTATTACTACCAGATTGATTAAAAAAAAAGGCTTTTACCCTAATGGACGCAAGTTGAGAGCTTTGTGCACATTAGCACTATGGAAGAATAGAGTTTAAGCATATTAATACAAAGCAAGTTGTTGGTATGATATATGATAAATATTCCGAAAAAAAAAGGGATAAGCCATTCGCCATCTAATGGCTAGAGTTTCTGTTTCATAGTATTTATCTAGCAAACATATTGGCAACGTGGTATTGAAAGAAAGAAAAGTAGAAAATCGAAATTGGGATGAAATTCTAGACATCTCGTATCCTAGTTTCTTAAGCATGTACAGTGGTCAATTGATGATGCACCATCATAATCAGTTCATCTCATCAAGGTGGCAGCAAGTTGCAACAAAAAAAAATTAAAAAAAATACTTACTTCACGTGGCTACTAAATCGAAAAGAGAGGAAAGAATGCAAATCAAATTCATGATAGTATTGTAGCCTCACAGTGCTATACCAATCATCAATCATGATTTAGTACTCACAACTCACAAGACTAAACAAAGAATTCATGCCAAGTCATAAAAAAAAAAAAAGTCAAGCAAATTCGTGACATGCGTGCTGCACATTAATCAAACAAAAAAAAAAAAAAAAAAAAGAAACAGTAAATAAATTGGGATGCAAAGCCAAGATTTTTTTTTTTGATGATGTTGATGATGATCATGGCAGACAAACGGACAATGACTTACTAGTGAACAAAATAATTGCTTGCGAGTGATCGGCCAAGTATAAGTGTTGTGTGCTTGTGAACGCTTGAGCAAACCAAATCTAAAGTCTGGTGAATTATTTGTAATCTGCTAATATGCATGACAAACGTAAGATTAGCTGTGTATTTATACACTTTGGTGAAAAAAAAAACCTAATACTTATTCTATTAGGATTATTTTTCCAAGTCCAAGATTTAATAGAGTTGTGGGTAGTTTATGACTCTCGATAACAAATCCTAGCGCCACGACGATTGTCACCCAATTGCTAAACCAAACTTAAATTCGAGACCTGTCACGATTAAACACTTCAAATCGTGTCCATGACATGGCCTCGAAAAGCATTTGTAGACACTAAAAATTTATTAGTGTTTTACATTAAAATAAATTGATTATTATTGAGCTAAAATAAATATAATTAGCTCACTTTAATTAATTTAGCCCACCTAAATAAAATATCCAAATTAAATCAAATAAATATAATTTGGGTTGTCAACTATTTGGGCCAGCTTAATATTATAGTCCAAATAAGATGGTTAAATGCAAAAAGGTAAAAAAAGACTTCTAAGTCATAAAATGGGCCCAAGCCCATAAACTACCAAGTCCATGAAGGGATGTACATTCTCTATAAATAGACCTCGCCTCCTTCAAATGGGGAGACCAGGTAAAATCATTATTCTCAAGAAGCTCATAAAATTCTCTTGGAATTCTCTCGCAAATAGTCAACAAGCACATCAAATCCGTGCCGACCGTTCGATACACTCAAACACATTCGATTGAGTTAGCTTGATGGACCCTCATTCGAATACACTCAAACAAAACTCAAACTCAGGTCCACGTCGACATCAACACGTGTCACTCTCAAGCTACGAAACAGAATCAGAGGACTTAGTTTATTTTTGTTATAAACTGTTTACAGGGATTGTACTCAATACATTATTGAAATATAATTTCTTTGTTACTTTGTTTATTGTCTTATTTATTTTGACTCGAAATTTGTGTATACAATTATGCCATTTGGTTTGATCGATTACATTGGAACATCAAATTTGGCATGACTTTCACTAACATTAGGCTCAGTAAAACATTAGAGTTTTACTTATGAGTTCTATCTACTGCATATCTTTTGTGAAAAACGTATTGAGTGCTATTCAAACTTTTGTTGTGAAGTCAGTAGGATGTCCTGAATGTCATATGACTTTGATGTTCACAGTCCTACTTGCATCTTTATTCAAGTGATACTTATTTTGCCAATAATTCAAGCAATATGGAATGTCTACTACCATCCATCTCAATACTTCTTTAATCTTCAAAGAGGTCTCCGTGTAACTTGCAAATTTTATCCCGAGTAAGATAAATCTTTCTAAGCTTTGAAATATTACCCGCCATAATAAATGTGTACAAAGTACTTTTCCCACAACTAATACTTTTATCACAACACTCTCAGAATCATGGATATTAATTAAGATGACAAAGGTAATCAATAGGATCTTCCTACATATAATAGAAACTAAGAAGTTTATTGCCATAATCTATCTGCCATCTTTTCATAGGGAAGAAATCTTTATAGGCTACAAAAAATCAATGTGATAGAATATAAAATCAATCTTGGGGCTCCAGTGATAGTATATAAAGCCAATGTTAGATAATGATTGGAGCAACAAGTTCGATTTCATATTCTATCATACAATATATAGGCAATCTTCACAAAAATAATTGTCTTTTAGTTTCTGCATTTTTTAATAGATGCATCATGTTAACTTTTTAAACTATTTGGATATCAACTTTGATTTGACCATATTTAATTACTATTTTATCACGACAAATGTCATTATTTTAATTGTGCGACTTAACCTCAATGTATATTTTCGAAATATTTTTTTCTATAATTTTTAATAATTACAATTGAATATATTGATGGTGAAAGGTGTACATCGTCAGTTGTGCCCAGTCAATAAGATGCATCTATTAAGAAGCAGATGAAGCATAAAGTAATTTGTTGGAAAGTATTTCATGTTTAATTTATGTGATATAAAGTGATGAGCTCTTCGATGGTCAAAGGTGTACATCGGCAGTTGTGCCCAGTCAATATGATGTATCTATTAAGAAGTAGATGAAACATAAAGTAATTTGTTGGAAAGTATTTCATGTTTAATTTATGTGATATAAAGTGATGATCTCTTCGATAATGATTATGGGTCCATAGGAGAACAACTGTACAAGTCATAAGGGGTAAGTAGACTCTCAATCATCCATTTGGGTGTGGGTCAAGACAATTCGAGTTGAATAATTTAGATCACTTTATTAGTTTTGTGTGATTTATGGGTAAGGTACCAAGGTGGTTATCATGTTTAATATTTGTGGTATAAAGTGATGATGTCTTCGATAAGTGATTTATGTGGTAAGTGTTTAATAAATATATTTTCAAATATATAGGTTTTAGTAATTCAAAATTAATTTTTTTAAAAAAACCAACATAAAGCCTATTTCCATAGACTCGAAAATTTTATAGCTAAGGAGAAATTCGATGAGCATAAAATATTGTTCAAATTCCTTAATTTATATGTCGGGTAGTATTTAAACTAAATAACATTGTAATGATTAATGTGTTATTTAAAAGGAGTCAACTAATTATCTTATAATTTTCTTCAAAAGTAGTAATAAGATGTGTAAATTAGACATCACACGAGTATTAGACTTTAAAATGAGGGATTTGTAAAGGGTTTATAAATTTTTAGATTTCAATTCATTATGGATAGAGAAATATAGGTTATTATGGCATCATATTTTAAATAAAGTTTTTAATACATAATTAATATTAGCATTAAATATAGGCAAAATTGGCCTCAATACCCTGAACTATAGCTCGGGTGCACCCAACACCACCAACTACGACTAGTAGCCTAAACACCACCAACGATGGGGTGGGGTGCATTCTGTACCATAAATGAGGCCGGAAGCCTAAAATGTTGCCGAAGACGGTGGGTTTTTATGGTACAGACTACACCGCACCCCGTAGTTGGTGGTACAGACTGCACCCCACCCCGTAGTTGGTGGTGTTTAGGCTACTAGTCATAGTTGGTGGTGTTGGGAGCAACTGAGCTATAGTTCAGGGTGTTGAGGTCAATTTTGCCTTAAATATATCATTATCTTGAGTGAATTTAAGGTGATTTTTTTAAAAAATATGTTAGTATTTTTTCCATTTCTTTTTTTCTTCCTAATCTGATTGTGCGTGTTTTCCACTACATTTCTTTGACCTTAAATATCTTTCATTGCCTATTAGTTAAAAATTATAACAATTGAATTTTAATAGAGTATTCATTGGGAAGAATCAAACAAGATTCCACATAACCAATGTTATTCAGATTGGGGTCCTACTTTGGATTGTAGAATCGTAAGATCGGATCGTGATTTTAAAAACAATGTACATGAATATATATTTTAAAATCTTTTTTTTTTTTGAAAAAAAATGGTTGGTAACGTGTTCCACCATAATATCAACTACATTAGTCACTGAACGCACGAGTCATAAGCCAGCTTTTTTATCATTTTAATACTTCCTCCGTTCTAAAATAAATGAAACACTTACCATTTTAGACCGTTTCAAAATAAATGAAACATTACTTTATTTAGTATTCACTTCTCTCTATCTCTCTCCTTATCACATGGGTTCCTCTTTTTCTTTTTCTCTATCTCTTTTCTCTCGTAAGTCCCCGTGCCAAGGCCTACGTTTCATTTAAAACAGAAGAGAGGAAGAACATGATATGACTGTAAAAATTTTAAATCATGAGCTAATATCACCACGTTTTTAAGAGAAACATCTTAAAATCTTAAATTTATAAAACAAAAAAATCCCGTGCATTTTAAACGGGTGCAAACACTTTAAATGACAAAAACATTTCGATCACCATAATCAATGTGATCATGAATTATAGATTTCAAATTTACAAGTGCAACTTACGGGTTGTAAGCCATAAGTCACAAGTCATACTTATGCAATTCACGGGTTGTAAGCCAATTTCACCCTAATCAATGTGATCAATACTAATTATTACAAATAAGTCACAAGTCGTTATTGTAACACTCACGGGTTATAGGCCAATTTCAAATTATTCTGAATTTAATTTCACATTTTTTACTCTTTAAACTTTATATGCATGCATTCTCATAATAATGCATTTAATACATTTGGAACAGAAAAAACTACTTAATAAATTAAAAAAATTACGTGCATTATGCACGAGAGACCCGTTTTCAGCCATGGTCAATTTTATGTTGCCGTTCCCAAAGTGACGAGCAAAAATGGTCTGAAAATCCTTTCGTTTGATAAAGAACACCGTGCACGTACAAATACAACAAATGTAGTTTACAAGGAAGTGTTTGAAAACATACAAATTGATTTGGAAATTACATTTGTAATTATTGTTCTTTAACCGATCTTACTTTATGATTTTATAATTTTGTGTAATACGGGAAGTTAAGTGATTGTTATTGTGTGACTTCTAAAATATACTCCATAATAAAGCCAAAAATACACCCGTGCATTATGCACGGGTCATAAAGCTAGTTATCCTCTAAAGCTACATTGGCACATGTACAAAATTGTTTAGATGATGTCATTTAATAGAAATTATTTTGTTTTATATATATGAACAATTGTAAGAAATGATCTAATTATGACTTAATATCAAAATTATTTAAATTTATCATTTATTTTTATAAATTTTCTAAAACGGTCCAATTTTATTGACTAGCACAGGGCCTCCTAGTCCATATAGTATGAGAATTGAGACGGCCCTGAGAACATCACCCAATCACAATGCTCCCCTCCTCCCCCCACATACACGAGGTTGGATAGGCGTCTCATCGTGAGAGGCCAAAATAACCTCTTATTTTGGTATCTGGAGGTACCAAAGTAACTCTACTTTGGTATCACTGGAACCAAAGCTCGAGAGGCCAAAATTTTTGTATTTGGAGGTACCAAAGTAAGAGTTACTTTGGTATTACTGGTACCAACACTCAAAGTTGATAACAAAGTAAGTATAACCGGCACTCAAAGCCTCAAAGCTGATACCAAAGTTCACTTACACTTAGGTACCAAAGTAAGAGTTATTTTGGTATTGATACCAATTTTACTGAACTTTGGTATTGATACCAATTTTACTGAACTTTGGTATAAGTTGGTACCAAAGTTCAGGATCAGTCATTTGTCTTTTTATGCGAAAATATTAAAATTCCCCCGCGAGAGGCCATTTTAGCCTCTTTCTCAACAAACACAAACGTCCATTTACTGACCCGACCTCTGTAGACAACACCGATTTTACCACATTGTTCTCTGAATGTGGCCCACTGCGCAGTTATTTTCGACCGATCGACAACTCCTGTAAATATATGGTGGAGTATATTGTACTCCATCCGATTTTTTTCAATTGCTACATTGTTGTATACACAACAATTTAGGTAATGTCACTTTCAAGCTTTTGGGACGATTTTTTTAGTCCATTTAATGTAAAATAATGTTTAAAAGTAAAAAATAAGACTTTTGGGTGGAAAAAGAGAAAAACAAATATAATAAGAAGATCTTTACGGTGGGTTAGACCCTAAATAAGGAAAAGCGTTAAACAACGAAGAATTAAAAAAAGAAACAATAATATATGGAAAATGTAGCAATAAAAAAAATGGAGGGAGTATATACTTTAGTAATATATATTTTTCTCGTGCCGAGTTAAGCCGATTTTCCACAGATCTAGTAACTCCATTCACAAACTTAACTTCACACTCACCCAAAAGATTGGAATAAATAAGAGATAAAGAATGGGCCTCCAGCTAATCGATGGGCCCTCAAGTAATAAATGATCTGACGAGGACTTTGCATTGGCTATTTGGCTTATAGCCACAAATGGTACCTAACTCTTTCAAAATGTCCAAACAAGTGTTAAAAAGAATTAACAAATAGATAAATATATCTATCTTTTTTCCTGAAAGTATAGTGCATTTGCTTGTTGCTTGGGAGAAGACAGAAAAATGAAGGAAGAAATAAGAGTCCAACTTCTTTCGAATACTAATGAGGAGAATGTAATCAATGAGAAGCTGCATAAATCTACTGGGGGTTCAGCAACTCATCATACGGCGTCGTCTATCACTCCTATGCTACTTTTCTCTGCTTTCATTGCCTTTTTGAGTTCTTTTTCCTTTGGTTTTATTGTAAGTTCATTCTTCTATTCTTATAATGCGATTCACTCATTCAATTTGTAAGCAAGCATGCAAATCCAATTATCATAATTTTCGGGTTGAGATCATGTGTTTTGATTTATATCTCATCTTTCTTCATTTTGAATTTAATTTCAGTAATTCACTAAGAGCAAATTAGAAAATCTAATTACAAATCATTACAATTTTTTTTTTTGAAACAATTACAAATCATTACATTTTTATAAGTTAAGGTGACTAGTATTTTTGCCATACTATTCAAATGGTACTCCCTCCGGTTTAAAATAAGTGAAACACTTCTCTTATTTATGTTAGAGTTTTTTTACTTAAGTATTTTACTTAATTCATATAGATGAAGTATAAGTGACCATTAATTTTTTTTTTTTTTTTTTTTTTTTTTTGGGCCCCTTTCGAGAACCCGCAGTAGCATTGAATTTCCTCCGCCGCTGCCCTCGCACGCGCCACTCACCCAGAGCCCAACAAGCCCCACACCCCCTCCCCCAACAATATCAAATTTTGCTTCCACCAAGATTAACCCTTGGCCTCCCATGCGAGATAGAAGTTTATACCATCGACCCAAGGGCCCTGGTATAAGTGACCATTAATTACATATACATGATTCACTATAAATTTTAATGCGAATTTGGCTGCGGACTGAGGTGAAAAAAGTGAAATCTATGGTCATTGACTAATGTAGTGGCTATAAAAATACAGGTGGCATATACATCGCCTGTGCAAGCTGAAGTCATGAAAGAACTTAATCTTTCAACGGCCGAGGTAACTCTTGTTTCTTTCCATACATATTTTTGAATAAAAGAAGGGTATGCAATAAATTATTGAGAGATGATGATAGCTTTTTTATCTAGACGAGTCACTTTCACTTACATAAAAATGATTTATTTAAGGTAAAAAGCTACCTTTTGTTTAAAAGTGATCCTTATGGATTTGAAATATTTTGACTTCAAAATGATCAATTGTGGCGAAAAGTAAGTGGTCTTACAATAAAATTATTGTACACGCACCCAGTGACATTCATGCATTTCTTAACTAAAATATCATGGAGTTAGAGAGATATGACAAATTACCCTCTTTCGTTTACTTGATAGTAAAATCATTTCTATAGGTACTTGTAATTTTTATCATATACTTGGATGTACAGTATTTAAGGATATTTTTTTGCGCATCGTACATTTGTAGTGTTTCAAATGAGTAAACAATGAGTAGTGAGCTACAAAATAGCCTCGGGTACTACAAAACAACAACACGTATACCATACAACTTTGATAAGTAATCATTTTAGCAAATAGCAATTACGCCTCATTGTTTTTACCCATTCTTAAAAGCAGCTCCAATTATAATTTTCAATGAAAATCCAACCAGAAAACGATGACATGATGAGAATCGGTAGATAGAGATGAAATCTCTTAGATTGAATAGAAGAGAATGCTCATTATTACAACAGAGTATTTACTCAAGTTAGTTAGAAAGGTAATTAACTTCTAAAACAGAATAACCAACTAGGAATGTAAAACTAGCTTATAAAAATAGCTTGAGACAACTTATTAGAATATACTTCATATCCCCTCCTCAAGTTGGACATCAGTAGAGGAAATAAGTCCAAGCTTGGAGCAAATATGTTGATGCTGCATGAGGACCTGGCAAGGCCTTTGTGAACAAATCTGCAAGCTGCAGTGAAATGGGAACATGGCTTGTTTGAATGAAACCTGAAACCACTTGTTCTCTCACATAGTGACAATCTCTATTCAAATGTTTTGTCCTCTCATGAAATACTGGATTCTGAGCAATATGTTCAAGAGAAAAGATTATCACAATATAATTTAATAGGCATAGAAACAGGTTGTTTCAAATCTTGCATTAAACCTTCAAACCAAACAATTTCTGATGCAGTACTTGACATACTTCTATATTCAGCTTCTGCAGATGATTTATTAACAGTCTTCTGTTTTTTAGTTTTCCATGAAACAAGACGAGAACCTTAAAAATGCAATAGGCACTCAAAGATTTACAACTAAACACACAGGAACTCCAATCTGCATCACTGTATGCTTCTAGTTGGAGATCAGTTTTGGCTGAGTAAAAAATACCTAAACAAGAGTACTTTTGAGGTATCTCACAACATACATAGCAGCTTGTAGATGTGGCTTTCTAGGACAAACCTTAAAAATCGACTCAAATGCCGAGTGGCATATGACAAATCAGTGTCCGGTGATGTTTAAGTACAACAACCTCGCCAACTAACCTGTCTATAAACCTCGGATTATCCAAAACTTATCCTTGATCAGTGGATAAAGCAAGACCTTTAGGAAGAGGAGCAGCTACTGGTCTTGAATTGACTAACTGAAGATCTTGAATCATGTCACAAATATACTTCTTCTGACTGAGAAATGTTCAAGATTCATTCCTCAATATTTCAATGCCCAAAAAATACTTCAAGAAACCCAGATCTTTTATAGTAAATGCTGAATCAAGATCTCTTTTGATTTCATCAATTTGAACTTGACTGGTACCAGTCAACACCATATCATCTACATAAACTAAAATAATGACAAACTCTCCATGAAGTTCCCTAGTGAAGAGAGAGTAGTCTTGAAGAAATTGAGTAAAACCATGACTAATGAGAAACTTGCATAATTCCTTGTTCCACTGTCTAGATGCTTGTTTCAAGCCATATAGTGAATGTTTATGCTTATACACCTCACCAGGCTTGGCCTTATCATAACCCAAAGGTGGCTTCATATACACCTCTTCCTCTAAATAACCATGCAGGAAAGCATTATTTATATCTAATTGGCACAATGGCAAATTTTTAGCTGTGGCAAGAGAAATGACTACCCTAATTGTGGCTATCTTAGCAACAGGGGAAAAGGTATGAGTGTAATCTTTGCCTGCAACTTATTGATAACCAACAGCAACCAACCTTGCTTTAAATCTATCCACACTACCATCAGGATTGTACTTTATCTTGAATTAGAAGCAATGGCCTTCTTACCAGTTAGCAAAGGAGTAAGGTACCAAGTATCATTTGATTCAAGAGTTAATAGCTCTTTATGCATGACTTCTCTCCATTCAGGAACAAGAGAGGCTTGAGCATAAGAAGATGGTTCAGAAAAAGATGGTTTAGAAAAAGATGGTGAAGTAGAAGAATCAACAACAAAAGATAAAGATTGAGAAGAATAAACTATAGGGCAAATAAAATCTTGTAGTTTAGCAGGTGGTTTTATTACTCTAGAAGAATGTCTAGTAGTAATAGGAGGTAAATCAGATGAAATTTAATTAGGAGATATAGAAGAGGGAATTAGAATAATTTTGAGGTTCAGGTAAAGTAATTGTATGATCTGTAGAAGAAGGTATGTGAGTAGGAGAAGGATCATGATTGGATGATGATGATAAATGGGCAGGAGTAATTGAAGTAGAATTAGAAGGTGATTCAGAATGAGTAAAGATAATGGGAAAACTAGGAACAACAACTGGAGAAGAATGAGGAGATGTATGATGAGAATTAGGAGTAGACGAAATATGATGAGAATTAGGAGTAGAAGAAATGTTAACAGGAGTGAGGGGGTCTGAAAAATCAACAGGAGTAGTATTAAGAAGAATACTACTGATATCATCAGACTCATTTGAGGATTTGAAAGGGAAGATTTCTTCTTGAAAAATAATGTCTCGAGAAACAGAACACTTTTTGGATACTAAATTATTGACTTTATACCCTTTTTGCCCAAAAGGATATCCTATAAAAACACACTTGTTTGCTCTTGGGCTAAACTTATCTTACTTTCTATCCATATTATGCACATAGCATAAGGAACCAAACACTCTAAGAGAGGTGTAATCAGGAGTTTGACCTGTTAAAATTTTAAATGGACTCTTCCAGTTTAAGATAGGAGTAGGAATTTTGTTGATAAGAAAAGTGGCTGTAAGAAGGCATTCACCCCATAATTTTGAGGGAATATTTGATTGAAATTTGAGAGACCTAGCCACTTCTAGAAGGTGTTTGTGTTTCCTTTCTACCCTACCATTTTGCTGAGGAACTCCAGCTATACTTCTCTGATTAATAATCCCTTTGTTAGCAAATAAAGAAAGACACTAGTCCTGAATAATCTTAGTGCCATTATCAGACCTTATTTGTTTAACATGAGTGTTGTATTGAGTCTCAACTTAGAGAAGAAAAGTGGATATTATTATGTAAACTTGCATTTTATTTTGAAGCAAGAAAGTCAAAGTACATTGACTACAGTCATCAAGGATTGTGAGAAAATAAGAGGCACCATGAAGAGTTTTAACTCTATATGGACCCCAAAGGTCTATGTGCACAAGCTCAAAGCAAACAGAAGCTTTTGATACACTTCTACAAAATGGTGATTTTAGGGTGTTTGGCAAAAACACATATTTCACAAAAAATAATCATCAATGTGAGAACATAAATGAGAATCAATATGTTTCATTCTAGAAAGAGAGGAATGTCCTAGCCTAGCATGAAGAAGATCTAGAGAGAATTTTTGTGACAATTTTTGTGAACTATTAGCTGTAATAGGTGGAAAAGAAACACTGGAATTGTAGGGAATAGATGTTATTGACTTTTTGTGAGAATTATGAACAGATGGAGGAGCCATGTAAACATTTAAATAATAAAGGCCACCGAACTTATTGCCAACAACAAATTTCTGCTTCATAGTAGATAAAAAAACACAGTCATTTTCATTAAAATGAACTTGTATTTTGCTGTGTGCTATCAACTTCCCAACACACAACATATTATATTTGAAATCAGGCACTAGTAACACATCATGCAAAGTAAGACCAGCAGAAATCACAATATCACCAATTTCAGACACATAAGTGCAGCTATCATTAGGTAATCCAACCTCAATTCTTTTAACAAGTTTTCTTATGTGAGAAAACAACTTATAATTGTTTGCCATATGATCTGTAGCACCAGAATCTACAATCCAAATAGAAGACATATAATTACCTGCAAAATTAGCAAAGGCACCAGAATTATTGGAAGATTCTCCAATAATCTGTTTTCCTTTCATGGATTGAAGAAATTCTTGAAATAAAGAGTGCATCATAGAGGCATCAACTTGATTTGTAGCAACAAAGAGGTCCAAAGAGTAACATACTCTAGAGGAGTATCTTCAAAAGCTTTATCAGCAGCTACATGAGCCACAAGTCTGCCATTATAAGGTGGTTGTGAGGATTTCTTCTTAGTATACCGATCCGGAAAGCCAAATGAGCTTGAAACATTGCTCTTTTATGTGTCCTCCCCCTTTGCAATAATCACAATGAAGATTAAGCTTCTCTAAATTTTCTTTCTTCCAATCTTTCTTACCGTAACTCCGAGTTTCGTTGAAAGCAAGAAGAGCACTAGCTTCATGAGCCGAAAATTGAACAGCAGTAAATCTCCTTCGCTTTTCAATTTGTTGAGCAAGATAAAATGCCTCGATTAATCGAAGGTAAAGGATCCATAGACGTAATGTTAGTGATAACATTGTCATATCCATCATTCAATCCAAGTAAGAACTCCATAAGCTTCTCTTCATCTTGAAAATTTGCTATTTTCTTCAAAAAATTGCAAGTGCATTTGGATAATACACCACAACTACAATCTGGAAAGTTTCTAAGATTCTGTAATTCATCCCAAAAATGCTTCATCTTGCCAAAATAAGCAACAATTGACAAATTCTCCCGTTTCGCCTTCTCCAACACCTTTTCAATTGATAGATTTGCGGTCCATTAGATCGATCGTATCTCTCACAAACTTCACTCCACAACCGAGCCGAACTTTCCACAAAAGTGAAATTATCTCCAATTTCGAGCCCCATTGAGTTCACAATCCAACAAATAACAAGATAATCACATCTTAACCAACGATTAAAATCTTGATCAAGAGAATTAGGTTTTACAATAGATCCGTCAAGAAAACATTACTTATTTTTCTAATCAAAGCTCGTCTAACATTTCTCTTCCAAACTTACGAAATTAGTTGTGTGCGTGCATTAATCGCAACTAATTTGTTAATAGTTTGATCGAATTTGAGATGTAGAAAGGATCATTATAGCTATTACTCACATTGTTATCGATGATTGTCCGTAATTTGAATTCGAACCTTCGCCACTTCCGCATTGTTGAAGAACAACGAAAGAAAAATTGCAAGAAAATTTGGGGAAATCGGAGAAATTAAAGAGGATCTTCTTCAAACTCAATATTAATTTCGAAAAACAAAATGAAGATATCCGCGAGATCATACCCGCTCTGATACCATGATAATCGGTAGAGAGAGATGAAATCTCTTAGATTGAATAGAAGAGAATGTAAAGAGTTCAGAAACTCATTATTACAGCAGAGTATTTATACTCAAGTTAGTTAGAAAGGTAACTAACTTCTAAAATAGAATAACCAACTAGGAATGTAAAACTAGCTTATTACAATAGCTTCGAGACAACTTATTAGAATATACTTCATACATGACACGCTCTAACAAGTAAAAATAATCTAATATAACACTTACAAATTGCAATGATGTTGTGAAAAGTTACATTTAATATTTTATACTCCCTACGTTCTTTAATAGATGTAACATTTGACTTTTTACACTTGTCGAGACACAACTTCGACCCACAATATCTCTAATTTTATAGATGAAAAACTTATAAGAAATACATATTTGGAAAGTGTATATCAAGAGGAATCCAAGAAGATCTCACGTGATTATATTTTTCCTTATATATAAATAAGCAATTGATGGTCAAAGGGAGTTGGATTGAATAATACCCAAAGTCAACGTGTTGCATCTAAAAAAAGAATCTGAGAGAGTAGTTGTTAGAATATGTCATACCAAAAAGTATAATAGGGGTTGAATTTCGCAATTGTTGAAAGTAATAGTTCCTAATTGCGCTCTATATTAAGAAGCTAAGAGAGTTAAAGAATCACAATCAATCAAAAGTATAAGGGAGTTTGTCACATTAAAGCTACAAAATAGCTTTGGGATTGACTAGTATTGTACGGCACACTAGAGTGTTCGGTAAGTAATCATCGTAGCAATTATGCCTCATTGTTTTTACCAATTTTCAAAAGCAGCAACTATAATTTACAGTGAAATTCTAATTGGAAAATGATGACATGATACACTTCGACAAGTAAAAAATTATTTTAATGTAATCCTTTCAATAATGCTATTGTGAATTCTAGATATTTTATACTTCGTCCGTTCCAAAATAGTATGAATACTTTCCTTTTTTGTTTGTCCGAAATTAGTTTGAACATTTCCATTTTGATATGCTTCCGCTGTTATTATTATATTAGTTTTTAAACACTCTTTTGGTTCACACTATTTATCAGTAAGAAAATACCCAACTTTCTTTCATCTTTAATGAATATATATCCCTACTCCTATTGCATCTAGTTTTTTTATTTATAAAAGAACATTTAATAACCATACTACAAGTCTACAACGTATTATTTTAAACTATATTTTTTAACAAGTGGTTCATATCATCGTTGAAACTTGAAAGTAATAGGGCCTAAATGAAACTACGTGTCACTGTCATGTTGCAATCTTTATTGCTGAAACTTTGTCCCAGGCCCGGCTGTATACATGTTCAACCGGTTCACTGGAACAGGGCCCCAAAAATCTGGGGGCCCAAGTTTGGTTGGCAAATGGAAGGAGAAAAGGAGAAGAAAAAAATCCAGTAAAAGGAAACCATCTTCCGTGAATGACCGCTTCTCCTACTCTTCTTCTACTTTCCACAATTCTCTCTCCTCTTCTTACCTAATCCCAAAAAAAATCATGATATTATTCAACTTCCCATAATAAATTCAGTAATTACTCTCTCTATATAAGGAAATCATCTCATATCTAATCTTAAATTTTGCCAAAAAACTTTCAATTTCGTGAGTCCTTCCATATTTCCAATTCTCCTTAAGAAAACCAAAGATTTTCGAACTGGAAGAATTTTTTTGCTGTCATTTCCTCTCAACTCATTCCAAGAAATCGAATTCTTTTATCATCCAAAAAAAAATTCAAACAGTGGATAGTTTTTAAGTATACTAACCTGAAATTTTCATGCAGATTTTATTGATGATTAGATATACTATTCTGAAATTTTCATGCTTTTAGCTCAATTCCTTGATTGATTTAAGTTTTATTCTACTGTTTATGAAATGGGTAATTTTAATTATTTTGTAATTTCTTCACTCTGGGTTAGTTTTGGATTTTAGTGTTTAATTCTGTGAAATGGGTATTTTGATTTCTTTCACTGTACCTTTATAGGATGACTTTTTCTTTTGCTTTCTAATCATAGTAGTGAACCAATTTTGTGTAATTTAAAGGCTGGTGATCTTATAAGATGAATGTGAACCAATTTTGCTTATCTCAATAAAATAAAATTTTGAACCTCGCACATTTGTTTGTGTTAGGGACTTAGGGCCTCGATTTTAAGATTATAACAAGATTAGAACAGGGCCTCCGATATGTTTAAGACGGCCCTGCTTTGTCCCATAATATAATAGGGCCTAAACTTACATTTGTAATTTTTATTGGTAAAAATTTGACTAGAAACTATAAGTGAGGTTGCATTTCACAGTTGTTGAAGGAAATAGAGCATGATTATTGTGCTCTACAATCTACATTGAGAATTTAAGAGGGTTAAAAAAATCACAATCAATCAAAATTATAAAGGAGTAATTTGCCATTTTAAAGCAGTCAGAAGTTAGGTTAGTTTTTGAAGTCTTACAAGTTGATAGTTCGAAAATTCGAAGGTGCGCACGGAAGCACCTTCCTCTAGGTGCGCACGGTCTCCAATGAATATTTGTGGGACCCACCTCAATTTCTCTTTCCTCAACTTTTTTACCCCATGTGCGTTGTAAACCAATAAACATCCAGATTATTCCAATGGACATTGTAGTATAATGAACACACGCTATTGTTGATTGAACATTTGCAATTTTGGAATGAACATTTGTGGGACCCACCTCAATTTCTCTTTCCTCAACTTTTTCACCCCATGTGTGTTGTAAACCAATAAACATCCAAGTTTATTCCAATGGACATCTGTAGTATAATGAACACACGCTATTTTTGATTGAACAATTGGAATTTTGGAATGAACATTTATAAAAAATTTAGTGTAATAAACACATTCTTTTCGTTGAATGAACAATTGCAATTTTGGATTGAACATTTTCGACTAATATCAAAATTCAGTATGTTTTTGAATTTTAAAAATTCAAAATTGCCGCTGATTTTCAAATTTTAAATTTCAAAATATTTTTCAAATTTACTATTGTTCATTTCTCACTTCATTAACATATTGTTGATTCAAATGTTAGTTTGTTCATCAAAGTTCTTCAAAATATTCTTTCAAATTACTTATATGGTCATTGTGATAAATATTTATGTTGTCATTATTATTCTTTGTAATGTACAAATATGATTTTGCAAAGAACAACATACTATCAATAATGAATAACCCAACTGAATAGTTATATAATTATCAAAAAAATAAGTAATTACAAAAGATGGTTAATTCAAAATGTAGTATGTACCCAAATGTAGAAATATAACCAAAATAATACAATATATCTCATATGAACATCAAGGTCTTACAAAAGAACATGTATTGCTAATTAAACACTATTGAGTTCATTAAGAATATATTCTTGCTTCTGAGCTTCCTTCCATTTCCGATTGATTTGATTTGTGAGATCTCGACACCATAATGTATCATTAGTTGTCTGAACTAGTCGAATTGAACTGATACAAGAAAGGAAAGAGCATTAGTTAAAACAAAATTATTCAAGTTTATAATACAATGAACATAAGCTTTCAAACATACAATTAACACATTCTAATAATACAATATGAACATGCTCCCACACACAATAAATATATGACCAAATATAACGAGCATGTGACTAAAATGAATTACATGCTAGTAATACAATGAACATCAGCCTAAAAATGTGCACCTTGTATTTGTAAATAGTACAATAAACATCACATAATCATACAAAGAACATTTGAACAAATATCACACATTTATAGATAAATATATGATAATCAATTCATCATTAATTCATATCATTTTATTGAATATATTACAAACACACAATGAACATATGACTGAAATACAATAAACATCTGACCAACATGTGTTTTAGTGAACATATGCTAATAGGACAATGAACATATGCCATAATTCTTGTTATTTATGCAATTAATATGTGTCAAACACACAATGAACATATAAACAACTGTATCTAACATCTGAACAAACAAATAATAAACATAGGGCTAAATATAATAAACATATGACCAACACGAATTCAATGAATACATTGTAATAATACAACGAACATATATTTACAGTACAATGAACATTGCCTGATTTTTTTCTAGATGTTGAACTCGTTCATCTCCTTTGTTCATTGGGCTCTCTCCTTTGTTCATTCGGATATCAATTGCAAGGTTGTTTTTATTTTTTCACAAACCACTATTAAGATTTTCACTAGAAAGAGGGAAACAATAAGAAATGAAAGTGCAAAATGTAAAAAAATGTTTTATTTTCTTATCACATGCATAGATCTAATATCTTATGTTGTTGATTTCGCTTTGCAACTTGTTGTGTTCATTTTCATGTACGATAATTGTGCAAAAAAATGAAGAATTTGAAGAGTTTGATGAGAGAGGTTAGAGAGAAGTTAGAGAAATGTTGGAGGATTTGGGGAGAAGAGAGAGAAAGTCTCTTAAAATTTGTGTGGGGAAATGAAAGTAATGAATTCCAAAAATAGGTTTTATGTTTTTCGGTGTTCATTGGAGATAGGAATTGAACCCTAGAATTTGTGTGGGGAAATGAAAGTAATGAATTTGTGTGTGTTTTTGGTTTAATGAACCCGCGTTTTATGCCTTGTGTTACTGCGTTTTGGATGGTGCGCACCATCCTCTACCTACACTCTTGCGCACCATCGACCAACTGGTTGATAGTTTGATGCCCCAAATTTGAGATTTAACTCCAACTATATTCTTTTTTTTCATAGGATTTCCCGGGCTACCCTCGTACAGCCGTACTGGGCCTCCACCTAGAGGCCCATTAGAAGCCATATACCTCCCAATGCCCCTCCCCCTTAAATTTCAAGTAAATGCTTGGAGGTAGGAATTGAACCCTAGACCTTGCTAGAAATGATGAGAAAGCTCACCACTTGAGCAAACTCTAATTCCTACTCTCACTATATTAGAAACTTAATAGAAGTATAAATTGTACATTTGTACTCTACAGTCTTATCTTTGAATGTTTTTATGTGTGCAGTTTTCACTGTTTGGATCAATGACTAGTATTGGAGGGGCATTTGGTGCTATCGTATGTGGCAAATTAACAGATTACCTTGGTCGGAGACGTGTAAGTTTTTGCACCCAAACCTGAAACCTCTAATAATTCACAATGTCGCAATTCCAATTTCCATTTTTATTTGTTGTGGTTGATTCAACTTTGCCTTGCATTTAATAGAACAGGCACTAAAATTGTGCGACTTATTTTACATCTTTGGCTGGTTTGTCATATCAGTGGCGCAGGTTCATTCCTCTTTTTTTTTTGGTTGAATTCTGTTTATATTATTAGTCTTAGAAACTTTAGACTTCCTCTATTCCGTAATTATAAATTTATATACAGAGAGTTTTAAGGTAATTATTAGTTGAAAATGATATAGGCAGCTAAAAGTGAAAAATGTCACGTATTAACTTAGCACTATCGAGGGTTTTTTTTCTTCATAAACTCTAAATTAATGCTCCCTCCGTCCCATAATGTTGTTCTCATTTGCAATCTTGGACTATCAATAAGGAAATGGGAATTCGCACTAGTAACCCTTAGATATGGCTGATTTTCAATGGTAACCTTTTTTTTAATTCTCAAAAATAACTCGTAGTTATTGTCTAATGTCAAATATGACATTATGAAGCAAAAACCTGTTAACTCCTTTAACATTATGTTAGATTTAATGCATTGGTTTGCGTGCCCAAAAATTGCCTCACTTTACGTGCAGCACAATTACTCAGTTAAGGTTTTGGGGACATTGTGGCATTTAAGAGGCAATTTTAAGGTCGAAATCGACAAAAAATGACCGAAACGCCTCGGTTTGCTCCGCCATGGTTCGCGTGCGAGGAAAATTGTTTGGTTAAGGTTTGGGGTCATCTCGGGCCCTTAAGAGTCAAATTTATGGTCGAAATCGGCAAAAAATGACCGAAAACGCCTCGTTTTGCATGTCAGAAAATGCTTCGGTTTTGCGAGCCATTAATTGTAACAATTGCTACTAGTTTTTTGCTTCTAATGTCAAGTTTGACATGAGACAATAACTTAGGGTTATTTTGATATAAAAAAAACGCTTTACCATTGAAATCAGCCATAATCAAGGATTACTCAGGAAATTTCCCTAGTAAAAAACATAGTCATGTGAATTTTTGCTAGATCGTCCCAATGAATGCATTAAGTGTTGCTTGATTGCATTTGGGAAGTTATATTTCCCTTATTTTTGCAATCTTACGGATTCTCACTTCCTAGTAATAGAGTAATATTGTTTGGTTGAGCAAAGGAAGTGAAACTTCCTAGGAAGGAAGTTTTACTTCCCACAAAATGAGTGAAGTTGCATATCTATAACTTATTACTTTCGTGTTGACATATATTTATTTTTTTATATTTTGAAAAATTAAATGCAAACATATGTAACACAATTACGTACATGGTACCTACAATGAAATATTTAAACATATCTTAGTGAAATAATGATGTCAAAATTTATAAAGTTTGACTAAAAAAATGAAAGGTTGTATGTTTGAACTTTGAAAAAACAAATGAAGTATAATAGATATAATACAGTATTTTGTAATATTTAAAATAACAAAGCTGGGTTTTTGGCCCCCAATTTTTTGGTCCCCGCCATGAGAAATAGTAGCCCAAAATATAATTATGGAATGAGGAAGTAGTTTGTTGAAACATGTGGTCGAAGACTCGAAGTTGTGATATAGTTTGCTTTGTTCTTTTTTGTTGATGAAAGGATGCTTGGGTGCTTGACTTGGGGAGATGGATGTTGGGTTATTCCATGGCCATTTCAGGCTATGTTGTAAGTATAAAATTTTTGCAATTCATTCTTTTTTATCATTCATCAAATTTGGGTGAACCTTAGGAACGTATGCATCACATATTCACATATGTCATATGCTGTGCCAGGCTCCCATATATGTAGCTGAATTTACGCCTAAAGATCTTCGAGGAAGATTTGTATATTTCCACGCGGTAAGGATCAGAATAAAGAAGTTTTTGTAATTTACACCTAAGTGAGTACTTCTTCCCTTTTTTGTTAATTATTTCACTCGACTTTGACATTATTCATTCACGATACACACCACTTTGATCATGTATTTCTTTTACTAATATATGAATTCTATAAACAAAAATTATTATTTAATCAGTTGTTGGAATTGTCTTAATTAAAAATTTCAAAATATTAACTTTTTATTGTTTTCCAAATTAATCAATTAATGATATTGTGGCGAAAGTTGTTTAATAACAAATGCAGAAGTCAAAGTGAAACAAAAAAAAATTCGAAAGTAGTATTATTTAACTGATAAAAAGTGGTCTATAAGTATTTTAAAGATCATCAAAGTGTAATTTGATTTTTAAAAACTTCAAAATGGATATAACTTAGGGAAATTAAATATAATGACATTGATTTTTTCTCAAGTGCAATCAATGATACCAACTTGACTCTCTTATAAGAACACCTCAAACTTGGAATCTTACAATAGTTAGTAGCACGTTGGTCATTATAGTTTATAGAACACAAACTAGTTGTTGCCCCGGGTGAAGCCCCAGGTCATTGCATATAATTTGTTTATTATTTTTTAATGAAATTAATTGAATTACAAGCCCCCATATCAGCGTATACATTTAGATTACACGTGACGATCTCCAGTACTTCATAACTTTCAATTAGTATTGAGTATCGGGTTCATAATAAATTAATTATTATATGATTCACTTTTCGCAAAATGTGTCACTCTTTTAAGTCAAAATAAATCA
Source organism: Beta corolliflora (assembly GCA_947648045.1). Taxonomy (NCBI): domain Eukaryota; kingdom Viridiplantae; phylum Streptophyta; class Magnoliopsida; order Caryophyllales; family Amaranthaceae; genus Beta; species Beta corolliflora. The sequence goes on from CANSZD010000854.1 coordinate 908,888, forward strand.
TTTTAAAAAAAAGAATAATTGTTTACCTTAAATGAGTCACTTGCATATAAGTAAAAATGACCTATTTAGGACAAAATGTTACTCAGGTCTAAAGGGTAACTTTTTGTATTAAATATCACTCATATATAAGTTTATAAGTGTATATATTTAAGACAAATACTTATCCATTGCATAAACTCGTATCATACAATGGATCGGTCCTTCAAATAGTTGATTCGACACGACAAAGTTTGTAATATCATTTTTCAAGTCATAAAGACATGTTCCATTTTCATTTCTACCTATAATTGATTGAAATTAACTACAATATATTTTTCTCAAATTTCTCCTTCAGATAGGTAATACGGTGTTTTTTATTTTGTAAAAGGCTAAGCATGAATTAAGGTTTGGTGGGCCCATTAGAAATTTTTATAATGCAACAAAGTTGATTTGATATTTTATTATCACTATTATGATAAACGGAAACTTAATAGGTAATATAACTTATAACACGATGATAATATAAATATAAAACTCATTTACTTGATAGGTCAATTAATGTAGGAGTCCAATTTGTGTATCAACTTAAGAAGCATAATTACTTCTACTTACAATAAAAAAATCAATATGAGCTTGTAGATTAGTTGGTTATTGTATTTATATCTCAAAGGAGAGGTTGTGGGTTCGAGTCTTAACACACACATTTTTATTATTTAATTTGTCTCAATTGCTTGAGAGGGGGGAGAACATGTGGCAGCATGGCATTTGTTTGCTTTGGGTTTTAAATATATATATATAGATTGAATCAGATCATTTCCCACTATTATAGTTTCTACGCCTAATAATAGCATAATCAAGTCTATATTCTATTAAATTTTTATTTATTTAAAAGATACATATAGAAATTAGGTCACCCTTATTAAATTTCTCGTATTGGCACATAATTGTTTGACTATTCTACAGGCTTTAGTGGGCTTGGTATACAAACAATCATAAGTTCTCAAGTTTGAGGCGTTTTGATAAGAGTGTCAAATTTATGTCAAAAGCAAGATAATTTTTTTTATAAGGAAATGTCAAGGATAATTGGGCGAAAGTTCATGTCTCTAAGTATAGGTTCCCCAATATTATACTCCCTCCGTCCCATAATATAGTGATTACTTCTCATTTTTCACGGGAATTAAGGAAAATGGAATGAGTGGTAGGATCTCCAAAAAAAATATTTAATGAAGTGCTTTTTTGATACTTTTGTATTGAAACTAGTTACTCCCTCCGTCCCATAATATAAGTCCTGATTCTGTTTTTACACGGGAATTAAGGTAAAGTGGAATCTTATTTTATTTGAATAAAAAAATTCATTTTTATTGGGAAACACCTACATTATTTTTTCTTTTTAACAAAAAATAAAAACTAAACATTAATGTTGCATGGTTTAATGTGTAGAAGAGTACAATGGGGTATAAGATTCTATTTTATCATTAATAATTGTGCAATGAAAGTTGAAATTATAAGGACTTTTTGGAAATTAAATTATTTTCATGAGGGCATTTTGGGCATAATTATTGATTGAAAATAGAAACCAACTTATATTTTGGGACACTTTAAAAGGATAGGGGACTTATATTATGGGACGGAGGGAGTATTTATTTTCTTTTTCCTTTAAACAAAATCAAAAGCGCAATAAATGTTCCTTGGAATGGTGTAAAGAATAAATGGGGTCACATGTTTTGAGAGAAAAGTAGGGGTGTTTTGGAAAGTTTGTTTAGAACTTAAGGATAATTTAGTCCAAATAAATTGACAAAAAAGAAAATAAGCACAACATTTGGGACACCAAAAAAGGAATGTGAGCACTATATTATGGGACGGAGGGAGTATGATCTTTTGAGGAAAAAAAAAAATACGGTGGTATTGTAAGTTTTAACCAGGACTTGAAGACTATAATTTTTCTCAAGGAAAACTAAATCTTTACTAAAAAGCAACAAAATATTACTACCTTTGTCTATTTTGTTCTTTCTTTTTGTTCTTCTTACTTCAATGTTTTTTTTTTGAAAAGAAAAGAGTCACGGACTATATTAAATCTAACGCCACCAAAGTTTGTAGACTTTGTGGAAAAAAGTTCGTACAAACAAATTCAGAATCCACAGCTACATCCCATCTAGCTACGGAATGTGCCACAGTATTTCCGGCTCTCTTCACATGAACACACTCAAAAGCAGAAAAAGAAGAACAAAACTCATTAATATCATCATATAGCAGAAAAATAGGTGCAGCGCCTAGCTTTTGTTCACGAATCACTCGAACAATATTCACAGCGTCGCACTCCAGGACCACTCTATCATAGCCCAACCTTCGAGCCACCTCAACTCCAAAACGCGCTGCCCCTGCTTCAGCCATTTCCGGCGCCCAGTTTGCCGTCAATCTGCGAACCCCAGCAGTTTTAATCTGTCCCATATCATTACGGATCACCATTCCCAGACTCACCCCATGACCATTTAAAATGTGGGCGTCCACATTTACTTTAACAAACGAAAATGGGGGTGGATGCCATGAAGCAACAGACACACTTCTTTCAGTAGTAGAAGGCATACCCACCTTTGAATTATACTGCACATAATCCCCCTTCAGCTTTGCAAACCCAAAGCGCCCACATTTACCGCATTCACCCATCATCTCCTTTGAACACCAACTCATTTCGACGTAACCAAGCAACCCAACAGTAGGGATCCGAAAAGTGCAAGCTCCTCCTTACTCAATTTTCCAGCCCATCCACATAAACCAGCCAAAGAAACGATGAGGTTGGGGCCTCCATCAACATACCCATAAAATCGCTATGCACCCATATATCCGCCGCGAACCGACAGTCAAATAGTGAATGCATAATATTTTCCTCTACATGCCCACACACAGGGCATGTGCTATTATCCCGAATATGACGCCTATATAGGACCGCCATAACCCCGAGACTCCCCTTACACGCCCTCCAGATAAAATGACGTAGTTTTGGGGGACCATCGATGCTCCATACCGTCCTCCACATATTGCTCTCAGTTTGACCATGATACAACGCCCAAGTTCGAACATGCCCCATTCTTCCTAGCCAATACCCCGAACGAACAGTGTAGTTGCCATCCGTAGTTGGCCACCAATAGCGTGAGTCACTACGCCACGATGCCGGCAGAGGAATATCCAAAGATTGTTTGTCTTTCATGGGCCGCAAACGTAGCATTAACAACTTCATTATCCCAAAGACTCTTCTCAATATCTAGTAGATCAAACACACGTAACTGCATATCACTATCAGGCAACGGAGACGGAACAAAATGCGTACCTTCCCCTGGAAACCATGCATCATCCCACACTCTAATTGACATGCCATTCCCCACCCTCCATTTCAATCCTTCAAGAAGCAAAGCTTTAGCCCCCCATATACTCCTCCAACTATAACTCGGATCAAAACCTCTCAAAGCATCTAGGAAAGCAGAATTTTTGAAGTATCGAGCCATAAGGAAACCATGAAGCAGGGAGGAACTATCCATGCTCAACCGCCACCCTTGCTTTGCAAGCAAAGCCTGATTAAAGCATTTGAAATCTCGAAAACCCATTCCACCCATAGCTTTCGGGAGATAGAGAGAATCCCAACTATTCTAGTGAATTTTCCGTGCGGATCATTGAGAGCCCCACCAAAATTTTGCTAACACAAAGCATGAATCTCATCGAGAAGACCCTCAGGAATCTTGAAGATACTCATCATATAAGTCGGGATAGCCTGCGCAACAGCTTTGATTAGAACTTCCTTTCCGGGACGAGATAGAAGCTTTTCCTTCCACCCTTGCAATTTCTTCCAAATTCTCTCCTTGAGGCACGAAAACACCATCTTCTTCGATCTGCCAATAATAGTCGGTAACCCAAGATACTTCTCATGCTTCACAACCTCTCGAACCCCCAAAGTATCCACTATCTCTTTACTTCTGTCTGACACAACACATTTGCTAAAAGCTACATCTCGTCTTACTTAGATTGACTTTTCGACCGTATGCTCTTTCATACGTTCGATTATATCGCCCACTTTAGAGCATTCCCGCAAGTTAGCTTTCGCAAATAAAATGCTATCATCGCCGAAAAATAAGTGGGAGACTCTTGGGGCTCCCCTACAAACCATGGCACCGTGAATCAAATTTTCATCCGTCGCTTTCGATAACGTACCTAGAAAAAGCATCTCGCACAAATTAGAAATAAATAGGGCGAGATGGGATCCCCTTGTCTGAGACCCCTAGAGGGATGTAGAGCACCAGTAATGCTTCCATTATACTTAAAAGAGAACGACACACTTGAAATACAAAGCATAATACGTTGTATCCAGTTGTGACTAAAACCCATTTTCAGCATAACACATTCCATGAAACTCCACTCCACCCGATCATATGCCTTACTCATATCCAACTTCAATGCCACTGTACCATCCTTCCCCTCTCCCCTTCTCTTCATAGCATGGAAAATCTCAAAAGCCACCAACGCATTATCCGTAATGAGCCGTTTAGGCACAAAAGCACTCTGGTTTCCAGAAATAATAGACCCCAACATAGGCTTTAATTTATTTGCCATGGTTTTGGAAATAATTTTGTACAACACGTTGCACAAACTTATTGGCCGAAACTCCGTCATTCGTTTAGGGTCATTTATTTTCGGAATCAATACAATACAAGTGCTATTAATCGCATTTAAATTCACCTCCCCACGCCACCAAGCTTTAACAAACTGAATTACATCACACCCAATAGTCCCCAAAACTTCTGAAAAAATAAAGCATGCATACCGTCAGGGCCCGGAGCCTTATTGGGATGCATCTGAAATAAGGCATCTCGGATTTCTTCCCCCGTCGGCTCGGTATCCAGCACCTCATTCATCTCACCATTGACTAGCTCAGTCACCCCCTCAAGTGCCTCGGCAAACCCGCTTGGATTCTCAGTAGCAAAAAGGTGCGAAAAATAATCAGCAATAATCGCATCCATTTCCTCTTTGTTATCCTTCCACACGCCTTCCTCATTATACAACCCCCTAATCTGATTTCTCTTCTTGCGATGAGTTGCTTTGTGATGAAAATAATTTGTGTTTTTATCTCCATCACGCAGCTCATTAACTCGGGCTCTCGCATGCCAATAACTCTCCTCTAGCTTGCGAAGGTGTTGCAGCTCATCACTAATCTCATTACAACGTTGCAGCAAATTAGCATCAAGAGGCCCCCCTACGTGTCTTTGAGCTTCTTCTCTGCATTTTTAATTCTCCTTCGCACATCCCCAAAAGTTTTCCCCGCCCACGCTGACAAAGAAGCAGCCACCTGTTCAATACGAGAATATATTGGAACCCCATCTCCCGCAAGCCAAGAATCCGAGACCACTTTGCCACATTCATCATTTGATAGCCACAAAGCTTCGAATCGAAACAACTTTCCATTTTGTCTTGTGTCCGGTTTGTCCCTAAATTTCAAAAGAACCACACCATGATCCGAATGACAAATTGGGAAATGAATCACTTCCACATATGGGAACATACTACACCAATTATTATCAGCCAAACATCTATCCAGTCTTTCACGCACAAGTGTTTCCACAGAATTTCCCCGTTGCCAAGTGAAAATATTACCCCTATACCCCAAATCTCGACACCCACAATCTTCAATAGCATTCCGAAAAGCATCTATCTGACTTTCCCCCGAACAGCCCCACCTTCCTTCTCATGCATCCCTAAAATCTAATTAAAATCACCAAACAAAAGGGTAGGAAGCACACTATTACCGTGAATATTGCGCATCAAATCCCATGTGAGGTGCTTATTCGAAGACTCAGGCCAACCATATATACCAACCACTTTCCACATCGGGTTATTATCAGCATCACACACATCGACCTCTACATGATGAGTAGAGAACGAACACAACTTAACTTCAACATCACGCCACCAAAACCCCATACCACCTGACCTACCCACACTACTAAAACAAACTCCATTACTAAATCCACATATGTTCCTAATTAATTCCAGTCTCTGAGCATCAATTTTGGTTTCCATAACAAAAACAAACTCCGCCTTATCTCTCCAACACCAATCTTGGAGAGCCTTAACTGACAATGGGTTGCCAAGCCCATTGCAGTTCCAACTCAAGAGTTTCATTGTTGTTCGCGGGGTTGGTTCACTCCAACCTCCGCTACTTGAAAATCAATAGGAACCTCCATAGTTTCAACATTATAAAGTGACACATTCAAAATTTCCCCCCCTAAACTCCCTGCATCATTAACCGAAATTTTATGCTTTTTAAGAACATAATCACCCCCATCCTTCTCATCATCAATTAACATGTCATCCCCCATTTTTCGTTTGTCATTCTTAACAGTCCTATCCACCCCCACCACATTAGACCCGTCCCTACATTTTTTCCTCCCCCTCTTCTTTTTTATAACCCTGCTACCTTTTTTTCCACTAGATGATTGCTCCATAGAGCCTACTGAAAAAGTAATAGGGTTGACATTACTTACTGGAGTAGACGTAGTACTCTGCGTGGAAGATACCTCAGCTACACCAGGTTGAACTTTGTGCGCAGATTCACCAATCCCCCCATCTTGCTGGGACACACACTTATTTTGAGGGTCACTGGTTATTGGTGTCACTTGCTCAACTACATTATTTTGTTTGTCACTGCAAGTTGGCGTCACTTGCATAGCTTCTTTATGAAAAAACAGTGACTTCGAGCACCTTAGGAAAGACTTCACTTCATCTTCCATCTGCAATCTACCACGTCGTGGCGAGGCTCGGAGCCAGGTCCCCCCACTGCCTATCGGTCACTCTCTCCTCTTCAGGTGTGTTATGGCAGTCACGTTCGATATGGCCAATATGACCACACACATAGCAGAAAACTGGGAGCCTTTCATACTTTACCTCAACAACAACTACACAACCCTTCGAGTTCCGCAGCTTGAGAATTCTACGAAGAGGTTTCCTCACATCAAGAATCACCTTGACACGCGACGATTTATCCCATGAGACACCCAGATGTTCAACTTCAATCACCCTACCAATAGCGCCACCAATACTACGGATATGGTTCTCTGATCTACTATCCATCGGGAGATTATAGAGCCGTACCCAAAAAGGTGAGTGGTTTAGGGCAATTTCGGAGGGCTGCGTACATCCCTCAATTTCATTCATAACAATTAAATGCTGATCAAAGGTCCAAGGGCGACCTTCCAGAACCCTAGCACGATCCCTATTCGTAGCAAATTGCACTACAAACAACCCACTTTCAATAGGGCGAAATAGCGCAGGCCTTGAGATACTCCATATTTGATTCATCGTTCTCTTCATCGCTTCAAAATTAAATGGTCTTTCCGTCATCACACGTCCTACTACAGAGAGTTCTAGGGCAGAACTTTTGTCTGTATCGATGGAACCATGTAAAGCAATTATTTCGTCCTCTTCTTCAGTAATTTTAAGGTTTGCGCACTTCGAGATCAGATCGTCAGCCATTACAGCCAACAAATTCCCTAGCAAGGGAACACAACTCCAAAAAACGAGACTGACTCACTCGAAAACCAAGACTTTTACACTCGAACCCTAGTCGCCACTAGAGAGAGAGACTTTTGAGTCTTTTTAATATACACTCTTACTTCAATGTTATCCCTCACAACTACCTTATGTAATTCCGAATGACCCACCATTAATCGTTACTCCTTGATTTGTTCCCTAAAGTAATTGGAAAGAACGGAAAAATACAAAGAGGATAACTTAGTAATCTGGTCTTTGGGTAGTTCATTTTGTTTTGGGCATCAAGGAAAACAACCAAACAAGATTTCCGGTAGTTGTTTGTGCTACTCCAGGTTTTTCCAAAAAATGTGTACATACTTTGACGTTAATTAAACATGACGCAGTCGGAATTATCAAAGGAAAAGCAAGCGCAAATCCTTAATACGAACAAACAAATTTACAAACAATAAATCTGTAAAAACTCCGGAATCCACCAGGAAAGATTTAACACTCTAAAATATTATTATTATAAAAAAAGCTGACTTCTAATGACGGCTAATAATATTTAAATAGTCTAAACAAAACCATAATACGAAAATTAGGTAAAAAGAAAATCCGAAAATTATTAAAATGTTGTTGTCGAGCCTTAAACTACTAACTCGGATGGCTTAAAAAGCCTGTCGGTCACGGCATAGATGCGAGTTTGACTCGTTGGCCCGTTTCCCTTTCCGAAAAGGTATTTTTATTAAGCATTCTGACACTGGGAGCCTGACTAGTAGAAATCATTTCAGGCTTTTTCGACGATGGGCTTTTTCGTCGAACTTCGCAGCTAAACCTTCCTACGTTAAAACAGTTTGGTGGTTTTTAAACACTTTATAGACCTTTTTATTTTCTTGAGGTGTTATACACCATTATAATATTATATATAATGGCTCTTGGCTAAAACTACTTTGTTGCAAGTTGTTGTTTATACTCTCAATTATGAGATTTGATTTCTAACACCCCTTTGTTTGGGTAATTTAACCCGGCTTTACTATCCAATTTTAGTTCATTCTAGCAACAGGATCTTCAGCAGCGTTTCTCATTGGACTAGTAATCACTTGGCGTACTTTAGCTCTCATTGGTAGTTTCTATCTTTTCATTAAAAACTGATTTCAGTTCTTTCAATTTCAATTTTTGGCTGATTAAACTTTATGTTTCAGGAATTATTCCGAGCCTACTGCAGATAATTGGCTTATTCTTCATTCCAGAATCCCCTAGATGGCTGGTATATTACATCAAATCACATTAAAAATTAAAATGGACTACTAAAGTCATCACCCTTGATTTGAAGAGTGTGATCACAAAAAACAAAAGGATGATCGTCATCTTTCAAGACCCAAAATCATCATTTATGCTAGCTTCTGGTTAACTTGTTTTGTTGAATTTAAGTTCAGTTTAGTAAAAGTAAATTTAGTAAAGTTCAATGAATTATAGAAGAAAAATCAATAGAAATTCCGTAAAAATAATTAAAAATAAGTTTAGTTCAGTAAAAATAAGTTCAATTAAGCAAGAATAAGTTCAATTTAGTAAAAATAGTTTCGGTTCAGTAAAAATCAGGTGATATCAAGATGGTTATTTTTTCTTAACTTAAACTTTTTTGCGACGAACTTAACTTTTTTTTTATTGAACTTAGCATATATTTAGTTGCTGAATTTTAACTTATTTTTGCTTAACATAATTATTTTGTGTTGAACTAAACTTATTCTTGTTGAAACTTCTTTATGTGAGTAATGAAAAACAAAGCCTTGCGCTTCTCACTTCAACTTACGAAAATTACTCCTTCAATTGGTAATCAACTCGATAATTAATATTTTTTACCAGAGATTTTTAGTAATCATACAAAAGTTAATATTGCTAAATTATTCAGGTGGAGAGAATGCACCCTTAGGGCTCGTTTGATTCAACTTATTTTAACTTATCTTATCTTATTATATCTGAACTTATCTTATCCTATCTGATCTAATATTATTTTATCTGAACTTATCTTATCTTATTTTATTAAAACTTATTTTATCTAATCTGAACTTATATTCTAGTTTATTTTATTCTCTAACATAGTTAATCCGTTTTATTCTATTTTATCTGAACTTATCTGGACTTATCTTATTTTATTTTATCTTATCATATCTTATCTCGAACTTATCTTTGTCTTATTTTTTTATGAAATAAGTTAAAAATAAATTGAACAGAACAGAGCTTTAATCAATTACTTTTTTTTGAAATGATTGCGCAAATGCGATATAACTTAGGTAACGTTTTGCAGATGATGACGAGTTATTTTTTATGAAATAAGTTAAAAATAAATTGAATGTAACGTAGCCTTTAATCAATTACTCTTTTTTAGAAATGATTGCGCAAATGTGATATAACTTAGGTAACGTTTTGCAGATGATGAGGAGTAAAAATAAGGAGTTTGAAGCAGCTTTACAGTGTCTTAGAGGAGATTCTGTTAATATCTCTCAAGAAGCCACTGATATAAAGGTGGCAGATTTATGTGGGCTAAAGCTTGATTTATTTAGTTTTCTTAAATTTTTTTCCCCTTTAAATTGGTATATGACTATATGTCATCTAATTCAATACTTGCGTTGTTTATTGATTTTGTTAAGGAGCATGCTGAAGCCCTTCACCAATTGGAAAAAGTTAGTATCGTACAGCTATTCCAGAAGAAATATGCATATGTACTCACGGTGAGTTATCAACATGTTGTGATATTGTTTATTGTACCACCATAATATTTGAAATTTTGCTCTATTTAAATACTAACTTTTACTACATAATATAGATATAAGGGTTATCATATAATATATTGATGATGAATTAGTCTAAAAAAATCTTTTCAAAATATCAATTTCTCAAAATGTTTATTAATCGATAATTAAAGATATATAATGACAGTCAAATAGTGAGTTGACATGTGTGAAAATCAAAATATCCTTTAATTGTTGTTAATGGTGCTCGTTCTGATTTAATGAAGTAGTCATCTCTTTCGGGTGCATTAAAAAAACAACAAGAAGAAAGGAAGTAGATTTACACTTGTTGGAAATAATACTGTAGAAATCAAAAGATTAAATTAAACTTGAAATCACAAGAACAATATGTGCCGTTGTAAAAGAGCCACTGCCTTAGAAGCGAATTTCTCCACCTCCGTTGCAGATTCTTGATGATGTTCATCCCCTAAGGTTAACACAAAGATCCCTGACTTTGTGCACTTGGATAAAAATTGTAATTTCTCAAGAACTGCTCAAAACTTAGAGAGAGAATAGGTAGGCTATATGTTAAGTGTTTAGGGTTATAATTAGTAAATGAAGATATCACGAAATATATGAAGGGGTATTTATATGGAAACAACAAAAGACGAAATAAAACAAAGGAAATCGCGAAACCGTGTTTCTTCGCAATCCATTGGATAACATCCAACAAAACTTAGGCCAATTTCACTTCAACTGAATTTTAGATTAGTATATCATTGTTGGCTAATTTTCTTTTTTGGTGTAAAGTCAAAATGTAAATGATGTAGACATAATTTAATCATAGCTCTTAGTACTACTTATCAAGACTTTAATCAACTAAGCTAATTGATATCCACATCATTGACTAATTATTGATGATGTGAAAGTGATTGTAGGTTGGTATTGGTCTTGCAGCACTTGTTAACCTCGTCGGTCTACCTGGAGTAATGTCATACGCCAGTTCTATATTCGAATCCGCTGGTTAGTTTGACACTTACTCTATTTAGTGCCGTAATCCATAAATTAATGTCTTCACCACATAAAACCCAATTTTGATTAATTTTAGGGAGCAAAAGTAAGTTTTGGCTAACGAAATTCAAGATTAATTAGCAAAAAATCCATTTCATGAGAAAAAATCAATTTTAATAGCAAAAAATTAAATTTCTTATTAAAAGATCAGGAAATGATAACTATGAAGGAGAAAAACAATAATCAATGGAATTTAGGTGTGAACATATGATCAGTATCAAGTTTATTATATATGATTGATATAATTTTGATATAATGATATCATTAGTTTAATTTAATTTAATTTTGAATAATCAATGGAATTTAAGCATATAATTTATCAAATAATTTTAGCATAATAAAAATCAATTTCAATTAACATAATTAATTTGCTTAGTGACAATCAATTCTATTCGATTCAGTTCGGTTCAATTCAGTTTCTCTCTGCAATTCAGTTTCTCTCAGTTCAGTTTATTTCAGTTGAGTTCAGTTGTGCTAAGGTGTTAACCCACATGTGAGCTTGTCCCACATTGAGGAAAGAGAGATGATGACTAACATATAAGTTTAATGGGTTACTCCTCCTATTGCCAATTGGTTTTAGGATGGAACCTCATCTGGGTTTGTGTGTGGTCACTCTCTCCTTCGGTGTGGGCCTATGTTCAGTTCAGTTTCTCTCAGTCTAAAAAAACGGAGCCTGAATGTGGTTTTGTTGTTCGATGAGCAGGGTTTTCAGTTACAGTGGGAACTATAGCACTAGCCTTTTTACAGGTACTTGAATTTTTTCGAATAAATTAATCATCTGCTAATTAAAGTATTTGTAACTGAACTTGATTAGAAAGTACTTATTTATGTATCTTCCTATTTGCAGCTCCCAAGTGTGGGTTTGGGTATACTTTTGATGGAGAAATGTGGGAGGCGCCCACTTCTTATGGTTATAATCTTAAATTATTGCACCACAACTTGTGTACTTGATTGGTTTACGCAATTTAACTTTTTTTGTTTAACTTTACAAACTTTGGTAATAAATTTTAATTAATGTCTATAAAAAAAGTCATATGAGATATTTCAAATTGCTTTCAATCTTTACTTTTAGAAGATGAGTTTCTATAGATTCTAAACATATTGAATTAAAGATATTAATTGTCGTGTTTTCGAAACTGTAAAAGTTAAACGGTACGCTTAAACTAATTTGAAATAGATGGAGTAAAAGTTATGATTATGATAGTATTGGTTTATAATTATATCTTTCATCAAGAAAAATACCAAATCACCGTAATTTATAATCATGATGTAACTTGCAGGTATCAGCAGTTGGGCTCTGCTTAGGTTGCTTGATAACAGGCTTTGCATTTGTGTTTGAGGTTTGGGCTAAGCTGTTACACTTTTGTCACAATAGTTCCTCAGTTCATAGATTTTTCATTATGATCAATCACCTTTATGGTACTGTTTGGTGTTCAATCAGGAGCATCGATTGTTGGGTGGTTTCAGTCCTTATCTTGCACTTATTGGCGTATTGGTAACTCAAGCTCAAATTTTGCATTGATTCTTTTTTTTTTTACTAAAGAAAGTATCTAGAGGTGAAAAATGAGTCCTATGAATATATTTGAATTCGGTTCCTATTTGGATCATGAGGCATTCGGTTTATTTTTGGTTCGTTTGAGTACGTTGCCAACAAATTTTTTCCTAGAAAAAAGGATTAGCTTAATATGATATGATATTATGATATGATTAATCAACATTAATCACATTAATTTTGGCTCAGTTCAAAATTAGGTTATAGTATAATTTCGCTTATTGTTTAAATTTGGATTAGGTAATTCAGATCGCATAGTCGTGTATGGATCATGTAATAGTATCAAGTTTACATGACTAAAACTAAAGTTACTTCCTGCAGATCTTTGTGGCTTCATATCCAGTAGGCATTGGTGGAGTATCAGCAGTTATTACTTCAGAGGTATGAATTATGACGTATGACCACTCTTGCAAGAAGCTATATAGGTGGGGGGAAGCCGGGAGGGAGATATTTATTGAGTATTTAACCCACTAGACATAAATCATAAAAAAAATCTAAATCGATGATTAGTAATTTTTTTTTTGAAAGAGAAATTTCATTAATTGAAGGTCAAACGACATCTACAATAGGTATTAAAGAAAAATAAGATACAATTAAACAAGACTAAATCAAATTCGTCTTCGAATAAACTACAATTAAAGAATTGATGATTAGTATTAATGTTATGGATAAATGATAATGTTGGGTTGTTAGATAACTTTTTCACTTTCTTTCTTTATTTTATTTTCCTCCGTTATTTAAGAAAGGTTGTTAGAGTTGTTTTTGTTGATAGGTTGTATATATAGCTTTCCTTGTTATAATTTTGACTTGACTTTAAAATCAGAAATAGAGAATTTCTCTCTCTTCTCTCAATCTCATCTACATTCCGTTCATAATGTCTATCTCTAGTGGTCTGACTACTGAGTAAATAATTTTTTTTCTCCTTTTACCGTATTAATTCATTATGCACACTGTTAAGTGATTATTGAGCTAATTGACTGAATATGCATTTTACAGATATACCCCTTGAACATAAAAGGGTTAGCTGGAAGTGTTGCTGCTTTAGTATCTTGGCTTTCAGCATGGACTGTTTCTTATGCATTTAACTTCTCTATGGAATGGAGTTCTTCAGGTAAATCCTTCTTAATTTTTGGATTTTTACTGCTTTTTTTTTTTTACCATTTTTGAATTTGACGCAATAATATTACTTGTATGGATCTCTTTCAGGGACCTTTTTTGTATTGGCGGGTTTTTCTGCATTTGCACTTATATTTGTGGCCAAATTAGTGCCGGAGACAAAGGGAAAAACTCTTGAAGAAGTTCATATGTCAATTAGTAATGTTTGGCAATGATGAAAGCCTTCCATTTTATGTTGCTGGAAATCTGGAATTCACTTACATTGATCACAATAGTTTTTGGTTGTTATGAACAAAGTTTAATTATTTGTTATGGGCAAAAAAAAAATTTGGGTGCAATGTTATGTGCAAAATGTTGATAGAGCATATTAGTAATAATGAGAAATATGGGTGTACATGAGACGAGACAATTTGCGAGCTACTTGAGGTCGAGTCGTTCAAAGCTCGACTCGATGACTAATGAGTCAAGCTGAGCTATTACCTATTCGACCCGAAAACCTCGCGAGAAACTCGAAAAAAATATATATATATATATATATATATATATATATATATATATATATATATATATAATACTTGTAATTTCAATAAATAATTCTCAAACTTTTTCAAAAAATTTAATCCATGAAATAAAATTAATACTAATATAGAAAATATTTTTATGGTGGACTTCAATTATAGTTTGTCTTTAGGTTATGGTTAACAAGTCGGGGTCAAGATTTTAACGAGCCTTAGCTTTGGCTCGGCTCGAAAGCTCATTAACAAACTGAAAAATTATTTAAAACGATCTTTCATGTAAAATATTAAATGTCGCGCATTGGTTTGTCGTGTAAATAAACAATACCTTTTTTTCTATATAAAATGTTATAGCTATACTTATTGTTTGAATTTAAGTTGTCCCACATTGGTTCGGAAACAAAAGTTTAAGTTTGTGTTCTTTTATTAATGGAACAAAATCTATTTGTTGCATTTCTTCATTAGGTAGAAACTATCTACCAAAAAGTTTATTTCATAAAGTCCCACATTGGTTGGACAAGAAATCACTAACTTTTTTTTTCTGCTATAAAAGGCTACTCCAAGTACCTAACTCAAGGTTCTTTATCCATAAACTCCCTCCACTAATTAATAACCTAACTTACTTGCTGGTTCTTAACCATAAAATCCTTCCACAAAAAGTTTTGGCTCTCCCTATGTCGTGAGATAGGGATTCTTTTCGGCTTTTCTGCTATCACTGTGTCATGAGACATGATTTATCGTTCTCCTTGTGCCAAGAGACAAGGGTTTCATAATATGATGTGAGCATGATTTTGCTCAAGAACAACCATTACCTGATGTGAGCTTGGTTTTGCTCTAAAAGAACCTACAAATTTCCGAAGCCAACATCACTAGTTTTGTGGATCGACTTGACTGAAGACAAGTTCTAGTTCATCCGATTTATTCGCAAATATTACTTATACTAGATGTTTTTTTATCTCCAATTGCAACGTGCGTATTTCTGCCGTTACCATTTTAGGAGGGTGTTAGGATAGGTTTATGAGTATTTCCTAAATTTATCTATTTAGAAGTGTTTATCTAGACATATATATTTAAAAGTATTTATTTAGAGATAATATTTCTTAGTATTATATTTAATACAGGATATGTTTTCCAAATTCTACCTAAGTTAGTTGTTATATGTATAAATATCTTTTGAGTTAATAATAATTTCAACCTTTTTTTCCTTCAATCTATTTTGTCAAGAGTTGTTTATAATATTAATGTGTTAGAAAACTGAAAAAAGAACACACAAGGACAGAATATTTATGTTATATGTTAATATGGGGAGCACGTAGGGCCTGTTCTCCTCAGCTTATTTCCAGTTCAGTTCAGTTCACTCCAGTTCCAATCATTTAAGTTCAGTTCAGTTCAGTTCATTTCAGTTTAGTTCAATTCAGTTCAGTTCAGTTCCAACATTATTATCATTACTATTAGTTATAATTTAATTCAGTTCAGTTGCAATCAGTTTAATTCAGTTCAGTTCAGTTGTTTTATGGCGAAAAAAACAGGCCCGTACTTCCAAAAAAAAAAACAAGGGATCATACTCTATAATCGTCCACCTAAGAATTAGTTGGAAATTCAAAAGGTATGGGCTACCACTGCCAACCAAAATGAATACCATTCGTTTGAGACACATGTGTAAAACGCCGCGATAGCAATATTTCATTAATATCAAGTAAAGTTTTCACTTTTCAGTATGGTAAAATTTTGTATCTTACAATTGAAAGGTGGTAGGATTAAATTCAGTATTGATATCCCCTCAAAAAAAAAACTTCAGCATTGATATTTTTAAGGTGATGTTGGTGTAAAATTAGTTCGTTGACCTTGCAAACAAGTCAATGCACATCCAATAGTTTGATATTGAATGTCTTGGGAGGCTTAGTCCCTGGGGGTTACCGGTTTTAATTAGATAAAACCTTGCTAACGTAATTTGTTGCAATTTAATTAATGATTAAACTCCAACGCCTATTAAATTCAGGCGAAATACAATAAATAGAGCAAACAATAATTAATCTTTTAATTAATTAAAGCATAACATTCCCATACATGCCACAAACTTTGAGAAAGATTTTACAACACATAAAAGGATAAGCCAGGCTAGACAACTAAAGGGAAGACACGAAGGCTGTTACCTCTATGGTTCCTTCCTTCAATCGGAGAATTAGAGATCGTGGCGCCAGAACATGTTATACGTCTAAAGAACTAAACTATAACCCCAGAAGGTGGTTGGCTAGGCTAAGGCTAGGCTACGCTAAGAAAAGAAGAAATGCAGTTTGATGTATTGTTCGTTGTTATTTACTTGATGATGGTTTCTCTATTTATAGAGAAACGTGATATGTAACTTCCATACATGCTAGGGAGGGAAAATGTTTGAATCATATTTGATTCAAATCCCAACCGTTTTCTGGCGCTGAATAATTGTTGCCTTCTAATGCGCATGTGTCTTTTTGTTGACTTCGCCCAATGGGCTTTATGCTTTTGTTAAGCCTTCATGTTAAAGCGAAATTAAACCCTTTGAGGTTTAATTCAATGTACCACAATAAATGTCACTTGACATACGAAAATGGTAGTAACAAATTGCCCCCCTAATTTGTGGAGTGATGTACTCAGCACCACACAAATTATGAGCAGAGAGGGACTTCTAATGGTTGTAGCCAATATCATCCAGTAATATTCTGAATGTGACTTCTTCCATTGTTCTAAGATGATCAATAAACGCTCTTTTAGGATGATTAAATTTAGTTGAGAAGAATAACCTTTCATGTATTCCCTCACCTTGCTTTCTAGCCATTGTGAAATCCATTAAGAAAGTTTCTTCAAGATGTGTACTTGCAAGATTATTTGGTGATAACCAACAAGGACTCTCATCATAGGTCATGAGATCGTACCAAATCTGACATGCACATTTGTATTGTACCACATCTCTTGATGATGACCCATCCACCATTCTGTAGACTTTTACTTTCTTCTTAGTTCCCATGACGAAGCGCTTTTTTGGAGATCTCCAAGGCATGTTAGGTTTCCACACCTCTTATGTGATGACTTTGCCCCATGATTTGCAAACCAAAAGAGATGTAACCTGATCAGTCCTTTCGAGTTTAGGAAATATCAATTCTTTTATGAGATCTAGATTGGACCCTATTTGGAAGGCCTTAGATTCTCTTTTATTCTCCGGATCCTCTTCCATGACAGGATTATTTCCAAAGTATTTTTGAATAGAAGAAATCTATTTAGTGGATTCATTCTTACTAAATTCATCCTTATCTCTAGATATGACATTCAATGCCTTGTGATGATTTGGGCATTTTGATGGATATGGCATATTCTTTGGAACAGATTGGTGAAACATGGGAAGATATGTGTAATCCATTTTGATTTTAATTTAGAATCTTTTGGAGATCACACACACACACACACACACACACACACACACACACACACACACACACACACACACACACACACACACACACACACACACACACACACACACACACACACACACACATATATATATATATATATAGAAGTGAGTTCATATGAGAATGCATACTTACATGAGAAATGAGAATGGATTTTACGCGCTATAACTCTAATGAACAAGTGATGTAACTCTAATGAAAAAGTGATGTAACTCCAAAAAAAGAATATTAGAAAAAAAAAAATTGGGCTCAAAATTTTTTCGGAAGGTATAACTCTAATGAACAAGTGTTGTAACTCTAATCTAATCGTGTGGTTGAGATTCATTCTCATTTCTCATGTAAGGAGCATTCTCATGTGATCTTACCCCTATATATATATATATATATATATATATATATATATATATATATATATATATATATATATATATATATATATATATATATATATATATATATATATATATATATATATAAAGGTTTAAATGCTTCAACCGTCCAATAATTATTTCCTAACCGCCTCATTTTATGGGAAACTAGAGACAATTTTTTAGGGAGTATAATTAGTAAATGGACACATGATTGTTTCAATTTGATGAAAGCAAAACTTATGTTAAAGCAGTCGAATTGTAATAAAACAAATATATTATTGATAAGATTACCATTTGAGGTAACTTGATTACATTTGTCTTATGACTTATTTTTATGAAGATAGAGTCATTAATGATATTTTAATTGAAAATACTTGCATCTAGAGACAACATTTGGAAGTATTCCCTACACACTGTCTCTACCATAGCCTTGTATTCGCTAGCTTCTAGTTCGCGACCTGCACTACTCCTGATAACTCCGAAGTAGTAACCATCTTCAGGGGAGTAGTTGAACCTTGCCTCGAAGAGATTCCTTTGGAAACTATTATCCCAAGCATATCTCATGTTGATCAGTGCAACATACATCCAGGAAAGGAAGTGTTCTTGGACCAATAGCTTCCACAGTTCACACATACACTTAAAGTGGACTATTCTTTCCTGGTGCTCATCTTAACCTTCTTCCATCCTCACCACTTTGAGGGAGGACTAGGTACAAGAAAGAACTAGACTCTTTGCATATGTCCAGTTCATCCTCTTATGTCTTGGGAAGTTGAAGATAGTGGAGACCTCCTTGCCCCACCTTTTGCAAACTGTTAGCAGTTTGTCTTGTGACTCCTCTTCCAATTTGGGCCATATATGGGTGGACAAGAGATCTATATCAGAACCGATCTTCGCAGCGCTTGATCCTACTAGCTCCAGATCTCTTGGTTCCACTACGGGTTCATCGCCAAACACCCGTGCCATTTTCTCTGCCCATCTGGCTCTCTCATTTGTAATGAAAGATCCCTTGTCTTCCTCTATACCGTTGAAGGCAAAACGATGATTAAAACAATCATCATCAAACTCAGCCGCCATGTTTGCATATGCTTCGTTATTCATTTTGATTTTTTGAAATGAAAATGTGATGCTAGTATGCTATGGCTAGGTCCCTTTAAATAACCAGCCCATTTGTTCAACGGTTATTTTCGTAATAACTTCTGGGATCAGTGAATAATTGAGTCCTTTGACCCCTTTTAGAGAAGTTTGTTGACTTTTCGTTGATTATCATTTATTTTAAAGTTATCAATTTGTTGATAAACTTATATACTGTTTTTTAGGCATTTGTGCCTAAAATTAATTCCTTGAGTTTATTGCTCATTTTATGAACAATGATATTCAAGTTCACAATTTTTATTGTGATATGGAGATAAGAAGGAATGATAAAATAAAAATTACTTCATTAGTGAAATAATATTGCTTAATCATAAAACATCTTTAAGAAGATATTTATTAAATAAATTCAAATAGTTACATAATTTCCTAGGAAGGATCCAAAATATGCACTATTACTAGAATTATTAAAATATATCGCTTGATTAATCAAGCGCGGAGATGGGTGAAACTGATGGTGATTTGTGGTTCCTCATCTTCATCAACATCAGGGTCATCATCATCCGAGTAATCTTCTGGGAGTATAGGGATGCCTCCTTCCCCTAAGCGTTCTTGCCACAAAAGACAAGTACACTTGTACTGTATAAGTTTTTTGAAACTCATATTTTCGTCCACTTGGATTACCCTATATTTTCTGTTACACCCAAGCTACCTTCATAGATGATAGACTTGTGGTATTTCAACGTGAGTTCAGGGTTAAAGTATTGTTTTGCAAGGCATTCTCCCCATGCTTTACAGACGCTTAGTAGTTTCAATAACTCACCTTTGTCCATCTTTGGTCATAAGTTCAGCGCTAGGAAATCCACATCACGCCCTATGATAGTAGCACTGTGCCCTTGCTCCTTTAAGTCCCCAGATTGGACCTTTGGATCCCTTCCAATGAGCTTTATGATTTTGGACTGCCATTGTTTCATCTCCACTTCTTTGAATTCCTCCCAATCTTCTTGTGTGATGTCTCTATTAAATCGGTGTCTCCAACATTCCCCAGGAAAGAGTAAGGGAGTGATTTGTTGATTAGCCATACTCAAGGATTTTTTGGATTTGTGGATGGTAAAACAAAATATTAGGAGCGAAAAACCTTAGAGTTAAAATAATGTATTTATAATACAATTACTATAAATGTCATCCCTATTTTTTTGAAATACATGAAGCGTTTGATGTTATCTTTTTAGATAATATATCACGTATTTTTATAACTAACCTTAACTATTCCAAGTTAAGGCCCTAGTGGGTAAGAATGTGTCTGCCCATTAAACCCTCAATGTGTCATTTCACTTCTAGAGTTTGCCAGTAGTGGCGTGTGAAGTTGGAGGGTAATTATTACTTTTTGAAGTAACTTTTCTACTTCATTAATACATTTTAAGAGATTTAGCATCCCAAGAGACACTTCATCTATTTTCATTTCAATTTTGGCCGTTGAGTTTGCATCATTTGATTTGACAGTTTATTTTTGGATAACATATTAATTTGCATAATTTTGATTGGACAAAATAAATAAATAAACAATGCAAATATAAGATAAAATAATGAAAATTCAGACCGAATGTATTCATTAATTAAAAAGGAAATTTTACGACCTAGATTTGAAAATTTTATCTTAGAATAAAAATTTACAATTTTTGTTTAGAATTTTTGAATTCTAAACTCTAGGCCTAGATTCTACAGTGTCTCTTGGAGATCGCGGTTTGTCGCCATCTGTGTCCTCGTCGGAGGCTTGCTCCGTCGGCAGACCATCTTCATCATCATCTCCAGCATCACTGGAGTCATCTCCAGAGGGGAGAGAGTCACTTTCACCGCTGGAGGTTTCCTCGGGGAAATCCTCCTCTTCAACCCTCCTCCTTTTGGCGGCGGGCTCATCATCATCATCTTCATCCTCATCCTCATCATCATCATCAGACTTAGGGTCTGACGATGGAGGAGCATCCTCCTTATCTTCTTCTTCTTCCTCCTCCCCTTCTTCCTCTTCTCTCTCCTCTGGTATCTCTGGAGGAGGGAGGAAGGGCTGGTCAACCTCTTGTGGGTTGACCTCTTGGGTCCCGGTGATGCAGGACTCAGCGGAAGGTTGTGGAGCATCCATTGTTGGAGAAGAAGTTTTTGGAGAAAGTTTTTTGGGAGATGAAGGATTTGGGGGTATTGTTCAAGAGATGAGTAGTGTGTCAAGATTATTACACTTACCCCCTTTTTATAAGGAGATTTTTTACTGTCTCTTGAAAATTGAAAAGTTACGTACCCTTTGAAATGGGTTTCTAAGTAACACACCCCTTGGAATGGGCTTTTGAGTCACGCACCCTTTGGAAATTGGCTTCTTTTATATGACTTTGGGACTTTGCGTTTTAATTTATTAAAACTTGGTGTTAACATGGCTCAATGAAATATGACCCAAAATGAAACATACCACGCATTCTGCACGTGTTTTCTTCTTTGATTGTTCCATTTTAGTTGTCTTCCCCATTGATACCTTTTTCAAGGATTTTAGGAAAATTTAAGATCTTTCAGACCATTTTAATACATTTCTTTACGAATTCACAACCATCCCCAAATTTTAATTCATCATGTTTAATGAAAGAATTCATGAAGATGAAATTTGTGAAGCGCTTGCTAAAAAACGTGATGCCATGCAATCTGAAGCAGCTCGTCAATTATGCAACATCATTAGAGTGAACCTTGGGACTTATAAGTCTCAAGAGTTCTGGTATGTGAACAAAAGCACTGACTCTAATACTCCTTTAGAGGACAGAATTGTCACTATTGGTCTTTATTTTCCTTTTAAGATTCAAAAACCAAAGCGCCAAATTGTCTTAGAACAACAGTGTTACCCGTTCTTGGACCATTTTATCTTAGAAGATAATAAACCCAGAATACTCCCATTTGCCCCAAAATCTCTCCAACACTTACATTGGCCTTTTATTAGCAAGCCTTTTAAAGGTTGAATTTCAGGAGTGGATACAAGAGCATGGTTTATGCGAATGAAACCTTTTCATGAGAAATGGTCCAAGAACAAAATATTGCCCTTCATGAGACTAGCTTCTTATGAAACCATTCCCTTTGATGGGGATATGTCCACTGCTTTGTTGGCCTGTTGGGACCCTGCCATCAACTGCTTCTTGTTCCGGTGGGAACCAATGACTGTAACATTAGCTGATATTGCCTTCATTACTGGGACTTCTCCAACAGGTAAATATGGAATTGAACTTCCTATCTTTCACCATGTTAAAGAACATAATCAGCTGTACAGTCAGTGTCTATCAACATTTCGCCAGATTGCTAGTCCTTCTGCTAGTGCTAGCAAATGTGGCTTTCAAAAATTTATTGATTTCTTCATCAATAAGGATACTAGTGATGAAGTTACTTCTCAAGAGGAAGTACTTTTTCTTACTTTTGCATTTTCTAAATAAATGATGTCTAGATCTGGAGGAGTAGTAACATTATGGCTATCTCAAGCTGTTAACATCTCCTCTACTTCTGAAGAAGTAGTTTTGGCTCCTATTCTATTAGGACAACTTTATATATGTCTTTTTAGGAGTAGAGAATCCTTCAAAGGTTTTGGAATTCATACCTCCGAGTCCTCCATATTCTCTACTGACAAGGGGTTTGGACCCCTATGGCTTTTGATTTGTTGGGGCCATATGTATTTACCTTGTCTGATGGTTCTCAATCCCTCTTCTACTTTTAAAGCATCTAAGGGTTTAGAGGAGGATGATCTTTGTTTTGATCCTCTTTTGTTCCTTTCTAGTCTTGATGATTGTAGCTGTTATGGTGAGGTCAGCTTCAATCTTGTATCTCCAGACGAGGTTTGGCATCCAAGCTTGATTTTCTTGTATTTCTTGGTTTTTAAGTCCAATCCTGGTAGCTGGAACATTTTCCCAGGTAAGATGGTTGTTTCTGTTGAAAATGAAACTTGGCGCCATCAAGCAGTACCTGCTTGGCTACAATCCCTTAACATCGACTCTAGTTCCTTAGGGAGTGGGAACTTTTGGAGTAGTGTTCTCAGGTCTAGGGATTTAATAGCTGTTGAGCCTGAGTATTTTGGCTTTGAAGCCTATAATCCACAGTTGGTAGCTAGACAATTCGGATTGGTCCAACCACTATTTATACCTTACTTCTTGACCCGCAATGATCCTTGGACTTCAAGGGGTCGTTTTGAAGAGGGTAGAGCCCTTTAGAGTAAAACTCTCAGCCTTACTTCCATGTCCATTTCTCCTTGGAAATGGATCACTAAAGCTGTTTGAGACTTCCATCTGTGGTGGGATCATGTATTCCCAAACAACTCAACATGTTCTGATGCTTTGGTAAACTTTAAGAATCAACTCTTCTTAGGCTGTAAGTAATTTCTTTCCTCAGTTATTTTGTAACTTTCAGTGGGAATGAACATTACTAAATCTTCCTTGTGCTTTCTTTTGACTTTTAGCGAAAGCTGGCAAGAAGAAGCTAAGAGTGCCTGATGGTATGACAACAGATTCTAGATATGACAAGCTCTATTAGATCATCATAGACAAAAGGGTTCGACCTCATACCTCTTCAGAGGATGAAGATGATGCTACTTATGATCAGGGGGATTCCTATGGAGATGTCCAAACTGTGGAGGACATCCAATCCATGGGGCCAATGGAGCAAATTGACTCTTTCAAGAGAGCTGCAAGGAAGAGGGATTACAATTGTCTCTCTGCTTCCAAGGACATGCAGACCATGGGACCAGTGGATCAAACTGACCCTCTCAAGAAAGCTGCCAGAAAAAGAGACTATAGTTGTCTCTCTGCCTCCAAGCCTTTGCGATATTCCAGCAGGAAACGTCCTAAGTTGGAAGCTTCTTCAGATATACCGCAGTATATCATCTCCTCTGATGAAGATGATGACAAGACCATATCTCAAATTTTCAAAAGGAAACTCCCAGGAGTCAAAGCAAGTATGAATATCACCTTTACTCTTTTTATAAGAAGTTTCACTTTTTTATTTGGAATACTGATTATTTAATCCCAGGTCCTTCTGGTGTTGATGACATTGGACCCCAGACTATCAGTGATCCTTCTTCTGAGAAGTTCTCACCTCTTGGCTCTGCCACTCACCCTTCACGAGATACTTCCAAGGCAGCTACCCCATAATTAAATTCAAAGGGTGGTTCTGTTGATGCATCTGTCATCAATCATCCCACTTTTCCTTCAAGTGATGCTGCCCCCCAGTTGGTGAATGTGGCTACTTCCCCTTTAGACGGAAGTACTGACCCCAGTTGGAAGAAGTTGATCATCTCCATGTGGAATCTCCTGATGAGGACTTATTTCATTAGTTTAATGAAGATCCCTTGGAGCCAAGTCCGTTAGATGTTGAAGTTCCAAGCTCAAATGTTGATTCAACAAATGTTGAGGCAATATCTTCTATTGCTGGGAGTGGAGCTCCAAAAGATGTTACTCCCTCTGTCCCAGAATACTCTTTACACTTTCGTTTTTCATCTGTCCCAGAATACTCTTTACACTTCTATTTTTGGATATAATCCACTATTATTTTAATACTTCTACCTTTTAACCATTGGCCCACACACTTTCTCCTCCAAATAAAATAATACCACTCCTACTACCTACCAACTCTAACCATTGCCCACACTCTCTCTCCACCAAATAAAATAATACTACTTTTGCTACCTACTAACTCCTATCACATCTAATTTTTCAATAAAATAACAATTGATAACCAAATAACAACTTATCATCTAAAACTACGTGCCCTGATAAGTGTCAAGAGTATTCTGGGACGGAGGTAGTATTTCTTTAGAGGGTACACCTTTACGGAGCAATACTGAGCTTGTGATTACATCTGTGTGCAAAGGTTCTTCATCAACTTCACCATCTACTTCTGGGACTGGTCTGCCTTTCTTTCCTCATGAATTCATTTTAGACTTCCTCTATATGAGTCCATGTCCTCGTGATACCAGACTTCATTCTCTTGCTAACTTGGCTTCTCTTCTTTATGATGCAGAGGGAAGCACTCAAGAAGCAAGTGTGATGAAAGAGTCTGATGGAGGGAAAGAGGTTAATGTGCAAACAACCATCATTGTGAGGAATCAACCACTACAAGAAAATGCTAAAATAACGACGGCCTATCAGCGACGGCTAACAAAACCGTCGGTATAATCATAACAAGCGACGGCTAGAAGCCGTCGTTGATTACCGACTGCGGTTATAGCATTTTACGACGGTTTAGCTGTCGGTGATAAATAACGACGGCTAAAAGCCGTCGTTGAATTTTTGGAAGTAAAGCAGAATTTTTTTTAGCTTGGGCGACGGTCTGAAACGGTCGTTGATTCTAAAGGGGGGGTTTAATTGAAGCTGCTCTTTTAGTCAGGTTTTTTTTCAACAACAAAAAGGAGAGAAGTAAGTTGGGCGACTTTTGCAGCGACGAAACTCGGTCGACTCCACCTCCACCTGCCTCCTTCCTCCAGCCAACGGCAGCGACCCACCTCCACCTCACTTCGCCGGCGGTAAGCTTTATTTTCCTTTTTTTAAAAAAAAATTTTGTACTCATGAACCAAACCATAACAGTTGGGTTTTTTCCTCGTGAGAGAAGTGAACTTGGGCGACGAACTTCAGTCGGAATCCGTCTCGCCGGCGGTATCGACTCCTGCCGGACCGACATTTCGCCGGTGGTAAGCAGTGCCAATTTCTTTTTTTTTAACAATTTGTGTACTCATGAAACTAAACCCAGAAAATTGGATTTTTGCTAAATCTTGTTTTTTCTGCTAAAAATTCGAATCTTGTTTTTTCTGCTAAATCTTGTTTTTGGTGCTAAAAACAAGTGGGTTTTTCATGTTTTCAAGACGTGGGTCTTAATCTGCTATTTGAGTTCTGGGTAACACACTCTTGGTATGGTGTTTTTTCTGTCACTTTTTTACTCACATTTTGTTAGTCTTGCTTTATTTTATGTATATTTCTTCATGTAAGTGTTTGATTTGGTGAGTGAAATCAGTAACAAGAAAGAGCATCTGGGTATTTTTGTTTTCTAACATTTGGTGGAAAAAAAGAATGGGTGAAAGTAACCCAAAATTGTTGGACTTAATATCAAAGGAAAAACAAAGGATGATGAATAATGAAGAAAGAAGATATGGGTGTTGTTCATCTGATGAAAACAAGCTTGAACTTAGGCTATTATTTTTTATTTTAGAGATGATGCATCTATGTGTGTTCTGTATGGATGATGGTTTACATCCATTTGTTTGTTATTTGGTAATGCAAATGTAAACGTTTATGTTTTTTATCATATGCATTGTACTTTCTGTTGAACATGTTGAGAATTTGGAATTAAGTTTGTTCACAGCGTTTATAACCATGCTTGTCAAATCCATGCTAGTTTAAGTTATAAACACCTCAAACATCATATATATAGTTAGTTTAATGTATTTATAAGTTGTTTTGATTGAAAATACACAAAATAGGTAAGTTAGAACCAAATATAGGCTAATATAGGCCATTTTAGGCCATTTTACTTGAAAATGAATGAATACGAGTAGTTTGATGCTAGTTTAAGTTATAAACACCTCAAACATCATATATATAGTTTGTTTAATGTAATTATAAGTTGTTTTGATTGAAAATACACAAAATAGGAAAGTTAGAACCAAATATAGGCTAATATAGGCCATTTTAGGCCATTTTACTTGAAAATGAATGAATACGAGTAGTTTGATGCTAGTTTAAGTTATAAACACCTCAAACATCATATATATAGTTTGTTTAATGTAATTATAAGTTGTTTTGATTGAAAATACACAAAATAGGAAAGTTAGAACCAAATATAGGCTAATATAGGCCATTTTAGGCCATTTTACTTGAAAATGAATGAATACGAGTAGTTTGATGCTAGTTTAAGTTATAAACACCTCAAACATCATATATATAGTTTGTTTAATGTAATTATAAGTTGTTTTGATTGAAAATACACAAAATAGGAAAGTTAGAACCAAATGTAGGTAAATATAGGCCATTTTGGGCCATTTTACTTGAAAATGAATGAATACGAGTAGTTTGATGCTAGTTTAAGTTATAAACACCTCAAACATCATATATATAGTTAGTTTAATGTAATTGTAAGTTGTTTCTATTGAAAATACACAATATAGACAAGTTAGAACCAAATATACGCCCTTTTGCCCACTTTATATTACTTGAATATGAGTATATTTAACCAAATGCAGGAGACATACAATAAGAAGCTGGATCATTGTACCACTCAGGGGTCACAGCCGAACCCTTATCTGTTGTATTGGGAGACAGTTGGAGGGAGGAACAGAGGAAAAGTTCAGGGGTTGGGTCAGGGTGATCATTTGTACTACAACTCTTCATCAGGGCGAGGAGATGGCGGCTCTTCACAACCATATGAGCCGTCCATTTTTTCTCAGATTGAGGCGCAGGTGGAGGCAAAGGACGCTGCGCGGATGGAAGAGGTGGAGGCAATGGTCGCAGCACGGGTGGAAGCGTCAAGTCGGGCCATCGTTGAGGAAATGATGAGGAACATGTCTACTTTCGGCCACATGTCCTCAGGTTGCAACCCAGGCCCCCCTCCACAACGCAGACCAGACGATGACCCAGGGTTTGGTGGTGGCGGTAGTGCTACAGAGACACCCTTGACTAGGGATGGCAACGGGTCGGATCTGGACCGGGTCCAGGTGGACCCGGATCCATATCCGTTTTCAGACGCTGGATCCAGATCCGACCCGGATCCAGCGGGTCTGAAAATGTTGGACCCGGATCCAGATCCAACGGATCTTACGGGTCCGGGTCCAAGTCGGGCCCAAAACGGGTCCAACGCATTTTATGCAATTTTACCTACTTCTTGATATTAAGATAATCTCCAAAGCCATAAAATACTTTCCAAAGCGATAAAACACTAATTATAATAAGTACAGCACACATACACAAATGATTTAAACAATACTCTTGTATAAATTATAATAAGCACAGCACACATTTGACAATACTCTTGTATAGGACTCACTGTCATTGTAACACATCACAGCACACTACACATACACACAGTGCAGAACAAACATACACACATAAACATTGGAGATTTGGAGTTACTTATTGAAAGAACTTATTCAATCAAAATGATAATACTTCCCAATTTCAGCATGCCCAGCAAAGAGAAATAAGCTTTCGAGTTCACCGTTTAATAATCTTCAGCGGAACAGTAATAGATTAACAACCATTTACACAATTAAAACAACAAGACTATGCTCACATTGCTCTTACAATCAAGACACCCAATTTCCAATTGCCCAATAAAGCAGCATTCCAACAAATACTAATAAAATTGCCATTACACCCAAATCTACCAAATGATATCAAACTTCAAAAACAACAAACTCAACACTTCAACAATGCCCCACACATACACAGAGGTGCAGCAAATTTCACACGAGTAGAACAATACATCGCCGGAAACAAGTATAACTGTAGAAGACGGTGGTGCGCTCGAACTGTCAAACAGACGGTGGTGAGCTCGAAATATTTCCGGTGTATGGTGGTGCGCACAGACGATGGTGATGTCGCCAGAAGGCCGAAGGGGAGGTGTGAAGGGCGAAGGAGAGCTAGGGTTTAGGAGGGAGGCGTGAGGGGTGAAGGCGTGTGAATTGTGAAGGTGTGAATGAAAATATTAACTGAAATGTTTAGAGTAGAGCCTAGATGCTTAGAAGCCCAGCAGCCCAACTACTTTTTTTATTAAAAAAAACGGGTCTGCGGATCCGGTCCGGACCCGGACCCGTGGTCTAACAGCAGGACCCGGATCCGACCCGGATCCAACGGGTCTGAAATTTTAGGACCCAGATCCACAAAAAACGGATCCGGGTCCACGGATCCGGGTCGGGTCCAGGATCCATTGCCATCCCTACCCTTGACAGTGTAGTTTTTTTGGTTTTGGCAACTAGGTAACTAACTTATAGTTGGATATAGTTAGTCTAACTATTTTCTTGTAGTGTCAATATTTATCGGCATCTCGCTTCGTTTCTAGATGTGTCGGATTATTTTTTTTTCAACCCGACTTCTACTTTATTTCCCGACACCGGGATCTATTTTGCGTACATATATTTAATCTAGGTAGTTTGTCTAACTATAGACATTTAGTGTCTATATTTATCGGCATCTAGCTTATTAGTTTCTAGCTTTGTCGATATATATTTTTTGTAAACACCGACTTCTACTTTATTTCCCGACATCGGGATCTATTTTGTGTACATAATTGTAATCTATTTCATGTAATTATACAAGTATCTATGTAAATTGTAATATATATCAAAATTGCATATTTTTGTAATTGAAAAAATTGAATGCGATGGAGGAACAGCTTTAGCGTGGTATATTTAGGTGCAGCTGTGCAGGTACAGGTACAGGTTTAATTATTATTAAGAACAATAGAATATTAAATAATATTATTTTGAAACAACAGCGACGACTAAACATTAAATCAACGACGGCTAGGCAGTCGCTGTAAGGTACTCTATGCAGCCATGGACTTGAATTTTAACGACTGCTATAATATAGTAGCGACGGTTATCCACAGACGTTGATTCAACGAAATCAACGACGGTTTATAACAGTCGGAGATACAACGATGGTTTAAAACAGTCGGTGAAACACCGACGGTTTAAAACCGGTCGGTGTCACATCGACGGTTTGTAACGGTCGCTGATTCGCCGTCTGCTTTAAACAGTCGTTGGCGTAGAGTCAACGTCGGCTTTAAATAACGGTCGCTGATGATCATGAAACAGTCGTTGAAAATATCACCGACGGCTTGACGGTCGTTGATTCTAATATCAGCGACCATCTTTTTACCGACTGCCTATCAACGACGGTTGGCCGTCGTTGAATATTTAGCGACGGCTTTTTAGGCCATCACCGACGGCTTTTAGCCATCGTAGATTACCGTTTTTCTTGTAGTGAACCTGCCTCTGCTAGAAGTGATCACTCTTCCAGGGATGAGTCTACTGAGCACATAAAACAAGAAGACAATATATGGGATCTCCGTTTGACCTTAACAGACAACCCTTATGATCAGGTTTCTGCACAGACTCTTAAGCGGATCTTGGAATCCCTGATATCTCAAGGTTTTGAGTACTGGATACCTTGTCATGATTATGTCAAAGAGACTCTTCTTCTTCAACAATGTAACGCTGAATCAAGAGTTCAATCTCCAAAGTTCCCAGCTCAAAAACTTTAGGAAGAGGAAACTTCTTTGGAAGCTCAAGCCAAATCCTTCAAAAACTTCAGTAAACAGATCCAAGGATCCTTGAGTTCTTTTGATCAGAAGCTGAAGCTTCTTTCTGAGGAAAGGCAATCTCTAGAGAATCGCTTGGCTAAGATCAATAAAGAGGAGATCAACATTATCAATGATAATTCTTCACTCCAAAACTCCATTGATACTGAAGAGAATAAGCTACACCAAGGGCGAACCAAGCTTGCCCATTTGAGGCAAGAGATATTCAAAGATATGGTTGTACATCAAAGCTTGATCCTTCAGAAGGAAAAACTTTGTAATGCTTGGTCAGACATTAAAAACCTTAGTTTAGCTGTTAGACAATGTTGGAATGTCTAAGATGTAACATTATTATTAATGTTGTAATTATAATGATCCCTTGCTGTTTTAAACAATTCTGCATGTTTTTTGTTGAAACACAAGATCATGTTGTTCCCATATAGATGAATGATATTTCTTTAGAAATTTGCCATTCAAGGCTCTATCTCTTATATTGCCATCTATTTCCTTTAATACGTATGCATTTCCAAACATTTTCTTATGAATGATAAAGGGACTTTGCCACTTAGGTGACCATTTCCCTAATTGTGGATCTTTGTAAGCTGCTTCTGGTAGAAACATTTTCCAAACCTTATCATTCTCCTGGAATTCTTTAGGCACTACCTTTTTGTTGTAGGCCCTAGCAACTTTTTCCTTTTGAATTCTCACTTTGGCTAAAGCCTCTTCTTTAACCTCTAGAGCATCCATGATTTCAATGTTCATTGCCTGTGAATAATCATCTCCTGATAATCCCATTTGTTGGGCTACCCTTGATGATCTTACATTCACTTCAGCTGGGATCACTGGAGTGTGTCCATAAACTAAGTTAAAAGGAGTAACTCATGTTGCTTCCCTTTTAGAGGTCCCTTAGGCCCATAGGGCATATAGCAACAACTCATCCCATTTTCTTGGGTTATTGTCTATGAGTTTTCAGATCCCTTTTATTATGATCTTATTGGTAGCTTCAGCTTGACCATTTGCTTGAGCATTTTAGTAAGGTTTTGAATGCAACTTAGTAATCCCAAACTGATTAAGATAATCCAGTAGGTCAGGATTTCTAAAGACTGTGGCTTGATCAAAGGTGATAGTTTCTGGAATTCCAAATCTTCTAAAGATTTTTTCTTCCAAGAAATTTATCACAACCTGGGTATTGATCTTGTTGAAAGACTGAGCCTCCACCCATTTGGTGAAGTAATCAGTCACCACTAGGATGTATGAATGCTTCTTAGAGGATGCATGATTGATTTCTCCTATAGCAGCTACTGCCCATCCTATGAAGGGCCAAGGTTTAAGAATGTACTTAAGTTCTGAAGCTGGTGCCCTACTGATAGGTCCAAACTTCTGACATCTTTTGCAACCTTTAGCATAATCTATACAATCCTTTCTCATAGTGGGCCAATAGAAACCATGCTCGTGCAACAGCCATCTCATTTTTAGGCCATTTTGATGAGCACCACATAGCCCTTGGTGAATTTCTGCCATGAGGGTTAGAGTTTCTCCACCATCCACACATTTTAAAAGTAATCCTTCTGGATTGTTTCTGTGTAGTTCACCAAACTGTATATAAAACTTAGTTGTTGCCATTTTGATTCTATTTGGCACTTTTATCCCAGTTGGGTTCTGGAGATAATGAATAATCTCATCTCTCCAGTCCTTTTCCTCTCTTAATATTGAAATTATATAGACTTCCAATATATTTTCTGATATTTCTTTATCAGTTTCACTAAGAGGCTCTAGGATCTTCTCTTGGAGAATGATATCTTCATTTTGTGAAGGTATCTCCTCTCTAGCAGAAGCTATTTGGGACAGCTGATCTGCTACTTTGTTTTCTTCTCTGGGAATGTGTATGAAAGTAATTCCTTTAAATTGTTTAGACAACTTCTGTGCTTTCTTTCCACATTCCTGTGATACTGATGATATACTCTTGAATAATTTCTCATTCATTTGACAAATGACCAACTGGGAATCCCCATATATCTTTGCTTTCTTTGTGCCCAATTCTAACAGCATCTCCAATCCAATTAATAAAGCTTCATACTCAGATCTATTGTTGGTACATGGACCCTTTAAGGATACTGCTAGCTTAGTTGGGATCCCACCAAGAGATAAAATATATATCCCAACTCCTGTTGTTTCTCTTGTGTTGGATCCATCGAAGAATAAGACCCATGGAAGGATGTCTTCATCAATGATTCCTGAGTCACAGCAAGGATGTGTTGCTAAGAAATTAGCTAGAGCCTGACCTTTGACTGCCTTTTGTGGCACATATATGAGGTCGAATTGTAGTAAATGTAAACTCCATTTGCTTAACCTTCCTTTTATGAAAGGTTGAGATATCATATATTTTATGACATCTGTTGGAGATATTACTTCTATTGTGAAGGCCATGAAATAGTGTATGAGTTTAATTGATGCATCATATAAACACAAACACCATTTCTCTGCCATGGTATACCTTTTTTCTGTATCATGTAGGATTCTACTTAGGTAGAATATGGCCTGCTCGTGTCCTTTTTCATTTTCTTGAGTAAGAAGACTACCAATGGAATCTTCACAAGCAGACAGATACATTCTTAGTGTTTTTCCATTTTGCCTTAGAGGAATCAGTACAGGAGGATTTGCCAAATCTTGCTTGATCTGGTCAAAGGCTTTTTTATGTTCATTCTCCCATTTGAATTCTGATTCATTTTTTAGTTTTAGCAAAGGCGAAAACTTTTTAGTTTTTCCAGCTAAATTAGCCTTGAATCTCCTAACATAATTGACCTGTCCAAGGAATCTTTGCAATTCCTTCTTATTAGAAGGTGGCTTGGCTGCCAATACTGCATTTGCCTTGTTCTGGTCAATTTCCATTCCATTTTTGTGAATGAGGAATCCTAAAATATTACTAGCTTTAACTCCAAATGCACATTTGAGTGGATTCATTTTCAGGTGATATTCTCTCATTCTGGTGAATGACTTAACCAAATGCTCTTTATGTCTTAAAAAGTCATTTGACTTTACAAGTATGTCATCCACATAGATTTCCATGATCTTACCAATCACGTCCTTAAAAATTGCGTCCATTGCTCGTTGGTATGTGGCTCCAGCATTTTTTAATCCAAATGGCATGGCCACATATTCAAACAAGCCTAATGACTTTGGACATCTGAAGGCTATTTTGTTACAATCTTCATGTGCAATCCTTAACTGGTGATATCCTGCATACCCATCCATAGAAGATATATATTCATATCTTAATGCTGCATCTATTAGGAGATCAGCCACTGGCATGGGGTATTGATCTTTAGGTGTAGCTTTATTTAGATCCCTAAAGTCAATGCGGATTCGTATTTTGCCATTTTTCTTAACTACTGGAACTATATTGGAGATCCAGTCAGCATATTGGCAAGGCCTTATGAACTTTGCCTTGAGGAGTTTGTCTATCTCCTCATGTATAGAATCTGTCAGTTCAGGCGCTAGTCTTCTAGGACTTTGTGCCACAGGCTTAAATCCTTCCTTGATAGATAGTTTATGCTCTACTATTTGCCTATCAATGTCAGGCATTTCATGATGTTCCCATGCAAAACAGTCTCTAAATTCTTTTAGAATCTTTATGATTTCTTGTTTTTCTTAGTTAGTGAGGAGCTTACTTATGTAGATGACACGTGGATTTTCATCGTCCCCTAAATTTATTTCCTCTAGTGGATCATGAACTTCCTGTTTAATATCCTCACTTTTAGCCCATACTTTCTCATCCTCCTCGTCGAAGGATTCAGTTTCATATAAAGTTGAGCAACATGCATTAGAGTTTATAAGAAAATCCTCTTGGTATTTTCTAAAAACTAAATCTTTCATAACTTGATCAACAATAGGGGTAAACCCCTTACAGCATTCTTCTCGGTTTATAATCATAAAAAACTTTTAATAAGAAAAATACATCCTAACTCTACAAACTAATGAGAGCTAAGGGTTGATCATAGTCTGGCGCCTGCTGAACATATTCATATTTTGATTGAATGTCTTCAACTTCTGGGACGTCCTCGACTTTTTCAATGAGAATTGCACCTGAGTCTTCTATCTCTTGGAGAGTTTGTGACTCAAGTTGTAGAGCAACCTCAATTTTGATAGTAGAAACTGACTTTATAGAGTCCTTAATAAAAACAGAATCAGGAGATGTAATTAGACAAACTTCCTCATCTGCTTGAACCATTTCATAAGTGTCACCATTCCACAAGATTACGACTTGGTGGAGTGATGATGAAATAGCATAGTTATGATGTAACCAGTCTCTTCCTAATATGACATTATAATTAGTACCACTTTCAACTATGAAGAAACCAGTATAAGTAGTTTTCGTTCTTACCCTTATCTTTAAGATAGCCATTCCTTCCACTTTTACTGATAAACCAGAAAAATCAGTTATGTTGATTTGTATATTGTGCAAATCCTTCCTAGTTTTTCCTAGCTTTCTAAACACAGAGAGTGGCATAATATTAACAGTAGCTCCAGTATCTACTAATACTTTGCCTAAATGAACTCCCTAAAAATCAACATTTAGAAATAAAGCTTTAGTGTGCTTATTATCAACATCAACTGACCTGAAGATTTTATCTATGATTAATTTCTCTAGGTTAGCTTTTAGAGATGTCTTGTTAGACACTTTCTTATGAGGTGCATTTAAATAAGATGACAAGCTTCGAGAAGAAGTAACTTTAAATTTACCAGCCCTCTCTTCCTTGTCAACTTCATCTGCCCATGATGTGGTATTGGTCTGGAACTCTGATTGGTCTCTGACTTTTTAAACTCTGTTGGTAGCATGACCACATTACACTTCACGTTTTGACCCTCTCCCATTTCAGTTTGAGGCTCATTCATCAGTGGGTCTCCATCCAACATCAAGTCACTGTCTAACACCAATAGGTCTAAATCCTCAGATCCAAACTCTGAATCATAATCCTCATTAAAGCCATTTCCTGGTATCTCTTTCATAAGAGAGTCACCTCCTTAAGGCTGCTGGTTATCATGCTTTATAGATGATTCACCACGTTGTTCCTCTTTTAGAGGAAACAATTTAGTAATATCAGCTTGTAGCGCCTCTTCATCTATTCTTATGTTTGCAATAAGGGACTCCTGCACATTTTGAGTGCTAATTTGAGCCCTTGCTGAAGCAGCTTTTGCACTCAGCTCTTTCATCTTTAATGTCCTACTTTTTGGTAAGTTTTGGACATCTTGTAGTGGTAATGGCTTAACTGCTGCTTTGATTTTTACCTCCCCTTGGTCCCCATGGGACTTCACCCTTCTTTTAAGAATTTTGGGCACAGGAGTTTGACTTGGCTCCCTTTCTTTTCCTTTTGAGGAAGGGTCTGAACTGGGTTATCATATTTTCTTGGTCCTTGACTTCTGGACCTTTTCTGGAATGGACGCTGATAAGCAGGCACATAGGCAGGATCATTTGGGATGATCTGAGTTCTAACCATTTCAAAAGTTAGCCTGTCTGCACACTGTGAGTACATTCCAATGCTCAGAGCCTTCTACCCTTCTATTGCTCTAGTCTGCAATTGGATTTTTTGAGCAGCCTCCTTATAGGTTTTAGCTCATTCCTCATGCATCACCGAGCTTGGAGTTGGGTTAGATTTAACAGGTGCCTTAGCTTTGGCTAAGTTGGCCTTATATTGTTCTAGCTCCATGGCATGTTGTTCCATTTCTAAGACAATCAGTCTTTTGAGACTTAATTGCCTAGTCAGGAATCCTCTAAACACTTGGCACTGGTCTGTTGTATGTGACCCATTCATGTGCCATCTGCACATATCTTCCAACCCTTCTTCATTGGCTATTTTTGGCATAACCAAGATTCCTTCATCGAGTAATCTGTTGAAGAGCTGGTTGCCTACTTCAGTAGCTTGAGATGCTTGCAAGGTAACAGTAAATGCATTATTAGCCTCTACCATACCACAGAATAGTTCAAATAGTTCATCCATTCTAACTACATTCACATCTTCATCATCAGGAAATATGATATTTTTCTTATCAATTTCATATTGGATTTTATTTCTAAAAACAATGCATTCAGAAGTATCACGAGTTACTGCATCATGCCATTTACAGTATTTTTTACCCTTAACTTCTTCAGCAGTTCTTACTTTATGTCTCCCTACCAATTTTATCTTTTTGTTAGATAATAACCCGTCAAAGATAGAATTAGCTTTCTTGGCATCAAAATTATATGTCATCTTTTGTCCAGATTTCATATCCTTTGGCGCCATAAATTCTTTCTTCTCTAAAGGAGAACATTTACAAGGTACTCCCTGAATGATTTCTGCCACGTCCACTTCTTGTGCAGTCTCAAAGTGGAAGGGCTCCTCATTCTGAGCAAAGAAACTTTGGTGTCTTACTGCACTTTCAGGTTGTAGGTTCCTTTCATACCTTACAGCCAATTCTGCTAATTCAACAAAATCGCCAAAGGCATGACCATCAAACCTTTTCCTAAACTGAATTAACATTCCCTCTTCAGCCATTTGTACAAACTCTCTTTCGGGAATGCTAACATGACACCTAATCTTGGCCATTTTGAATCTAGATAGGTAGTCTTCCACAGACTCCCCTAACTTCTGTTGGATTCTGGTCAGATCACTTAATGTCACTCCTGGCTCAGTGCGTGCAAAATGATTTGTAAATTGCACCTGCATATCTTGCCAGGAATGGATGGAATTGGGTGGTAAATTAGTGTACCACCAAAAAGCAGTCTCAGTAAGAGACATGGAGAACATTCTAAGTTTTAAAAAATCATTGTCAGCTGCTTTTCTACACTGACAATTGAACCTAACTAAGTGTTCTTCAGCAGAAACTCTATCATTTCCAGAGAACAGGGTGAAGTCAGGTATCTTAAACGTTCTAGGAAATGGATTTGCTCTATCAATCCATTCAGGGTAAGGTTTTTGACCTATTTGCCTCTGATTTTTCCTAGAGGTATCCCCTACTAATCTTTGGACTAGTGCCTCAACTTGTGCTGCCAATGGATCCTGATGCCTTCCTAGGTGTCCCATATTCCCATACCCCATGTTTCCTGCATGATCATATGCAGGTATAGATTAGGATTGAAAGGTTGATTTTGATAACCTCCCATAGGGATCTACTGGTTGTGCATAAAGGTAGGATTGGCTGCTCCTTGTGCCATTTGTGGTGGGAATGTATGTCCATTTGTGGGCATCCCCTGATGATAAGCACCAGTTGCTTGAGCAAATGGAGCTTGGGGCTGACCAACCCTGGAATATTCCCATAATGAGGCGTACCAGCCATAGTTGGTTGGTTCGGAGGCATATAAGCATAAGGTGTAGAAGGAATACCAGCCATAGTTGGTTGGTTAGGAGGCGTATATGAATATGGTGTACTATTGTTGTTTGCAACAAAAGTACCTTGCCTCTGTCCTCCTTGTGATGATCAAGGTTGGTGTGTGTTGTCACCAACTTGTCCATCACTGATACACTGAAGTTATACGATGTTTTTGTGATATTTTAGGTGCATTTTGCTAAGGGATATGTTCGTAATTGTTTAGGTTTGCATATAAATCAACCTTAGCGGAAGTTCGGATTTTTGTGGCTTAATTAGTGTTAATGTTCTAAATTCTGAGCTTTTATGGCGAAATGGTTTTGATGTTTCATTGAAGTTATATTTGGAGTGCTCGTAAAGTAAGTTAGCGTGGCTTGGTGGCCGAGTATCGGAGGCATGAGACAAGCACTGCGGCACGCCTAAGCCAAGTTCAACACCTTGCCCATCCAGCAGCACACATCCATCTCTCGCGCGCGCAGCAAGCAGCAATCAACGCAAGTCGCACCTCGCGAGCAGCTTCGCGAGTCGTGACCTCCTTGCCAGGCCCAGCTCTGCAGCGTGTGTTGGAGGCAGTAGCTCATCGCATGGTGCGACCAGCCTCGCACCTCGCAACCTGCTAGGTCGGTGTAATTGTCGGCTGATTTTTGGGCTTTAGTATAAATACCAAACTTTATTTTTGGAGAGAGGGGGTAGCAAACACAAGGAGGGAGAGTCTCCAAAACTCCACTCTTCTCTTGTTATCTTCTCTTTTAGTTTTCATTTTCTAGTTTAGTTTTTAGAGATTTCAATTATGGAATTGGCTTATGCTATGCCGATTGTAGCTTGAACTGTTCTTGAAGAAGATTAACATGAAGCTTCAACCATTATTATGAGATCTTTCGTTTCTATTTATTTCCCTTGATTATTGTTTAATTTCTATGATTATACTTTATGATTTTTGCATAATTATGCTAGGAACGTTACTAGCTTGATTGTGTAATTAATCTAATGCTAGATTTAAGAATAGAATCGGATTGTTTTATTCTTTTATCACTTTCTAGCAAGCTATGGAGTAACTTGGATGCAGATCATCTTGGTTATTTCTTGGGGAAATTAAATCAACCGTTGAATGTTTATCGCGTGTATGACGTTAGCAGGTCTATTGATTCTCTGTGTTTATTGCTGCTATTGGACTGAACTTAGACGTTGATCGGACTAGGTTATCCTTTAGTTAGGGTTTTATAGTCACGCTGATCGTACTATTCAACTAAGAATAAGGAGAATACGAGATTAGTTCTCAACAATAGATAATTATGGAAATAATTAGAGTTGAGGTTCGATGATCGATAATTAAATTGAAGTGGATGTTAATCGGATTCAAGATCTTTCCATATTGATTTCTCATTTTATTTATTTGCTAATTAATTTTAGTTTGTTTATAACTCATTTGAAAACCCCCCTGAATTGGTTACTCGATATTTAGAGTCATCTAGGTATTGGATCCCGTTAAATATAAAACTTGTTCCTGTTTCCCTGTGGATACGAACCTTACTTCCCTTCTACATTTAATTGTAAAAGAGAGTAGGAGAAATTTATTTTTGGATAGGTCCATACGACTAAACCGCCTGCCCAACCACCCATGGAAAACGAAGGTTAATGATGTCCTGATGCCTGGTGCCAGCCTGGCTCCACGCCCGCTGCCATTCCATCACTTCTCCTAAGATTTCCATGATTACCCTCTCCATGGCTCAAGGGTATTACCCTTGTTTGATGCACATGGGAGGAAGTATGTGGATCACTTGAGATAAGTGGATCTCTAGTTTCAGGATGGGAGAAATGTACCCTTGGAGGGTAACCTATTGGAGGAACGTCTGGCGCTGTGCCACAACTTCCCCTTTCTCTATTTAACGGGACCTCTTCTAAGGCCTTAACTAGTTTCTCATTTAACTGCTAGTGTTTATCGACTAGTGGTTCTAGGCGAGTAACTTCTTCAGTAGCAAGAGACTTGGACTTTGCCGTGAAAGTTGCACTCATAGTATCATTGATATCTACAAGTATCCTATCAATCTGCCTAGAGTTAATATCTCTATTATCTTCACTTATCCTTTGGAGGATATCCGTGAAGACTCTGGCAGACTCATGGGCTAGAGTTCTGTAGTTAGAGTCAAATTGTTGTCTCTGACTCTCTCTGACTTCTAATAGCAAATTATTTACTACCTCCGTGAACTTTCCATACATTTGGTGTATAAGTCCACGACCAGTACTACTTGGAGATGAGTTATTCCTTTGTGGGGTATCTCCAACTGACTCCTCATGACCATGATGAATTGGTTCACCATTGTTACCATGCACCCTTGTCTCTGGAGGGATTGAAGAACTAGTTTCCATGTTGTGGAAACTTGGTTCATCCTGAGCAACTTCCTTATTCTTCTTAGAACATGTTTCCGGCATTTTTCACAAAAACAACAATAACTGTTTTCTACAGTTAATTTGCAAAAGTATGAAGAAGAAATTTCACAATTTTATTAAGAATCTTCTTCTCCCACCTTGGTCACCAAAAAACTTGTTGGTGCAAAATCAGTTCGTTGACCTTGCAAACAAGTCAATGCACATCCAATAGTTTGATACTGAATGCCTTGGGAGGCTTAGTCCCCGGGGGTTACCGATTTTAATTAGATAAAACCTTGCTAACGTACTTTGTTGCAATTTAATTAATGATTAAACTACAACGCCTATTAAATTCAGGCGAAATACAATAAATAGAGCAAACAATAATTAATCTTTTAATTAATTAAAGTATAACATTCCCATACATGCCACAAACTTTGATAAAGATTTTACAACACATAAAAGGATAAGCCAGGCTGGACAACTAAAGGGAAGACACGAAGGCTGTTACCTCCATGGTTCCTTGCTTCAATCGGAAAATTAGAGATCTTGGTGGCAGAACATGTTCTACGTCTAAAGAACTAAACTATAACCCCAAAAGGGGGTTGGCTAGGCTAAGGCTAGGCTACGCTAAGAAAAGAAGAAATGCAGTTTGATGTGTTGTTCGTTGTTGTTTGCTTGATGATGGTTTCTCTATTTATAGAGAAATGTGATATGTAACTTCTATACACGCTTGGGAGGGTAAATGTTTGAATCATATTCGATTCAAATCCCAACCATTTTCTGGCGCTGAATAACTGTTGCCTTCTAATGCGCATGTGTCTTTTTGTTGACTGCTCATGATTGTCTTGTGATTGTTTGTTCCTTTATTACCCTTGGCTTTAGTCTCTTGATAGTCTTGATGGTCTTCCTCTGTTGACTTTGACTTATGCTGACATCGCCCAATGGGCTTTATGCTTTTGTTAAGCCTTCATCTTAAAGCGAAATTAAACCCTTTGAGGTTTAATTCAATGTACCTGTAACAGCCCGCACATCCGAGCTGCTAGCTAACATTCATAAATCTCAATTATCATTCATAAACCTCAAATTAACTTATCTCGTAGCGGAAACATAACTTATAAAATGATCCTGGACCTGGGTCAAGGCCCACAATATAACAATCCAAAATGTATATACAAAGAATTAATCTAAAACAAGTCTCCAAAACTATGTAATAATACACCATAAAAAATTTCTTAACTAAACTATATCGTCTCCACCATTGCTCATCCGGAAGTCATTTCAGATAACACTTACGTCCATTTCCACTATCCATCTCAAAGTTCTTATAACACCTGTAAAATCACTAGCAATGAACACTGCCCCCACCATAGGACAGGTTCCAAGAACAAAATCAGTGAAACTGAGTACACACTGTCCAACCAGAAAATATTTTTGGTGGCTTAAAGCATATTTACATATTTAAGTTCATCATACGAGACCATTTGAAATCAAAAAATCAAGATACAGAATACTCATAATGAAAGAATTATATAACAAATACTTATAGACAATTTTTAATGTCACTCGTTTTAAATAGTAATAAGAGTCTCTTACAAAATGAATAATATACACTTACTCTTAGAGAGACCACATAAGGATTCCATAGGATCTAATACGATATTCCAAAATCCATCCTATCAGACATACTCTATGACATAGCAATGTTTCCCACTTCTATGTTTCAAAAAGAATAACCTCTAATCCAAATATGTGCAACCTATCTAATTTCTTTCATAAATTCCTCACGATTTTCTTCATAAATCATTCCCATATTCGGCACATGATTTCTATAGACTTGGGAGAGTAAAAGATTACTTCGACAATAGAGTTCGAAATAAGTTTTCACGAAACCATTTGCATATTCAAATATATATTCTACTTTCTTTCAGAAGTCATACTATACTGGGGAAGAGAACACGAATAGAGTTGCCTTCCAGGCGAATTCTCTAAACTTTTACAAGGGACGTCTCCATCTTCCATTATATACAGCTTGCAAGACTTTTAGGACATGTCCCCAGAATACATAATATACAGAATACAAAATGTTGTTCATCAATGCTCCGGCGGCTTCTTCCCCTTACAAAACGAAATCAAAATACATAATTCACAATTCAATATTTTTCTGAAACTCAAATTCATAATTCTCGAGTCGGATATATCATTCAAACATAATACATAATCGCATTTGGGTACACTTCAATCCTTTACAGAAATTCATTTGCTAAAACCATTCAGATACGGACTTTTTAAGGAAATATAGTCCAAACTTATTATAATTGAAGCTCAAAACGTAGCTTACTATCAGAAAATCAAAACAGAATTTAATCTTACATAACTTTATATCTTCGTTACCAAAGTTCTCTTTTTTCACAAAAACAGAACCAGAGAGCTTACTCTATAACTTATCAACTTACACTCCATCTAATATCCCAAAGAATTTATGGTCAACTCCAGTAATTATCATAAATTCATCATATAGCTAAATCTTCCACAAGTCATAAGTTGTATTATATATAACATCTCCAAACAATAGTTCACTTTTTAAATCTCTAACCTTGAACTTTTCATCACCCAAGTAATCCAAGCACGCAAAACTCATAATAAGATATGTCTCGAAAACCTTGTATTATAGTCAGATCTTTAACTCATATCTTCAAAAAGTCAAGTCCATATTCCTCAAAGTTGATGGCCAATATATTTAAAATCTTTGTATCCTGTACATATCTCGGAATTTATATAACTTGAATCTCGAAACACTTGACCATTTCAATACACCTGGATTCTCAATACCATTCCATAACTGAAACTTTTGGTACATTTATACATCTTGGAACTATATACAGAATAATTTCAACGGAAACATAATTAGTTTCTATAAGCTCATCAATTCCTTTGAACTAGAGCTCTTCACTTCTTGCAAAACATATACCAAATCATTTAATTTAGAATATCATACTCAGAATTACACTAATAAATATATTATGAACCCTTATTTCAATACTTTTGACTGAATGGCTATAACACTTCCATATATTAGAACTTGTTTCCATAAACACTTTATACTATTGGCTTCCAGAGGCAAAATGGCCTTAGTACGTCATGGATCGATATCCTTAAGTAACCATAATTTGCTTGTAATATTTATTTACTAATGATACTAAAACATAAGATCGTTATTCGTAAAATTTTCACAAACGTATCCAGAGATTATTAGCAAAGAGAAATATAAATACCACATCACAAGTTCGTATTTTTAATCAAACTTTGAAATACTCAAAACACTTCAATAATTTCACCTTCATTATACCAATAACACAATAAACTCAATTGACATAAAACTCTTGTAGTTAAGTATATGATTCACAAAATCATATGAAACACCAAAATTTTAGTTCAAAGGTGAAGGGACAATGTGTACCTTTACACGATCCCCAAGATCATAGATACTTGATCACCAATCTCTAGCTTGAACTCCATAATTATCTTCGTAACTATTTTCCAACAATCACCACCAAACAATAACAACAATCATTGACCATCCTCATAACAATTTATATAAACAAATTGAATCACTCATACTTTCTAAGCTCTTCCATGAACTAACCATAACCCTTATATGCAACCCATTCTACTAATCCAACTCACACATAACAATCTCTAACTCTAATTAACCCCATTCTGATTTTAGAGAATATTATCTAACAACATAGTTTGTAAAAATCAGATTTTATAACTTAACTTAAGAAGGACCATTTCATATTGTGAGCTTCAATCGATGAAATAGGATAAAAGATTCAATCATTAAGTTGGCCAAACTCTTACCATAACTGATTTTGCTTATTAACAAGAAGATTTAGTGTTGAATTTATTTATGAAATCGAAAATATAACCAATTTTTAGGGACTTGAATTACTAGAATCAAACAAGAGGAGGAAGAAAACTTAGCTTATACTTATGAATAAGAGGAGTACACAACAACGACAACAATCAACACTTAGAGCACCATCTCACGGTGGCGCCGCACCTCGCGACAAGACCAAGTACAGCACGGTGGCGGACCACGGGAACAGTGGCAGCCAAGACAACACGGAAAACGAAGCGAGAGGAGAGAGAAAAACGGGACGAACGAAGCACCCGGATGACGAAGCACCACCCGGTTGCGGCTCCGGCAACACCGCATCAACGGCATAACGCCGACAAAAGACCACCGATGGAGAATGACATGCAACGAAATCCCGAGTGAGTAAGAGAGAGAGGAGATGCGAGAATGGGGAATAGGGGCTTTAACTTTTCCCAAAAAAAATAACCGAATTCAGGAGGTTTCCATCTCAATTTATGGAGTTTAGATGAAATTGAAAACTGAAA
Source organism: Beta corolliflora (assembly GCA_947648045.1). Classification (NCBI taxonomy): domain Eukaryota; kingdom Viridiplantae; phylum Streptophyta; class Magnoliopsida; order Caryophyllales; family Amaranthaceae; genus Beta; species Beta corolliflora. The sequence goes on from CANSZD010000854.1 coordinate 953,678, forward strand.
TTGGGGCTTTTCTCCTTTTGACACAATGAGAGAAGATGATGATGTATTGTTGTGTTGTCTGTGACAACAATTGACACGAGGAAGGGAGAGAGAAATGAGAGATTTTTTTTTCTTTTACTTTAAAATACTCAACTCAAGTTATCTTATTTCAATAGAACCAAACTAATTTCATATTTGTACTTGAGAAAACAATTTTATAAGTAATTCATAATTCTCAAAATATTGTCATACTAACATTATCATATAATTAGAATTAATAAAATATAATTAATTCTTAATTAATGCTGCTGAAAAATATGGGCTATTACAATCTACCACCCTTAGAAGAAGTTTCGTCCTCGAAACTTGAAAACACAATGCTTTTGAACATCTGAAAACAAACAAGATCACATAAAACATTTTTATTTTAACGGAAATCAAATCAAATCACTTCTTAACTTAACTTTAATACCTTGAAAGATTTGCTTCCCAAATAATCACTTCTCGAATCTAGATTTTCCAAAATCCCTCATCAATAATTTCTGATTTCCTCAAATCATCACACACTACAATGCAAAACCTCAATAACACTTTTCACTTTTCCACATTTCACTTCTAAAACTCAACTTTCAATTTTCTTAATTTCTATTCCCCGATTCTTGACTACTCATAACCAAAATCGATTTCAGACAATCCCAGGAATCTTTTACCCCCGTTAGGTGGCTTGTTCAGCACATGGTCGCAGGGTTGCTCTGATACCACCTGTAACAGCCCGCACATCCGAGCTGCTAGCTAACATTCATAAATCTCAATTATCATTCATAAACCTCAAATTAACTTATCTCGTAGCGGAAACATAACTTATAAAATGATCCTGGACCTGGGTCAAGGCTCACAATATAACAATCCAAAATGTATATACAAAGAATTAATCTAAAACAAGTCTCCAAAACTATGTAATAATACACCATAAAAAATTTCTTAACTAAACTATATCGTCTCCACCATTGCTCATCCGGAAGTCATTTCATATAACACTTACGTCCATTTCCACTATCCATCTCAGAGTTCTTATAACACCTGCAAAATCACTAGCAATGAACACGCCCCCACCATAGGACGGGGTTCCAAGAACAAAATCGAAACCGAAGTACACACCGTCCAAACCGTAAAATATTTTTGGTGGCTTAAAGCATATTTACATATTTAAGTTCATCATACGAGACCATTTGAAATCAAGAAATCAAGATATAGAATACTCATAATGAAAGAATTATATAACAAATACTTATAGACAATTTTTAATGTCACTCGTTTTAAATAGTAATAAGAGTCTCTTACAAAATGAATAATATACATTTACTCTTAGAGAGACCACATAAGGATTCCATATGATCTAATACGATATTCCAAAATCCATCCTATCAGACATACTCTATGACATAGCAATGTTTCCCACTTCTATGTTTCAAAAAGAATAACCTCTAATCCAAATATGTGCAACCTATCTAATTTCTTTCATAAATTCCTCACGAGTTTCTTCATAAATCATTCCCATATTCGGCACATGATTTCTATAGACTTGGGAGAGTAAAACATTACTTCGACAATAAAGTTCGAAATAAGTTTTCACGAAACCATTTGCATATTCAAATACATATTCTACTTTCTTTCATAAATCATACTATACTGGGGAAGAGAACACGAATAGAGTTTCCTTCCAGGTGAATTCTCTAAACTTTGACAAGGGACGTCTCCCTCTTCCATTATATACTGCTTTCAAGACTTTTAGCACATGTCCCCAGAATACATAATATACAGAATACATAATGTTGTTCATCAACGCTCCGACGGCTTCTTCCCCTTATAAAACGAAATCAAAATACATAATTCACAATTCAATATTTTTCTGAAACTCAAATTCATAATTCTCGAGTCGGATATATCATTCAAACATAATACATAATCGCATTTGGGTACACTTCAATCCTTTACAGAAATTCATTTGCTGAAAGCATTCAGATACGGACTTTTAAAGGAAATATAGTCCAAGCTTATTATAATTGAAGCTCAAAAAGTAGCTTACTATCAGAAAGTCAAAACAGAATTTAATCTTACATAACTTTATATCTTCGTTACCAAAGTTCTCTTTTTCACAAAAACAGAACCAGAGAGCTTACTCTATAACTTATCAACTTACACTCCATCTAATATCCCAAAGAATTTATGGTCTACTCCAGTAATTATCATAAATTCATCATATAGCTAAATCTTCCACAAGTCATAAGTTGTATTATATATAACATCTCCAAACAATAGTTCACTTTTTAAATCTCTAACCTTGAACTTTTCATCACCCAAGTAATCCAAGCACGCAAAACTCATAATAAGATGTCTCGGAAATCTTGTATTATAGTCAGATCTTTAACTCATATCATCAAAAAGTCAAGTTCATATTCCTCAAAGTTGATGGCCAATATATTTAAAATCTTTGTATCCTGTACATATCTCGGAATTTATATAACTTGAATCTCGAAACACTTGACCATTTCAATACACCTGGATTCTCAATACCATTCCATAACTGAAACTTTTGGTACATTTATACATCTTGGAACTATATACAGACGAATTTCAACGGAAACATAATTAGTTTCTATAAGCTCATCAATTCATTTGAACTAGAGCTCTTCACTTCTTGCAAAACATATACCACATCACTCAATTCAGAATATCATACTCAGAATTACACTAATAAATATATTATGAACCCTTATTTCAATACTTTTGACTGAATGGCTATACCACTTCCATATATCAGAACATGTTGTAACACCCCGTAATTTTCACCCTTTATTTTTGGTGTTTGTTTACATTAAAATGATATTTTTCGTAAAAATAAAATAGTTTATTATAAAAACTATTTTTAATGTGTATAATTGTTTAATTGTGGTATTGTGTTGTTGGGTTAATTAATTTAAAGTGTATATATTTATTTAAGTATTTTATTAGTTTCGTGATTTATTTAGGCGTTTAGGATGCGGTTTTGTCGCGTAGCGTTTTTGTAACGTTGATGGACCGACTTGGGTGACGAAATGTTGCATCGCATGTGGCGTGTCATGCTGGCCGAAAATCAGCAATGATGGTGTGGAGGATGAAGAGTTTTGGTGCTAATTAAGCTAACCTTTGGATCTCTTGTAACCCCTCATTTAATCCCCTATTAACCCACCTTAATGCACCCTTAAATCTTTGCTTAATGAGGTGAATAATCTCATTCTTTTACTGCACTTTAACCCCTTCATAATGCTGAAAACAAGTTAGGAAATTCGTGCATAACAACTCCTCTTCTTCTCTCTTCCACATTTTCGGCTATTTCTGCACCCCTATTTTGTTTGCATCATATCTCCTTTGTTTCTTATCCGAATTGGACGTGTGAGTAGTCAAAATCCATCTACTCGGAAAGATCTTGCTCGTGGTATAATTTGTTTTTGAAGAAAGGGAAAGACGCGACTGAAGTTTTCGTTTCAATCAGACGAGTCATTCGGTTTTTGTTCCCTGTCACACCTTCACGGAAATATCCATATCTGGAGATCTAACCGTTGGATCGTTCTAAAATTTGGACAGCACGTTTAGAACATCTTGTTCTTAACTTTGACCAGAGAGATTTTTAATCCGATGTTTCAATAGCTTGGAATCATGGTCGGAACAGAACAATATGAAATGAGATTTTTCAACGTTTAAGAAGAAAACGCCTAGTGACTTGTTGCTACAATTATCGTTCATGGAGGACTTGGATTGCACATATTTTTCGTATTTCTTTATACTCACCTCTCCTCCGACGATCCAGGTAACTAGTAGTTATCTTAGAACAATAGTGATTAGGGTATTATTCGGTATTAGATTATTACGCTAGGAATTGTTTAAAATACTTTTTGAATGGAATTATTGATGAAATTTGACGTGAATATACTTGATGCATGCTGTATGAATATTGTATGCAGAAAAATAATTTTCGTCTGAGTTTTAGTATTTATTCGATTTATTTAGTAATTTATGCGTTTATGGATTATTTGCAAAATAATTATTGAACGAATGTTATAATTGCTGAAATTATCTTTCGTGAAGCATTTTATGGGTGTAGTATGTTTTTCATGCCTTATAATAATTTTTGTCTACTGTTTACAGGTTTATTTAATTGATTTATCTATTTTTGCATTTTCGTGTTTACTAGTATTTAAATCGTGAATATTATATTTGGAGGCCAAAAAATCTATTTCTTTGCATAATCTGTATTATCGTGGGTTTATGCATGTTATGTGAAGTTTTGGTAATTTTTGGGCGTTTATTTCTATTTTTAATTATTATATTGGCTTTCTTGAGTATTCTGTAAATTAACGTTTAAAATTACTTTTAGAGACCGAAAATTAGAAATAATGGTCGTATGATAATTTTTGTGATAATTTATTGATCGTTTTTATTAGTTTAATAATTTTTATTGTGTTTTGTTATGAGTTTGAGGATATTCTTTTTAATTATTTAAGGGATTAAAAATAAGAAATAAATTGAGACCTTTTATATTCTTGAGAACTGATGATTTTTAAGTTACTGTGGTTATAATTGTGTATCATTATATTTACTTTTAGTCCTTGTAAAATGATTAATTGTGTACGTTTTGCTGATTTAATGAGCTTTGGTATTAATTGGTGGTGGCGTAAGACGCACACTGATGCGTCAGACGCAGGATAGTCCGTGCGGCAGACGCACAGGTTGGTGCTGAGCGCAAGCTCATGCGCCAAGCGCATAGTTTTGTGTTGCGTGATTTTCGTATGTGCTTGTACGTATGTTTTACTTGGAGTTGGTGATCTTGTATGATGTGATTCATTTCTGGTTGATACTGTTGGTGTTGTAAACTCTTTAATTGTCGTTGTTTGTGCTTTGTGGTGCGCAAAGTATTTGTTGTTGAAACATTTATTGTAAGTTTGTAAGTTACTACTTTGAAGAAATTTGAAGAGATATCTTTTGATGAATTATGGGTATAAGGCCGGGTGGCATCCCTTTGACGAATATTTTTGAGATGAATGATACTTTGATGATATTTATGATTTTATTTTGAGATAAGAACATCCGGAGGGATAGATGTAGTCCCCGGTGAAGAACATGCCAATCACCTCGTTTGCGAACAAGGGGTACACCTGGGTTAATTGTTGTCGTCCGAGAGGTCAGGGAGTTCTGCGTGTTCTACCCTGCATCGGGAGTTTGGTCATTCTTAGACACAGGCAGTGGGGAACGTAAGCCCATAGACTGACCTGGAGATTGCGATCTGACAAACCTTAGGAAGTGAATTGCGATTCACTGACGTTCGGTTTCTGACTCAATAACTGATTTATCTATGTTTTTATTATTATTGAAGTACCCTTGAGATGATTTATTCATTTTATCTTTTGTATTACTTGAGAGCTTTATGATTTTGGATGCATGTCATAGTTGTCTTGACCTTATGTTTCCTTTCTTATTAATCTATGTCTGAATTGTACTTTGATTTCTTTTGTTCTGGGAGAACTGCTAGTTACTCCCCACTGATTGTGGATGTTTGTTGATATATTTTGCAGGTGATGTTGATGGGAATCTTCTTTGGTTTTGGGCTCGGGTTGAGTTGTGAGCATTAAAATGTTAGATGTTTTAGGCCTAGACTTTTAGTTAGTTGAAGAGTTAGTTTTATCTTTTGGATATTACTCTAATTAATTTAATTTATTTATACTATTTACTTATGTTGGTTTATCACTTGGTTTTTTTAAACGCATTTCTTGTAGTAGTGACATTCCCAGAAGACGATGTTTCCGCCATCGTCCTATAATATTATTATTATTTCTTTCTTTTCCGCTTTGAAATTCTGGGGTGTTACAATGTGCCCATAAACACTTTATACTATTGGCTTCCAGAGGCAAAATGGACTTAGTACGTCATGGATCGATATCCTTAAGTAACCATAATTTGCTTGTAATATTTATTTACTAATGATACTAAAACATAAGATCGTTATTCGTAAAATTTTCACAAACGTATCCAGAGATTATTAGCAAAGAGAAATATAAATACCACATCACAAGTTTGTATTTTTAATCAAACTTTGAAATACTCAAAACACTTCAATAATTTCACCTTCATTATACCAATAACACAATAAACTCAATTGACATAAAACTCTTGTAGTTAAGTATATGATTCACAAAATCATATGAAACACCAAAATTTTAGTTCAAAGGTGAAGGGACAATGTGTACCTTTACACGATCCCCAAGATCATAGATACTTGATCACCAATCTCTAGCTTGAACTCCATAATTATCTTCGTAACTATTTTCCAACAATCACCACCAAACAATAACAACAATCATTGACCATCCTCATAACAATTTATATAAACAAATTGAATCACTCATACTTTCTAAGCTCTTCCATGAACTAACCATAACCCTTATATGCAACCCATTCTACTAATCCAACTCACACATAACAATCTCTAACTCTAATTAACCCCATTCTGATTTTAGAGAATATTATCTAACAACATAGTTTGTAAAAATCAGATTTTATAACTTAACTTAAGAAGGACCATTTCATATTGTGAGCTTCAATCGATGAAATAGGATAAAAGATTCAATCATTAAGTTGGCCAAACTCTTACCATAACTGATTTTGCTTATTAACAAGAAGATTTAGTGTTGAATTTATTTATGAAATCAGAAAATATAACCAATTTTTAGGGACTTGAATTACTAGAATCAAACAAGAGGAGGAAGAAAACTTAGCTTATACTTATGAATAAGAGGAGTACACAACAACGACAACAATCTACACTTAGAGCACCATCTCACGGTGGCGCCGCACCTCGCGACAAGACCGTACAGCACGGTGGCAGACCACGGGAACAGTGGCAGCAGCACAACACAGAAAACGAAGCAGAGGAGAGAGAAAAACAGGACGAACGAAGCACCCAGATGACAGCACCACCCGGTTGCAGCTCCGGCAACACCGCATCAACGGCATAACGCCGACAAAAGACCACCGATGGAGAATGACATGCAACAGAAATCCCGAGTGAGTAAGAGAGAGAGGAGATGCGAGAATGGGGAATAGGGGCTTTAACTTTTCCCAAAAAAAATAACCGAATTCAGGAGGTTTCCATCTCAATTTATGGAGTTTAGATGAAATTGAAAACTGAAATTGGGGCTTTTCTCCTTTTGACACAATGAGAGAAGATGATGATGTATTGTTGTGTTGTCTGTGACAACAATTGACACGAGGAAGGGAGAGAGAAATGAGAGATTTTTTTTTCTTTTACTTTAAAATACTCAACTCAAGTTATCTTATTTCAATAGAACCAAACTAATTTCATATTTGTACTTGAGAAAACAATTTTATAAGTAATTCATAATTCTCAAAATATTGTCATACTAACATTATCATATAATTAGAATTAATAAAATATAATTAATTCTTAATTAATGCTGCTGAAAAATATGGGCTATTACAATCTACCACCCTTAGAAGAAGTTTCGTCCTCGAAACTTGAAAACACAATGCTTTTGAACATCTGAAAACAAACAAGATCACATAAAACATTTTTATTTTAACGGAAATCAAATCAAATCACTTCTTAACTTAACTTTAATACCTTGAAAGATTTGCTTCCCAAATAATCACTTCTCGAATCTAGATTTTCCAAAATCCCTCATCAATAATTTCAGATTTCCTCAAATCATCACACACTACAATGCAAAACCTCAATAACACTTTTCACTTTTCCACATTTCACTTCTAAAACTCAACTTTCAATTTTCTTAATTTCTATTCCCCGATTCTTGACTACTCATAACCAAAATCGATTTCAGACAATCCCAGGAATCTTTTACCCCCGTTAGGTGGCTTGTTCAGCACATGGTCGCAGGGTTGCTCTGATACCACCTGTAACAGCCCGCACATCCGAGCTGCTAGCTAACATTCATAAATCTCAATTATCATTCATAAACCTCAAATTAACTTATCTCGTAGCGGAAACATAACTTATAAAATGATCCTGGACCTGGGTCAAGGCTCACAATATAACAATCCAAAATGTATATACAAAGAATTAATCTAAAACAAGTCTCCAAAACTATGTAATAATACACCATAAAAAATTTCTTAACTAAACTATATCGTCTCCACCATTGCTCATCCGGAAGTCATTTCATATAACACTTACGTCCATTTCCACTATCCATCTCAGAGTTCTTATAACACCTGCAAAATCACTAGCAATGAACACTGCCCCCACCATAGGACAGGTTCCAAGAACAAAATCAGCGAAACTGAGTACACACTGTCCAACCAGAAAATATTTTTGGTGGCTTAAAGCATATTTACATATTTAAGTTCATCATACGAGACCATTTGAAATCAAGAAATCAAGATATAGAATACTCATAATGAAAGAATTATATAACAAATACTTATAGACAATTTTTAATGTCACTCGTTTTAAATAGTAATAAGAGTCTCTTACAAAATGAATAATATACATTTACTCTTAGAGAGACCACATAAGGATTCCATATGATCTAATACGATATTCCAAAATCCATCCTATCAGACATACTCTATGACATAGCAATGTTTCCCACTTCTATGTTTCAAAAAGAATAACCTCTAATCCAAATATGTGCAACCTATCTAATTTCTTTCATAAATTCCTCACGAGTTTCTTCATAAATCATTCCCATATTCGGCACATGATTTCTATAGACTTGGGAGAGTAAAACATTACTTCGACAATAAAGTTCGAAATAAGTTTTCACGAAACCATTTGCATATTCAAATACATATTCTACTTTCTTTCATAAATCATACTATACTGGGGAAGAGAACACGAATAGAGTTTCCTTCCAGGTGAATTCTCTAAACTTTGACAAGGGACGTCTCCCTCTTCCATTATATACTGCTTTCAAGACTTTTAGCACATGTCCCCAGAATACATAATATACAGAATACATAATGTTGTTCATCAACGCTCCGACGGCTTCTTCCCCTTATAAAACGAAATCAAAATACATAATTCACAATTCAATATTTTTCTGAAACTCAAATTCATAATTCTCGAGTCGGATATATCATTCAAACATAATACATAATCGCATTTGGGTACACTTCAATCCTTTACAGAAATTCATTTGCTGAAAGCATTCAGATACGGACTTTTAAAGGAAATATAGTCCAAGCTTATTATAATTGAAGCTCAAAAAGTAGCTTACTATCAGAAAGTCAAAACAGAATTTAATCTTACATAACTTTATATCTTCGTTACCAAAGTTCTCTTTTTCACAAAAACAGAACCAGAGAGCTTACTCTATAACTTATCAACTTACACTCCATCTAATATCCCAAAGAATTTATGGTCTACTCCAGTAATTATCAGAAAAAACCTTATAAAAGTTACATTTTGTGAAAAACAACCTTATAAATTTTTTTTTGTGAGAAACAACCTTTAAACCTTATTTTTTTGTGAGATGAAACCTCAAGGAGCTTTTCCGGTGTTGACCACTGATTTCCGGTGTTGACTTCCTATTTCTTCTAATTGCACTCTCTTTCCCTCTCTTTTTTACCAGAAGATGTATCATTTCCCTCCATTTCCTCCCTCATATAAACCCTATCACCTCCAAATTAGAGGAGAGAAGGAGGAGAGAGAGAGAGGGGGGGATTGTGGAGTTTCTTGGTTGTTGTTGCCATTGTCGCCATTGTTGGTGGGGAAGTGAGGTTGCGGAGGTCGTCGCCATTGAAGGGGGAAGACTGAAGAGAGAGAGTGAGAAGATTTAGTGGGGAGCTACTGAGCTAGTGACTATGAGTGAGTAGCTGAATTCACAGCACCAGCACAACAACAAGCATACAGTCATCAACATTTTTTCAAACATTCTTGTTTAAGAAGCACATGAATTTTTGCAAAACTAACAAACTTTTGCAAAAATTAGGGCTCTAATTTTTCTAAGAATCAACAATCAAAATGTATAGCAGCCATTCATACAAAAATCCAACACTCATCACATTACCATTGTTTAATACCATAAACCCTAACTTACAAATAAACATCTGAATTTTGGAAATTAATTAAGGGGAATGAACATTTACCTTGTTTTGTAGATAATTTCGACCTTCTTCTCCCTTTTACTTCTCAAAGATGCTTTCTTTGCTTTCCCTTTACCAGCCATTGATACAAAGTAGAGAGAAACAAAAAAAATCGAGAATTACTTCAACAGTAAAAGAAGAGAAAAAAAATGCATAATTTAAAGGGAGAGTACTCATTACCTGCAAGTTGATTGAGCTGTTCTTCACTTCATTCAATGAGTTTGCAGTTCATTCAATGCGTTTGGAAGGGATTTGCTGAGAAGAAAGGGTGATGAGAGGGTTTAATTTTTAGAGTGGAGTATTTTAGTTCTTAGTTGGAGGGAAAATGGGTAGAAGAGTGTGTTTAGGAAAAAAAAAGAGTGCAATTAGAAGAAATAGGAAGTCAACACCGGAAATCAGTGGTCAACACCGGAAAAGCTCCCTGAGGTTTCATCTCACAAAAAAATAAGGTTTAAAGGTTGTTTCTCACAAAAAAAAATTTATAAGGTTGTTTTTCACAAAATGTAACTTTTATAAGGTTTTTTCTGACAATTTTTCCTACTTTAAAATACTCAACTCAAGTTATCTTATTTCAATAGAACCAAACTAATTTCATATTTGTACTTGAGAAAACAATTTTATAAGTAATTCATAATTCTCAAAATATTGTCATACTAACATTATCAGATAATTAGAATTAAAAAAATATAATTAACCCTTAATTAATGCTGCTGAAAAATATGGGCTATTACAGTACCACAATAAATGTAACTTGACATCTGAAAATGGTAGTAACAGGTGGAAATATCTCTTATCCAAATTAACTCCATTTACAAAAGCTCTTGCCTGTTAAATAGGGCTAGCTTGACGAGTCGTCCTAGTTGGACAATAATTTCTCCTTACCAACCAAAAAAAGAACAAATAATATTCAATTGATACTTCTATACATCCTCTATATCTTACAATACTTTACAAGTTTGTCTTTCTATAGTAAAAATAATTAACTTTGGGGTTGTCAGTGAGGTTTCAGTTTTGTCGCCTAATTCAATTGCGAGCAATGTATTGCCAAAGTCTTCTTTTCGAAGGCTAGCAAAGAAAAATCAATGTCAATTGCTTACTCATCTCGGTTTCAATATGGAGAATAAAAATGGGGTTCAAGTATCAAAGAGGCGGTGTAGTGAGGGTTATCTCAATGGTTAATTGGTGTCATTGATTCAAAATCGTTTTAAGGTGTTCATGAGTTCTTTTGTTATTATGTTTGATGTTGTCTTAGATTGATGTTTTTCAGTAGGTAAGCTTGGGTGTTTCTCGGTTCGTTGATGTGGTTGTTATATTATTTCTTGCTCGTTCTAGTGGTGATATTGTTGAGGGTCTTTGTTATGTCTGGAGCGTTTTAGTTTGGCGTTTTTTGTATTTGTCTTTCAAGGTGTTGTAGTCTTGGGATTTCAATGTATGCCTTTAACTCTATTATGAGTTATTAATGAAATGAACTAAATTATCAAAAAAAAAATTAACTTTAAGTACTATCATATAAAATCTTGTTAGTTTTGTTTAAATATTGCAACTAATGTGTGTGTATCTGTATGTGTGTCAAGGCTAGGTTATAATATTTATTTAGGCTGTTACGATTGATGTTGTAGTTGATCCTGACCCTATTTTAGATAATTATGTTCTTTTTTATTTGTTAAATTTCTCCCTCGAAAAAGGGTGTCTTTTGGGATACTCATTTAAAAAATAAAATTAAAAATCAACTTTGTTGGCTTACAGTCTTATAGTTGGAATCTATTATTGTTACCGGACCAACTGGCATCCTTATAGCATTTCCCCCCTAGCAATAGATTATCTAATTCTTCATGAATCATTTATCTTATTTTGATATTTAAAAAAATGTAATCATCCCTGACGCCAAATGATTGTTAGCAGTTAGCACGAGAAATTTGACAAATCAACTCAGAAATAAAGCACCCATGTGGCCATGACCCATGTAGGTGACTTAACTCTTCTCATCTCAATTATTGGATACTACTGTTAACTAATAGTTGATCGCAAATTCTAAATCAACAATGCTAGTTCTACTAACATGTCTGACAAGTTAAATATTACATTCATTGTACACCCGGGTGTACCATGTGCATAATATACCCAAAACTATTTCTTGCTCATTTACTCATTTGGAACCTCCAATTGAGTATAGTGATAGCTCCAAATGGGAAAAATGAGCAAAAAGATAGCCTTTGGTGTCTCGTGCTCATGGTACATCCGAGTGTATGATAAAGATTTTATAATTACCCTGATATGATATCAACTAATTTGATTGGCAAACTAGCACAAAATCGAGTGATATGTCTTTTAGATGAATTTCATTCACATTACTGCACTGCTTTTGTGACTTTTTATATACCATAGATCTATGATAGAGTATAAAACTATTCCTAGGACTCCAACCATCAGTTTAACTTTTGTTTGAGTTAGTCCTTTGACATGGTACTAGAGCTAGCGTGGCATAAAGGTCACGAGTTCAAATCTCATCAACCCTCCTTTCTAAGTGGAATATTTAGCGCCAGGCATGAGGGGGCTTGTGCTGCATCCACACTTGAAGCCCAAAGGGCTCTTGCGTAAGGGGGCATGATAGAGTATAAAACTATTTATGGGACTCCAACCACCAACTTCAACTTTTGGTTGAGTTGGTTCTTTGACAATCTAATACTCCTTGTGCATTTAAACACTTTTACCCCTTCAGGCACTTCTAAATAACATGAAGTTAAAGAGTATTCCATCCGTCTAAAAACGATGTTCTCATTTGCAATCTTGACACTATTCATAAATAAAGAGAATGAATCTTCTAAATACTTTCCAATATATAAGAAAAATGTAGTCAGTAGGATTTTGGTTGATTCTTCTAATGAACACATTACGGAAATCAAACTTTTATAATTTTTACTAATATATAGTTAAAGATATAAAATGATAAGTCTGAAAAGAATGAATAATGATAACCTCACTTGATCAGCTGTTAATTCGATTATGGTGAAATGCTTAAAGCCTTAAACCTTGAAGCAGACAAGTTTGAAGTTGAAAAGTTTTTGTAATTAATAAGTGACATACTCCATCTTTTTCTATATTACTCCTTAAACTTTCTTTTCATTTAGGATTTTTTTCACTTTAGCCACATTGTATAGTTGACTTTTGTCAAATAATCACCTTATAAACACTTTATTTTTTGAAAATAACTACATTATATAATTATTTTTATTTTAGATTTCCAACACTTGACTGATTTCATCAGATAAATTGTCAATTTTCACACAAAATATTCCAGCTTTCTCACATAATCCATCAATTTATGGTAATATAAACACAATAAAGTGTCATATAAGGTGTTTATTTTAAAAAAAAAAGTGTTTATAATTAAGATGGTTATTTAGAAAAGTTAACTTTGTAAGATAGTTAAATTGAAATAATCGTGTCATATATCCTATAATAATCTTTACACTTTAATCTTTAGAAATACATATTTTCCCTATTACCACAAAGTTAGGGTGCTTTTCTCTATCTCACTTTTGTTTCATTCAAACATTGAAAATTATCTTCAAAATTAATTTCAGAAAAAGTATCCTAAATGTAGTAATAAGAGTTAGCTTAGATTTCTTCATAAAAAAAACTCTATTTATTTTTGAAGTTACAACATCTTAAAAGTAAGTTTTCACTATTCATCAAAATAAGTTTGACTACAAACTTTAAAATAATAAATAAACGTTTTTTTCACCAGGTACCCCATAAGGTCTCACAATAATCACCTGGTACCCTCGCGTTTTCAATAATTCACCTGGTGCCCTTGAGGTTTTGAAAAATTCCTGACGTGACCCTACTGTCAACTTTCCGTTAACTATGACCCTAAAAAAAACTTAATTAACCTAATTTCACCCTAACTTCTAACCCTACCCTAACCCTAACCCTAAACCCTAAACCCTAAACCCTAAACCTCCCACCACCCCTCCCCCACCCTCCCACCACCCTTGCCCCTCCCCCCCCCACCCCCCCCCTCCTCCACCCCGCCGCAGCCCCCCCCCCCCCCTCCCACCACCCCACCACCCCGGTCCCCTTCCCCACCCCAACCCCGCGCAACCCCTCCCCCCCACCCATCGCAGCCGCACCCTTCCCCCACCCCCCGCGCCATCCCCGAGTCGATTTCCCCTCCTCCCTCCCACCCCCCCTGCCGAATTTCGCTCCCCTCCCCCCCACCCCCGTCGAGTTTCGCTCCCCTCCGGAAAATCGAAGCCTAGAAAATCGAAAATCGACGGGGGTGGGGGGGGGGGATGTGCGGGGGGTGGGGTGGGGAGGGGATGCACGGGGGTGAGGGGGGGGAGGGATGCGCGAGGGTGGGGGGGGGGTGGGGGGTTGGGGCTGGCTGGGGGGGGTGGGGGGGTGAAAGGTGGGGTGGGGGTGGGGGGGTGTTGGGAAGGGGGCCGGGGGTGGTGGGAGGGGGGGGGAGTGGGTGGTGGGATGGTCGGAGGGTGGTGGGGTTAGGGGTTAGGGAGAGAGTTGGGTTAATTAGGGTGTAAAAGTATTAATTAGGTTTAATTATAGTTAATTAGTATTAATTAGGTTAGTTAGGGGTTAATTTCATTGATTTAGCCCTAATGACTAACGGAGTTAATGTCCGTTAGTCATTAAGGGTATTCTGGTAATTTTTCAAAACCTCAAGGGCACTAAGTGAATTATTGAAAACGCGAGGGTACCAGGTGAATATTGTGAAACCTCAGGGGTACCTGGTGAAAAAACCGATAAATAAAAGAAGTTTTTTGTACTAAATTTTTTTTGATATTTATCTAAATGTATATTTTTAAGATATAAATTTTTTACAATTTATAGGTATTGATAAATTATTAATGAATATATATACTAATATATTAAAAGGCGTTACTAAGAAAGTCTATGTGCCACATGACACTCTCCTCTAAGGCTCTAATGCAAATGCTCTATTTTCATGTCAAACCCCTCAATTAAAAAAAATAACGGTATGTAGTTACAAGGAATCAAACACGTGACATTTGAAATGAAAAGTGAGAGCTTGTCCATCAATCCAACATAACATCATTGTTTATTATTTCGAAATAAAATATAATAAGGTCTTGTAATTATATCTCATTAAAAGACTTACACAAGTAGTTAGATACCTAACACATTTATGGTAATAACAATATACTATTATAGACATAAACTCTTACTCCAATTCCTTGTAGAAAGTTAAGCTATTCCTTTAATTTCTAAATTTTTAAGGGTGTATTATTCAAATCATGACGTCAAAATTTTCCTCAGTAGACAGTAAATTATAAAAAGAAACAACCCGAGGTATCGCCCGAGACATTCACTAGTTAATGATGAAAAATGTGTATCTTAAACATACGCGCCAAAGAATCTATACAAATATATTAAAAGGTGTGCTTAACAACGTCTATACGCCACGTGGCACCCTCCTCCTGCCACCAGAATTTTGCCACGTGTCTATTAACCACAAAGTCAAGTGGTCATTATTTAAAAAATAAATATGCTGAAGCCTGGGCTCGAACCCCTGACCTTATGTAAGGATTTCGAAAGAATCACCATCTGATCTAATGTCTTTTAGTGATTCATGCTTCCACAAAATTACTGATATGTGTTGTAATTAGTTAATGTTATTAAACATAGCCCTTGCATCCTTAAAGATAAATAAATTTGCATGTTCATTAAAATTAATTATGTATGCATGATACCATTTGAATTTTGAAGAGCAGTGTTGACTACTACAATACTACCCTTATATTTACAATAATACTATAAACGAAATTTGATCATAAGTCTGTATTAAATATGGGCTTAGGTCGCATCCATCATAAGGACAAATAGTCTACTTCACAAGACTAAGGAGTTTGCATCTTCAAACCATATGACAATAAGGGGAGTAGCCCCTTAGCCTTATAAAGTGAACTTCTCTATCTTCGTTATCAATGTGCGAAACTTACATCTATACTAATATATTAAAGAACGTATATGTATTACGTGTCACCATCCCTCGTTCAGTAACATTCTATCCACGTCTTTCTTATGTAGTAAAAAAAAGCATTGTTAACGTGAACATTCGAACCCACAACCTCAAGTATGAAAGAAAGAGATCCAACCATCACTCCACCATACAATTATTGCTTATTTAATAAAAAAATAATGATGATATATGAATTTTTTTTTTTTGAAATCTATATAATGAATGAGATGACTTTTTAAAATGAGTATGAGATGACTTATTTAACTACTACTAAATTGTAGTACTGAGAAACCCCGGGATATCGCTCGGGCCTAAACACTAGTTACAACTTTAAAAATCCGGACAAAAAATCAGTAGGTACCGTACAAGGAAAAAAACTTATATGGACTTGGTCCACACTAAATTAGTGTGGACCTAATGCTAATTCATGTTATTTATGAAAAAAAAAGGATCACTATATAAAAAAAATAAATATAAAAGATGAATAGATATAAATTATGAAGTTTGACTACGAAAAAAAAGGTTACTATGTCACTAAGTGAAAATTTCATCATGATAAACTAATGTGAGAAAGAGTTACTATATTAAAAAAAACAGTCACTATGGCAGATAGTAACTGTATAGTGTAACTTAATATTTGAAAAGGTTACTATATGGAAAAAATGGGTCACTATGTTAAATAAGTGATTTTGGTCCACAATAATATTATTGTGGACCAGGTTCACGCAAGACTAACTCCCGTACAAGTACAACATAAGAAAAAACAAGTAAACTAAAAAAGTGTGCCTCATTTAAGGATTAAGATAATGCGTATTAGCGCGTTACTTATAAAATAACATGACACCACACCACTTTATCAAACCTGGCTTGCACCAAAAAAGAGGAATTAAAAAGACTTTAATCTAACCTGGCAATATATTCGTATGAGATTTTATTCTCTCTCCTAAAAAATTACCAATGTGACAAAAATTAATCAACGTGTTTTATCACCTCCACCATTTCCTTTTCTCGTTTGATTTTTGATGGGGCCCTCATGATTTTGAAACTTTACCAACCGCTTTCCTCTCTCCTTTAATTAATAATAGTATCATTTTAGTATAAAAGACAAAGTTATACAATGGGCAACCACGAGAATCATCAATTCAATCTGTTTTTCTCTCTAAATTTAAGATAATCAGGAAAGTCTTATTGAAGAATATACTTCTAGATCATAATATATGGAGAAGGATAATTGTAAAAATGATGAGCAAGAACAACTGCTATTGAAGTTAGAGGAGGGTCCCACTGATTATGAAGGCGGTGCCACCTTCGTTCTCTTCTTTAGCGTCTTTATTGCCATATGTGGATCCTTCGTTTGCGGCTGCGCTGTAAGTTCTTCTCTTTATTTCCCTCTCTTCTTTCGTGCTTATTTCGGTTACATGGGTGGCGGTCGGTGGCGGATCCAAAATAATATATTCGTGGGTTAAAACTTCAAAATGATTTAGTGGGTGCAATTGGTCTGATTTTTCTAAGGAAAACTACAAATTTTGAGACTTTGAAAATAATATACTTCCTTTCCGTTCTGAAATAAGTAAAACATTTATCTCTTTTATTCTAAAAAGGAGAAAGTATGTAGAATTAAAATTTAAGTGAGGTTAAATGATCCCGCAACTCGAAGGGTAGCTCCGCCCCCTGCGAGTCATGGCCCGCCATCAGTTGGCTGGGGTGGGGATTCGCAAGACTCGGCATCGTGAGAGCACGAAGGTTGACCGGCGGCCGGCACGCTTGAATACTTAGTAGGAGTTTCTAAAAAGACGAATAGGCAATAGCACAAACTTCGTGGGCCGTGCCGCCGGCGGCAATGCTACAATATGTGGGCCCGGCCTACTGTTGTACCTTACTGTCTATCGACTGAGTAAAAGTTTTTTCTTTTTTATTTTTATTTTTGTTAAATTCGCTAGAAAGAATTAGATACTTCCTCCGTTTCATATTAATTGCAACAATTTTCATTTAGGGTGTTTCAAAAAAAAATGCAACACTTTTTTTTCTTACCTTATTTAGTAAGTTTTAGGTGGTGAAAAGACAATATTACCCTTACTTAAAAAAAAGGTGGATTTATGAAACCTAATTAAATCCTTAAACACAATACCCCAACTTAATGACTCCCACCAAAATTCATTAAACCCAACCACTTTTCAGATTCAAACCCCCAAATTAAATCAACCCCCCCCCCAAATTAAATCAACCCAACCCCCACATTTCTCGAACATTCAACTCTCTCGCTCCTCTCTCTCTCTCCTCTTCTCTCGTCTCTGTTCTTCAACCCTCCCACATAAACCCTAGATTTTGCGACGCAAACCCAGATATCCTGCTCTCATCTTCATCCTTAAACAACAAATTTCAATTATGGCCCATAAGTTCGTCCCCAATTTGAGTCCCTTGAGTGATGCGTTGTTCGAGACTGATGCGTTGTTCGAGACTGATGACGATGGTGAAACGCTGTTAATTAAGGACATATGTGACTCCTTCGAGCGTAGATCTCCTTGGCCTCGTCGTTTTTATGAATCTGGGGGTGCGGAACATCATATGGGTCCCAGCGCAAAGAAGGCTCTTGAATCTGCGTTGGATGAGCAGTTGGGGGAGATGGAGGGGTTTCAATTGGGGGAGGCCAGGCCCAAATTACCACCCAAATTGACTGCGAAAAACGTGAAAGAGGATAGTGACTGTCAGATCTTGGAAAACGTGAAACAGGGAAGTTCTTCTGTTCGTAGGCCCTATATGCTGAGGTATTGCAGTGAGATCTGCAAGTTACTGAAAAAGGGGGGTGAGAATGAGGGTAAAGTGAGATCTGTTCGTAGGCCCTAACTCATCTTTTTTTGGGTTGGTTAATTTTTTAGTTGGTGAACATTAATGGCTGCTCATTTGGGTTGGTGTTTATATAGTGGTCTTTACTTAATGAGCAAGTGTATGTTGTGGTGGGAAAAATTGAATTTTTGGAGGTAAAATTTCCCTCCATAGTTTTATGGGAGATGAATGCATATTTTGTGGTGTTTGGCTGGGTCAGTTTTGGAGGGAAAATGCCCTCTCAATTTTTTTCCACGCAGGTGTCCCCAATTTTTGGAGACCATTAAACTTTTGGGTTGGTGTTTTGGAGGGAAATCATCCTTCCAACTACACCATCAGTACTTCCCAACAAAAAAAATTGGACCCACGTGGGTCTATCCCTATATTTTTCCCATTCAAAACTTTGGTGGTCCCAACATTCTCCCTCCAAATATACCATTACTTTAGATCCCCACCACTTAATTAATTATCTCTCCAACACCTTAATCACTACTATTGAAAAATTGCCTAGGAGTCTGCAATCTGAAAAGTGTTGCAATTAATATGAAACGGAGGAAGTATCTAAAAATCTAAATTCCATGTGTAATAACCTAAATGAATAGCCAAACCCAAAATATAAATTTTTTGTGTGAATATAAATATAATGCGAACCAAATTATTTAAGAGTAGTTTTTTAAAGTGTCTTTCACGGTGTATGAATTTTTTATACAACTAAAACTCTAAAAGTATAGTTTATGCTATACATAACAAATATCTAGTTTGAATTATTTTGTACGTAGATCAAGCTTAGCTTGACTCACTTGGTAGGAATTCCACCTCATGACTTCATGTTCGAATCCCACCAAGTGAGGGGTTTCCTTGGAGGAGAATTCCCCTTACAACTCCCACTCATTCCAAGTGCATGGGCTTTTGAATTGAGCCCATTATTCATCTTACCAAATAAAAAATTATTTTGTACGTATTAACAAAATTTCATATCATTTCCCTTTATTTTTTTTAGATTTTGGGGATATAAACCTAAGTCAGCTTCTCAACAGTTACTTAGCCGTATTGTTATTTGTTGTCTACCCTGTAGGACCGTATACCGATCTAACAAATCTATATGGAACAGTTGTTAGTCTTGACTACTTGGGCTATCAAAAACTGAATTGTTATGAACAAGTCAAAGTTTAATTGTGAAGTTTCTCTAATAATTGCTTCCTCTGTCCTTGTTTGTTTGTCGTTTTGTCTTTTTACACGTGGGCATGAAAAGTAAAGACTGATTACGAAGATTATGTTATCTAAAAAAAGATGGGTTAATTGGCTAGAACAACACCACCTTTGGCCTAAGTGCAAGAAACAGCACAACCTTAAACGGGTGCAAAGCGTAGCACCAACTTAAAGGTGGGGTGCAGAAAATAGCATAAATGACGCCGGACAACGGAGATTCCACCGGAGCTAGGGAATCTCCATTATATTAATATTTTTGTTAATTCCCTCCCCCATTTTTTTAGTAAATCACGTGCCTCCTTTTTTCCCTCTTCTTCTTTAACTGCCAACTCCATCTTAAATCCCCTTTTCTCAATTATCAGAAACCCTAAATTCCCAAATCTCAATTAACGAAAATCCCCAATTCTCTCTCATCTCTTCTTCTTTAACTGCCAACCTTCATCATGGTTGAAAGGCATGGGAAAGTTTACTGCCACCATGGGTTGCCAGCCATGGCGCAAACTGTGAGCAAGAGAAATGGGAACCATGGCAGACGGTTCCATGGGTGTTCAAAGTGGAAGGTTAGGTTGAATTTTTTTGAAATCAATCCATATTAACCATTTTTATGTAATTTGATTGATTTGAATTTGATTTGTAATAGGATGATGACTGTGAATTCTTTGATACTGAACAGGGATGCCATCACCTATTTTGCAAAAAACACAAAAGCACAGAAAAAAAAAATACATTCATTGCAAGTACGATTGAGCAAAATCAAACACAACCATCACACACATTCACTTCAAGCACACACATTTATTTGAAGCAATCAATCAACCACACATGTTTCAGACCTCTTTAATTTCATCTAACTTAACCCTAATTATCGCATCACATATTAGAGAATTACCCACATTAAAAAAAAATCAATGTAGGCAAACTCACCAAGTTGATGTTTAGATTTTGATTCGCGCACAGAGGTTCAATTGCTCTTTGTCTTCCTTGTCTCAAATGGCGAATTCCAGAAGTTGAAAGGTGCAGAAAATAGCGTGGAGAAGAAGAAGAAGAGAAGAGAGAGAAACAGAAAAGAAATGGAAAGGAGGGAAAAAAAAGGAGGCACGTGACTTACTAAAAAAAGGGGAGGGAATTAACAAAAATATTAAAATAATGGAGATTCCCTAGCTCCGGTGGAATCTCCGTTGTCCGGCGTCATTTATGCTATTTTATGCACCCCACCTTTAAGTTGGTGCTACGGTTTGCACCCGTTTAAGGTTGTGCTGTTTCTTGCACTTAGGCCAAAGGTGGTGCTGTTCTAGCCAATTAACCCAAAGATTGATCATTTTTCTTAGACAAAACAAAATGAAAATGGAGTAATCTCTCAGGAACGATGGAATGAAGATTAAAACTCTTCAACTTCCTCTTTACACCGGAAAAATTTATCCCCCAATTATAGGATAAAACATCATAGTAAAACTACCGTCTAGACTCTTTAGACAATAGATGAACTACCCATTATTTCGTATACTTTCTAATTTATTTATGATTTGCAAATCACGTTATATTAAGCTAATAAAAAACAACCGTTTATACTATTCAAAAAAAAAAAAAAAACCGTTTATAAGAAGATTGGAATCTATAATCTACCCGGCCTGGCTCGAATGATCCTTTTTGGCCCAAAACCCAACCTGGTGCGGTTCAATCCTTAAATAGCTCTATTTACTAGTTTAATTACCCACTAAATTGTATCAATACGAGTATACAACCCGTTATTTACTAGTTTATATAGATAGTACCTTAGCAACGCTCTTTTTTAAAAACTGGTATTATGGTATGGTGGAGCTAAGCGAACTAATAATACCTCTCTTTAAATTACATAATACGTCATAATGTAAATGGTGCCTCTAAATAAAAATAGAAGAAATACTTCATATCCTTATTTCTCCCATTCTCGTTCATGCCATCTAGAATGCTAGATTGCAATGTTGCGCACTTATTGCTCTAAATTCTTAATCTAGTTTTTCATATGGATTTTTTCTAATCAAATTATTTATATTAAAAAAATGAGATTATTCATATTTCTGACTTAAAGTAAATAATATCAAGTATTAAAGTATCATGTCAATTTTTGGGGATAAATTGATTTTATTTCTAGTTGGTAAATATGTTTTCAAGCATTGTGTGCTGACTGGTGACAAACTGACAACAACTGGCAAGTTGTAGGAATCTTTCAAGCAAATAATACAAAGAATTGACAGCATTTGTCCAGGTTGTTGACTCAATTTGCACGTCTAGCCTCAAGTCATTAATCATGATATCATATAGTTGATCAGTATTCTGCTGTATCTGGAGACGAATTTCAACTCTGCAAATTCTAAGTTTTTTGATCGGATATACTTCCTCTGTTTTTTTTAGTTGCAACGATTTGACATAAAGTGTGAGTAGAAAATGTCTAATCGTTGCAACTAAAAAAAACAGAGGTAGTATGTGAGTCAGGTGCTTGAGAGTAGGAGAGTATCAGAGGAAGATAAGCGGATCCCTATCATAATAATATGAACCCAAGATTTGGAAGATCTAAAGTACGAGTCATGCTAAATGACCAAGTACTACTTGGTAGACAAAGTTTTATATGTCAAGATACCAATGATTGTGGGTACATTGAAGTTCTTGACTACTTCGTTAGAAATTATAAGTTGACTAATGGTTATTGTCCTTACTAATATCTTGTCACAATTTTACTGTTTTTTTTTTACCTGGCTTATTGCTTTGAATATGACCTTATTTTGGATTAAGAAATATTAGTATACGAATCTAATTAGTTGTCTACTATTACTATACGTAGATGGGTTATTCCTCCCCCGTGCAGTCTGGAATCGTTGCTGACTTAAGACTGTCCACAGCTGATGTAAGTTGCTTACTTTTTGTTTACTATTACATAATCCCTCGTTTTTAAGATTAATTGCAATAATTTGACTTTTGTACTTTTCACATTTCACATAAATTTATGTTGATATGTAAAAACAATTGTCAGTACATGATCTGTTCTTGGATTTGTTTCGATATGTATTTTCAAAATGTTCCCTTAAAGATATTTAAACTGTTGCAATTATTCTAGAACAGAAGAAGTGTTCACCAGCTGAACGATCATATAACTTCATTTATCTTGTTTATATCTTGGATTGACTGTTTTATGATCCTCTGCAGTATTCCCTGTTTGGTTCAATGTTGACTGTTGGAGGATTATTAGGCTCATTAGTTTGTGGTAAACTTACAGATTACATTGGTCGTCGAGGTGTAAGTTTCTTTTCCCTATTTTGAAGCATGAATTGTTCTATATCGGAGCTTTAACTCACGAATTTTGGGTCATTTTGGTGCAGACTATGGGGTTATCTGACATACTCTACCTCAGTGGATGGCTTTTAATAGCATTTTCTAAGGTTTTCCTCTTGACAAATTGATCAAGATCATCATTTTAACACTTCTAACTATTATTATCTCGAAATCTGACTTTCTGTTGCTAAAATTTGAAGGGTGCTTGGTCTCTTGATATTGGTAGACTAGCTGTTGGTTGTGCTATGGGGCTTACTGTTTATGTGGTAATTATCTGCAAACAAATATCTTAATAGTTGATACTCTATCTAATGACTTATTAATTATCTGATTTTGATACTACAATATGATTCGATCAATTTCTTTGCAACACAGGTTCCTGTGTACATAGCAGAAATTACTCCAAAGAACCTTCGGGGAGGATCTGTGCTTCTCCATCAGGTAAAGATAATACACTTCGATTAGTGCGCTGAATTATTGTTTATTTCTTAATAATTCTACGAGGCAACTAATTATGAATATATCTCCATATCTTCCAGTTCATGTTATGCTGTGGAATAGCACTAGTTTACCTTTTAGGACTTATGACAACTTGGCGTGTTTTATCTTTGATAGGTAACTCATTTTTTCCCTTTGTTTGCTTTAAAGATCAAACTTTGGCCATTTCTAAATCCCAGATTCATCAGAATATTTCAGCTAATGTATCACACGTTCAATGTTTCAGGTGCTGTCCCGTGCATCATACAGTTGTTGGGCTTATTCTTCATTCCGGAGTCTCCTAGGTGGTTGGTAAGTAAGCTCATTCTTCAATCTAGTCCTCTAGAGTCTCCTAGGTGGTTGATCATTTAATGTTATTGAAAACCATACACGTAAGTTAAGACTAGTTTTGCCCCATCAAAGGAGATTGACTAACATGTACGCTAGTGCACTACTGCATCTAATGCCGATTGGTTTTATAACAGAATCTCTATAGCGTATTACTCATTCGACGCAGGGTGTGTTAGGCTAATCTAAACTAAGTGAGTGGGCTAACTGCGTTTAGTGCCAATTATATGTGGCCAGACTTGTTTCCAATGCGAGTCTGTATAAGGCCCGTTGAAGATTTAATACTTAGAGCACTTTGAAGCTGTAGAAAGCTTGGTTGATAAAGATGTAAATTACTTTGTTCTTGCAGGTAAAGGTTGGTCAGGACAAAGGGTCTGAAGCTACCTTGCGAAGACTTATGGGGGAGAAATCCGATATAGCTAAAGCAGCAGCAAAAATCAAAGTACATAGACAAAGATTGATACATAGTATTTGAGGACTTGTTTTCATAGCTTATTTGTATAAAGATTGTAGGATTTATGTATTGAGTTGATGATCTTGCAGGACTATACTGAAGCTGTTGGATATGTATCGGAAGATAGCTTCTTTAGTGTGTTCCAAATGAAATATGCTTACGCGCTTATGATAAGTCTTGGGCTCATGGCTCTAGCATCATTTGGTGGGACAAATGGGATTTTGTTCTATGCAGCCACAATATTCAAATCAGCTGGAATTTCGGGTACTTTGGGTACCGTAGCAATGGCTCTTATTCAGGTACACTAGCATTTCATCCGGAAAAATTACATAATTAGTAACGAATTGTGATATAGTAGTATATACATATTTTTTTCTCTCTTGAAGATGTTTATTGTGCTATAAATTTTGCAGCTTCCTCCCACATTTTTGGGTGTATTTTTGATGGATAGGTGTGGAAGACGACCACTTTTGCTGGTGAGATCGACTAGCTGATCTTACAGTATTATAGTACTTATTTTTTTTTAGAAGATGTTTTATCGACGTTTTTGTTATTGTTGTAGTTTTCGTGGATGGAATGGGAACCGCTTGTCTATCGGTAGCGATATCATTTTTTATGAAGGTTTGTGTCTGTCCATGCGTTACATATTTACATGATCTCTTGCCTCTTCGTGAACTTGTTTTTGTATTCTTTCATTCTTTGGTTACTTAGTTGTGTGTTTTGTGTAAGCAGGAAAACGGGTGGATGACGGGTTTTAGTCCCTATTTGGCGCTCATTGGCATTCTGGTATAGCATCTTCTTTTTATTTGCTATGTTATTCTTTGGCAAGATTTTTATGAGATACAAATTAAACGGGGTTACTCTAAAGCAGTGCTTTATAGTCAATAGTAAAAATGCGATAAAGTAGGTAGAAATATTAAGGGGACCACATATCTGAAAAGGAAATGTAACAAGTAATTAAGGACATACTTTCATCTCTCCATAGAAAAAAAGACTTAAAATCTGTTACCAAAGCTAAGATGTCTTAGTCTCACAATAATATTTGAATAAGCCTTCGATCAACGCAACTCAACCAAATCATTGACATTACTAGAATATAATGCGAATTCAAATTCGATATAAATAACATGTTTGCACTTTGCACCTCTAGCTATCAATGTAGGTTGAAACTGAAAAATGGAAAGTGAAAAGTGACATATGTATTGGCCTTCGTTTACTCCCCAGTCCCCCCTTCCCCCACGCAATCAAATGACATATCTATACAAATATATTAAAAGGCGTTCCTAAGGAAGCCTATGTGCCACGTGTCACTCTCCTCAAGCATCCAATGCAAATGTCTTATGTCCATGTGAACTCCTCAATTAAAAAATATAAATATTGTGTAACTGCAAGATATCGAACACGTGACCTTTGAAATGAAGAGTGAGAGCTTAACCATCAATACACTATCACTTTATTGTCTAATGTTTCAAATAAAATATAATAAAGTCTTATAATAATTATATTTAACTAAAAAGATTTAATCAAGTATTTAGATATCTAAAACTCTTATTATGGTAATACAACGACCGAGAGACTATTGATGACATATTGTCCTACCCCAATTTCTTTTAAGCTATTATTTTGAAAATGAAACCTCTAAGTGTTTTTTTACTTATCACGTCATGACGTCAATTTTTCAATTTCTCACTGGACAAAAAAATACGAAAAGTAACAAATGAATTATGAAATTTATGAATAAACACATATTTGTTTATTGTAATTGACCCGAGGCATCGCCCGGGCCAAAATACTAGTTAAACAATAAAAATGTGTGTTATATGCCATGAACCCATGACCTCTCATTTAAAATATAAGTGCACTAACCAACTACTCTATAATCTCATGTTGGTCTTTATGGGAAAAATATATATTTAAAGATAAGATAATTTCCTATTTTTAAGACAATTAAATACAAATGTAACTAAGCTAATGTTAATAATAGCATGTCCTACCCTTTCAGTATTCTTATAATAAAAAAAACAAAAGCTCTTCTAATTTTTATAACCTCCGTAATTAACACTACAACACCATTTCATTGCATAAGTTGTATTCTTACACATCAACCTAGATGTGGCAAACGGGTCATACGGGTCGGGTGCGAGTCTTGTCATAACCGGGTCAACTTTGTGTTCGTGTTTCTTTTTCGGGTCGAGTCGGGTCCGTTCGGGTACGAGTTAATCTCGGGTCCATTAAATTTCGGGTCACATCGGGTCGGGTTAGATCGGGTCGGGTTATGTAGGGGCGGGTCAAATCGGGTTTTTAATCTGGCAAATAAATAAAACACATATAAGACTAATAAAACTAAGTGAAATGATTAATGGGAAGTGGCTAAGTCATACTTCCTCCGTTCCATAATAAGTGAAACATATGAATTGGGCACAAGATTTAATAAACATTACTTTCAAAAGCCAAAAAGTCATAAAATACCCTTTACTTTATCAAAAGGAGGAGAGAGAAAAGCAAACCACACAAGTTTGTGATTGGTACTCTTGTCATTTTGTCACTTTCTTTTTTCCATTTAAGGTATGTTTCACTTATTTTGAAACGTTCGAAAATAGTAAGTGTTTCACTTATTATGGAACGGAGGAAGTATATAGTATTTCATGATAATTTTTTTCCTTAAATTTGTTTAAAAAATAATAATATGACAACTTTCAAGTCGGGTTCGGTCATTATTATCTGGTCAATTCCGGGTCTGGTCGCTTTCGGGTCGGGTAGATTCGGGTTTGGGTTATATTCGGGTCTATTTACTTTCGAGTCAGGTTTGGGTCGGGTCGGGTTATTTCGGGTTCCAACTCATTTCGGGTCATTATTTCGGGTGAAAACGGGTCTCGGATTTGGTATTTCGGGTCGGGTCACTGGTACGAGTCTTTTTTGCCGGCTATACATCAACCTACGTTAAAAAAAAATTGTATTATATTTTTTATAAGTAATTATATATTTATATATATATACTCTCTTGAAACCGAGGTTATATTGATGAATAATTCATGTTATAATTTACTATGTAGAAAATTTAAAAAGAACTCGAATATCATTTAATTTTCTAAGCACAATCCAATGCCTATAACTCTTTTTTTCCATTTTTCTCAAGTGTTTGATTTAAGACTTCAAATTCACATTGATAAATAATTAGGGGCATCGCCCGAACCAACAACTAGTTTGTTCTCAAAAATCAATCTTGTATCATCATGTAAAATATATTGTGTGACAAATCATCAATACTTGTGTTTTTTCACATGATTCTACTCTAGATCTTTTCTGCAACATATCCCGTAGGAATGGGAGGAATACCATTTGTTATCATGTCAGAGGTAATGCGCTCTTCTATTCTTTCCTTCTCTTAAAGTTTTATTCATCTTTCCTTGTGTATTTTTTGAGACTTTAGTTGATGAAACGACTTAAAATATGTGTTTTTCAGATATTTCCGATCAATGTGAAAGGAGCAGCTGGAAGCTTAGCTACAATAGTCAGCTGGTCCAGTGCTTGGATCGTCTCCTACACATTCAACTTTATGATGGATTGGAGCTCCTCAGGTGATTTTTTTTGCTTGACGTCTTAATAATAATTCATGTAGAGATTTCCTTTTTTTTTTTTTTCTTTTCATATTCACGATATCCCTGCTCGTTTAGTGACTCGTCTGTTGTTAACTCACAACACGGATGACCCTAGACGCTATTGACCCACAACAAAGTGATCTAACACAACTTGACCTACTATTAAGTATTAAATGGTCTACTCTTAGTCCAAGTGCCACTTAAAGAAATCAGCTTCACTTGCCAACTATCGCAAAAAGCCTACTCTCTCTATTACACTATGAAATTCTACCCACATAACAAGCCGGTCCAAGTATCTAATCCCAAGACTTATGGAGCAATCTTTCCCCACGTTGCAAGTCTCCTCTTGGCTCCCTCCTTGCTTGTTTATTTGGCTGTGCAGTTGCTTGTTTTTTTGGCTCATATTATCCTCACATGAAATTATCAAATGAACTACTCAACATCCTCTGAAGCTTTACATAGTATCATTATTTGCACTCAACAACTTGAACTCACATTAGTAGGTTACTAAATTACTATATAGTTGACGTGAAATGTTTTTTCTTCTTATCTTATACAGGCACATTCTTCATATTTACAAGTATCAATATTTTGTCTTTGCTATTTGTGGCAAAACATGTTCCGGAGACAAAGGGACGCACGTTAGAAGAAATACAAGAATCACTTACGAGTACTTTATATTAGAACTATATATACACGTAATAGGATAAATTATGCACGTAGATATTTATACTCAATTAATACAATAGGTTTTTTTCCCAATATTTGGTTGGAGTTCAATAGTATATATTTCCAACCTAAAATGTACAGAGTTTGTATGAAATTTGGAATTCTTTGTAATGCTGGGCAATAAATTTCTCATGTAGCTTATTGGCAAATTAATTTGCCAGGGCAATTGTATAAATGTAATCTCTTGAAATGAAAATTACTTATTGCTGGTCCTTTCAGTATTATATACATAGTTGGTATCTGTTTTAAAATAAGTAAATTATTTCTCTCTTTAATGTGAGAACTTTTTGAGAGAAATGTTTTACTTAGAATGAACGGAGAAAGTATATAATTCACTATCATCCTATATATGTACATAGGCCCCATTATACCCTTATAACACCAACTCAATACTTTTTCCATCATTCTAGTTCCCTCATTTACACTAGAGCTTGTATAAACGTCTTTTTGTTGGAGTCTCCAAAGACTCCAATAAGGACATGTTGGTAATTTCATGCACTAGGCAATTAAGTTTATACCACAATAAAGTCATCTTATGGTCAGACATAGTTTCTTATTTGGTGCCCTTATTTGAGACTCCACCAAATTGTTACCAACACTTTCTCTTTACACTACTAGCATCACTGGAAACCAGCACCACAACACTTTTTAATGAATGATCCTCATACCCACCAAACATAACTAAAAAAATCAAAGATATCAACTAAAGTATTGCATTAGCATGTGTGAATATCAATATGTTACATGTATAAAGAAAAAAAAGCAATATATTGACAAACAAAAGTTGGTTTTCCTTGACATACGACCAATGTAAATTGATTTCGCTCCATCATATGTTTAGAAGAAACTAATTTATGCTTGACCATAAGATACCATTATTTTTTCGTTTTCAATTTGCACGATATTTGTTATATCAATTGTAGATTAAATTTATGGTTTATCAATAATAAATCACCCCTAAGTTCAGGTCAAATTCTCAAGACTACCTTTAACTAAAAGAATTGTTTAAAACCATCCCTAAAGTCCTTGATTACATCTTCAATGCCACCCATAATCCATCAACATTAATTATTTAATCAACTATTACAATACTTTAAGTAACAGTAAATGGCTTCATTGACTCGAATAGAAAATCTTAACTATATAGAATAAACACAATTCCATTCTTTTACATCCTGTTACCACCACTTAATTCCTTTTTCCCTCAATAGTTCTGTCCCTCCCCCTCTCATGATACAAATTTTATCACACACCCAGTTGTATCGTACGCATGATACACCCAGGACTATTATGCTCATTGCTCATTTGGATGACTTTCAAATAAGCAAAATATATTAAAACGAAAAGTTTCAAATAAACATAAATTAGTTTTGGATGTACCATGCACATGTTTATACTTTTTTTTTAAAGTAAGATGAAGGAGACTCACTTGAGGGGGATTATGGGAAATCCTCAAATGAGTCCCATGAGGTTTGATCCCTATACCTCAGGGATATGAGATGGGAAGCGATGCCACTACTCCACCACCTCAACCTCTGCACATGGTTATACTTGGGTGTATGATGAATGAACTCTTTCAATGATATCTCTACAT
This sequence comes from Beta corolliflora, assembly GCA_947648045.1. Classification (NCBI taxonomy): domain Eukaryota; kingdom Viridiplantae; phylum Streptophyta; class Magnoliopsida; order Caryophyllales; family Amaranthaceae; genus Beta; species Beta corolliflora. The sequence goes on from CANSZD010000854.1 coordinate 984,355, forward strand.
AATTCCAACAACAATTGATGTCACTCTATCATCAACAAACCCCATGATTTCTCTATCTTTATCAAGCTTTATTTTAAGGTGGACATTATTCATCTATGAGGTTTTCATGATCAATTGGATGATTTGTTAAGAGGTGAGAGAAGATTGGATGTAGAAAAAATGAGACAATATATATTATAAACGGAGAAGCAACCATAATAAAAAAAAATGGAAGTTGGTTATATTTTAGAATTGTGCTTTTGCTTCCATAGGTATGGGCGTATGCCGAGAAACTGATAATCATGGAAATAAAAAAACCAACGTTAAGGATGTACTACCTCCGTTCCTTTTTTATAGTTACACTTACACTTTTCACGCATGCCGATGCACTACTTTGAGTCTTTATATCTCTAGTTTTGTATTTGTAAAAAAATAAAAAGTCGATATTCTAAAAGTACATATCGAGACGAATCAAACAAGACCCCACATGACTATATTTCTCTTAACCATAAATCACAAATGATAGTCAAAGGAAAATTTGTGAATAGTGTCAAAAGCTGAAAGCCTGAACTATTAAAAAGGAATGAAGGTAGTATTTAAAGAAGTAGGAGTATTGATTTTAAATGCTTTTTATAGTTAAGGGTGATTGGTTCTAAACAATATCTATTGTATTAATTGTAGATAAATTCATGAACTTGTATTGACCTTTTTTGTTGGACTTTTTTTAAAGTATTATGAACTTATGCTTAAATTTAGTATTTCTAACTTTTCTAAAATAAGTTGAAATGAACTGAGACTAAATTGTGTACATGACTGACAAGAGATGGAAATAGTAAATATGGACTTAATAATGAAAATCATATATATAATAATCGAATTACAAAGGGCGTTTGTTTCAAATAACTAGAATGACACGGCCATGAGCCATGGCCCATAGGTTTTTATTTATTTTTTGGCGAAAAAGGCAGCATAAATAAATTAGTTATGGTTATCAAAGAGCCTCATACAATCAACCGATACAAGTTTTTCACATAAACTAAGGGGGAAGGGGTAAATATATAGTTTCATTCACATTGAACGATTTTTTCCTACAATCCTTTGTTAAAGCATCTGCCACCTGATTTTGATCATGCCTCTCGAATACGAACTGGGTAGCTTGAGATGTTTGGAGCATTTCCCTGCTTTCATGAATTGCATTATGGTAAGCATCATTATAGAAATAACACCTTTTTGCTGCTATTAATTTCTTGCTGCAGTTCAAAACAACCTATTGCTGCAGTTCTTGAAAATAGTAGATATAAACTTAATAAACAATTGATATATTAATATATTGCTATGATTTTTCTACACTAGATTAACACAAAATTACAAAAATACTTATAAAGAGGGAAAATGATTATATAAATATTACACAAGATATTATTGATTATATATTGATAAAATGGAGTTTAAAATAAAAATGACAAGGGGCAGGTTTTTAGTGCACAGAAAATAGCCGTTGCAAAATCAATACCTCAAGACTCTCAGTTTTTTGTTTTTTTAGGGGAAGAGACTATGTTTTTTTGTTTCATGATGATTAATTGATTATAGCTGAAAAAAATAGCCGTTGCATATCATCCCATACCCTTCGTCCTTCATTCTCTCAAAGTTCAAACCCTCAATCTCTCACACAGTTGGTCGCACCTGCTTCTTTTCCTCTAGCGTCATTCTCGCTCCCCTGACTCGGCGCTGATGCACGACCGCCGCACCTAAAAGCCAAAGCCCTAACTCAGTCATCGCCGCAACTCTTGAATAGAGGGGAGTTTGATTTTTTGTTTTTGAAATGGTTTTTCTTCTATTTTTCTCTGGGTTTGTTTGATTTTTTGTGAAAAAGTAAGAAATTTTCCCATTTTGTTGGTTTTTTAAATTGGGTTTTCTTCGATTTTTTTGGGTTTGTTTGATTTGTTGTGAAAAGGCAAGAATTTATCCGAATTTTTTTGGTTCTTATTAAATGCTTTTTCTTCGGCTTTTCTGGGTTTTCGTTGAATTTGTATGGAGATTCTTTTAATTTTTTTCTCCCGGTTTGTCATTCTTGTTGTGAAAAAGCAAGAAATTTTCCCATTTTTTTGGTTGTTTCCTCATTTCCGAAACAAACGTCTTGCAATTGAATATTAGTAAGAAATCTGCAAGTGCCTTTTTTGTTGTTCTTTGTTTGAGAATACTTGGTTGATTAGAATGGTACTTTCTTTCTCTGTCTGTCTTAAATAAAAGTCACTATTAATTCATATGTTTTGTTTGTTGTGTATAATAAAGCTTCATTTTTTAAAAAAACTTCCATATGTAATGACAATGTAGTCAAATAATAGAAGTATAGAACCCCAATAAATTGAATTTTATTTATGATCGTAAATGTTTTTCTTTTTGACGGAATATGGGATTTTGATTGTTATTGATCAATTTGAGGTATTAAGTGCTTGGTTTTGAGACCATGTGGAATGACGTTTATGATTTTTTAGAGGGTTATCTAAGTTCATGATAATCATGGCTAGGTGCTGAGGTTCCACATTTCAATCGTGTACACCCAATCAATTATGAAATCTTTAATCATCCAGAGAGTAGGTAACTAAAACATGTACTCCAATCTACATACGAGTCAAAATGATATTTCTGCAAGTAACTTTGGGCTTAGCTCGTTAACTCTTACTAGTCTAGAAGAAAATTTTAATAGTGAATTAAAAGTTTAGTTTTATTACTGCCTTAATAGATGATTGTTTCTTTTGCTGGTTGTTGATATGCAGTTTATGCATCTGTTGGCTCGCCTCTTGACCTTTATTTTTAAAAAGAAATCAACTTGAAAGTATAATTTGTTGTCAATTAGAGGTTTCCCAGTATTGCAATCGGCACCATCTCTTTGTCAGGCTGTAATTTATGATGTTTTTCCCTGTTACCCTCCTTCATCATTAAGTTGATATTGTTTGTTTTTAGGTGTTTATGCTGTCTACCACCTACTTGTTCTACTCTTTAGTCTGTTCATGAAATTCTTCCTACTTCTACTTTGATAAATGTTTGTCCCCTTTTTCTCCTCCCTTGCCCCACATGTTAGACCCATTCAAATCCACATTCATGTTGAACTACAATACTACTACTCCTTAAAATACAAGGACCTATCTTCACACACTCTCACCTCACTTCCTTAGCTTATGTGGTTTATCTACTAGGATAAGGGGTAGTACAAAGTTGATATTTGTTTGACTAGCATATATTGCGTATTTTATGAATTGATATTAATGTGTTTCCTTACTTTTTGAGAATTTATTCTAAGTTTGAAGCTCTGTTTTCTATCTTCATGCAACATATAGTAATGGTGATCATTGAGATTATTATCACTATTGTTATTATTTATTATTATAAATATTTGAGAGAAGAACAATCAAAGTTAGTTGTAAATATGGGATAACTATTTATTCTCGGCTTCTTTTATCTTTACAAGTTGTCTTTATCCTCCTATATTTGCTCTTTTTTGTTCTATCGCGACAAAAAAAAAGGGGAGGGGGGGGTAGAGCGGGAGGGAGTTGGAGGGAGTGAGAAAGAGGGGGGACTGGGGATGGGAGAAAGGGATGGGAGAGAGGGAGAGGGGGTCGGGTAGCGGGAGGGGGAGGAGGAGAGGGGGAGAGGGAAGAGGGGGCTCGGGGGGGGGAAGAGGGGGAGAGGGGGGCGGGGAAGGGGAGAGAGGGAGAGGGGGGAGGAGAAGGGGAGAAAGGGAGAGGGGGGTCTGGGGAGGAGAGGGGAGAGAGGGATCTGGGGGGGGGAGAGAGGGGGAGCGGGGAGGAGGGAGGAGGAGAGGGAGAGAGGGGGGACTGGGGAGGGGAGAGAGTGAGGGAGAGGGGGCCTGGGGAGCTGGGAGGGAGGAAGAGAGGGGAGAAAGGGAGGAAGGAGAAGGAGAAGGAAAGGGAGGGCCTGGAGAGAGGGAGGGGAGAGAGGGAGGAAGGAGAGGGAGGGAGGGTCTGGAGAGGGGGGAGGGGAGAGATGGAGGAAAGAGAGGGAGAGGGAGGGCTCGGGAAGGGGAGGGGGATGGGGAGGGGGAGGGAGAGAGGGGAGGAGGGAGAGGGGAGGGAGCGGGAGGAGGGAGTAAGGGTGGGAGGAGGGAGAGAGGAAGGAGCGGGAGAGAGGGAGTAAGGGCTAGGAGGAGGAAGAAGAGGGAGGAAGGAGAGGGGGAGGATAGGGGAGAGCGGGAGGAGGGAGAGGGAAAGGTGGGATGAAAGAGGCGCGAGGGAGAGGAGGAGGGGGAGGGAGAGGGAGGAGAGAGGAGCGAGGGAGGGCGAGGGAAGAGGGGTGAGAGGAGAGGGAGCCGGGAGAGGTGAGGTGAGAGTGGGAGGGAGAGGGGGGAGGGAGAGGGGAGGTGAAAAGGAGGGAGAGGGAGGGAGGGAGGGAGGGGAGGGACTCGGGAGGAGGGAGCGGGAAAGAGGGAGTAAGGGCCGGGGAGGAGGGAGAGAAGAGATCGAGGAGGAGGGGGAGAGGGAGGAGAGGTTTGGGGAGAGGGAGAGGTGGGACCGGGAGTAGGAGGGGGAGGTGAGAGAGGAAGGAAGGTGGGGGGAGAGAGAGAGAGAGGGAGGGAGGGGGAGGGAGGGAGTAAGGGCCTGGAAGGAGGGATAGGGAGCGGGATTGGGGAGGTTTGGAGAGAGGGAGAGGTGGTTTGGGGACATAGAGAGGGTGCGGGGAGCAGGACAGGGAGAGGCGGGGGGGAGAGGGGGAGCGGGATAGGGAGAGGTAGAGGGGAGGGGAAAGGGGTAGGGAGCCGAGAGAAAAGGTGGGAGAGGGAGGTAGGGAGCGAGAGAGAAGGTGGGAGAGGGAGGAGAGGGGATGGAGCACCGGGAGGAGGGAGTGGAGAGAGGAGAGAGAGGAGGAGAGGTGAGGGGAGGGAGAGAGGAGAGAGAGAGGAGAGAGGGAGTGTGGGTGAGAGGTGTGAGAGCTCTGGAAAAGGGGGCAAGTGAGCAGGTGGGTAGAGGGGGTGAGGGTGAGGGTGGGGAGGGCGAGTGAGAAGTTGGATGGGGAGAGGAAAGGGGGAGGGAGTAGGGGATGAGATGGAGAGGGGAGGGTGGGGAAGCTGGAGTGGGAAGGGGAGGGAGGGTGGCAGGGAATGGGGAGGGGTGAGAAGTGGGGGAAATGGGGGCGGGGAGAGCGAGGGATGAGCGGGGGGATGAGAGGGTAGGGTGAGAGTAGGGATGGAGGAGTGAGGGGGAGTGGGAGCGAGTACAGTGAGGTGTGAGTGAGTGAGAGCGAGGTGAGAGCGGACAGATGAGGTGAGAGTGGGGAAGGAGAGAGAGTGGGAGTCTGATATTCACAAGTTTTCAAATCTTCTATATTAGCATATGCTTAGCTATCGTAGTTCAAAAACATGATGAGATGTCAGTAATTATAGTAAAATTATAGTTTAAGCAAAGAAAAGGACAATATGCACCAAAAGAAAATAAGAAATAAAAATATCGTGTTAATAATTATTGTTAGCCCGCACTTTCGAACCGCTAGCTAATCACATTTGGCATTGACAAAATGCTATAAAAAGATTCTGGACTTGTGAGATTTGGTACCAAAGTCCGAATATCCATAAGGATAAGGATTTTTGTAATAAAATCTCCAAAATACCAACTGCCTTTTCTATTACATAATTTCTTTGTTCCAATCACAAGCTTCTATAAGAAGGTCCACTAACATTGAACTCTGCCCCCACCATAGGTTCCAAGAACAAAATTAGTGAAATTTAAGCTCCGTTTGGTTGGGTGTAAAATATTTTCAGTGTAAAATAATTTTCATGAAAATCAATTTACAATAGAAAACACAATTCTAAAATTAGTTTTTTGTTGTTTGGTTCTATGTAAGAAATAATAATGATGAAACGATATAGGAAACTCCTTTGCAAGAGAGATAAGGAAAAAAAAGGATAACATTTTTCCCTTCATTTTGATTTTTTTTTCCATCGTTGGTAGAATAATTTTAGGTATATATAGGAAAAATAAACTCCTTTGCAAACCAAACAATGTAAAATTGAAAGAAAAATGAAAACAATTTCCTAGGAGATAGTTCTATACTTGCTCAAAATACAGAGATACTTCTCTTTAGATATCAAAGAATATATCGAGTAATTTCCCAAATACTTCCCATAAATTATATTGTTATATCAGTATCATTATCAAACATAACTCAAATATTTCTCATTACTTAACATAAAACATACTTAACCCATGGAAGGAACGTCTCCCCACCTTTCTTATACTTTGCTTGCAAGACTTTAAGGTCATGTCCTTACACAAAGGAGCAACTGCTCTACGAATGTTGTTCGTCACTGCTTTCGCAGTTGCGTCCCTTATCAAACAAAACATAATCATACTTAATTCTTAATTTGACAAACTCATATTCTCCGAAGCTCATATACATAGTTCTCAAAGTTGATATAGCATATACTCATATCTTATAATAGGATAACAAAATTCATGTTCATAACATTTTGGAAACATACTTTTGAAATGATGGAAACTTGACTTAGAAATCATATGCCAGATCCATGATAATTGATACATAATTCTAAATTAATTAGTAGTATTCAAAATCCAAAATCTCGAAATACTTTCAACTCCTTAATATCATTTTAAGAGTAAATAGATTGTCGTTTAACGCATTTTAAAAATCTCATATCATAAACATATTTCAAAATTCATATATGAAAGTCGAATCAGAAACCACAATATACTCAAATTCTCAATAACTTTGTATACATCAAACCCTTTGTTAAATTCCACACACTTAATTAAAACATAATAGAGTTCCATAAGCTTATCAATTCTTTTCAAATATAACTGATCACTTATTGCAAAACATACAGAGTCTCTCATTTCATATAACCATACTTATAAATACACTGAGAAATATAGCGAGAATATTTTTTGTACTCATAATCAAATATCTATAACTTTCATATAATATCTTAAAACATGGGCATTTAGTAGCTTACACTACAGGGTCTCATAAATCAAAAATATACTTATCATAATCCATAATCAATACTTAACAAAACTGGTATTTAAACGATATAACAATTAGAACACACCTCATGAGTTTAATCAATGTCACAAAAATTAAAATAACACTTCTAGACATTTCCATCTTATAATCAGAATCATTTAATAACTAACTCAAGTCGTAAAGCTAACTCTTTTATGCAAATTATAATATTCTTAAGGTCATATGAAACATAAATACTGGGTTAAAAGGTGGAAAGATAATGTGTACCTTCAACTGATCTATGAATATCGCTTTAACCCACAATTAAGCTCTAAAATCCATAATCTCTCTCTCCAAATCATGCCATAATTCACCTAGTGGTGTCAAACTGGGCCACTTGGAGGGTTTGGCTTGACCCAACCTGGGGCGGAGTGACTTGGGTCGGAATAATCTGCGTGAGAGTGGGCCATGGTCGGAACTGGGTTGGTCTGGGTGGACTTAGTCAGGTCCAACTGGGTGAGGGAGCTCTCGTAACTGGGTCGGGTCGGCTGGTGGCTAGGTTGGATGAAATTAGGTCGGAATGGAATAAGGTGAAGTCGACCCAAATCGGCTCATGGATGGACTTGGGTCCAAAAAAATCGGCTCTCAAAATGACTTAGGTCCCAATCGAGGGTTGTCTCAGTTTTGTTTTGTGTCGGGTTAGATTTGGGTCGGGTAGAATTGGGTCGGTTAGGATTGGGTCGAGTTGAGATTGAGTCGTGTTGATATTTGGTCGGGTTGATGTTGGGTCGGGTTGATGTTGGGTGGGCCATCAATGGGTCGGGTCCAATAACTCGGGTATAACTGGGTCATTTGCGAGCGAAGTTTGGTGCAGGTTAGTTCTGGGTTGGAAACATGTTGGGTCTGGGTCATACTTTATAGGTCCAACTGGGCACAGGTATAACTTGGTCGGCCCAGATCGGTTTGGGTTTCCATTTCCACGGGTGCAACTGGACACGGGTAGACGTTGGGTCGGAATGGGTTGGCTTTTCAACCTTCTACTCTCGGCTCGGAACATGTTGGGTCTGGGTCGGATGCGGGTTCACTCGTGGGTCGGCCCAGTTTTTGATACCATTAAATTCACCTCATGTGAACAATGATAATTAGTAATTTTCTCACAAGAAATCTGATTTAAGAATTAATCTAATCAACCCTTTTGAGTTAAAACTAAATAATATTTCCACTCCCTGATCATCCTCCATAGGAAATTGAAAGTCCAAATCAATAAGTTATTTTATTATTCTCCTGAATTAAACTCTTTTCACCAATCTAACAAGAATCCGAGCTAGAAGTTAGCTAGACTAGTTACGTTATTCTTCACCATTGGGCCTGACATATGCTTGGGCCGATATTTAAACCCCAACAATTATAAATCACCAAAGATAAACTAAGTAGAGTTTGTGAATATTGTAAAAGTCATAAAAAGAAACGGATGAAGTATTAGATAACAATTCCATTGCAAAAATTTCAAACAATACTAAAATATATTCAACAAATCTTCTGTGTGGCTGGCCGCACAATTATCAACCATGTAGTCGTGTATGTAAAAATGAGTAACTAACAATAAAACATAAGTAACCCCTTAGCCCTTCATTCTATAAGGAACCCCTTAGCCCTTCATTCTATAAGTAACCTTAATAATTGGAAGTAGCCTAAAAAAATATAAGAAACCCCAAAAAAATTTAAGTAATAGCCTATTCCTCCTCTGTTTTACTTTAATTGAATTTTTTTTTTGGCACTATTCATCAACCAACTTTGTTAAGATATCTCGCATCATTATGTAAGAAAAAATATAGTCAACTGGGGTCTTATTAGCTTGTTAGCTTCGTCTCAATACGAGGATTTCAAATATCAAATTTTCATAATTTTTTACTTATACACAACTAGAGATATTAATGTTCAAGGAAACATCTCGGCAAATGTGAAAAAGCAAATGGTGCAATTAAAAATAAAATAGAGAAAGTATATTAATAAGTAACTCCTAAAATATTAAGACAAGTAATTAAGAGATCTAAAGGCACAACAAACACATAGTATATGTTGGTACAATATGTATGTTACTTTAGATCAACATAGTCTGACTTGCGCAGATCTAGCAACTTCAATGGTACACCCAGGATTACCATGACTAGCATTCAAAAACTCAAAATCAACAAGACATAAGTCTTTTAACCGGATTTTTGAATGAACGGCATAAAGACTAGAGCTTTTCAACTCCTCTTTTTTAGACTAACCCGATAAGAATATGCTGAGGCATAGACCCAATCTAACTTTCTTACTCTCATCATTAAGATCAACAAATTCTCTCTGTTGAACTTCCACAGTGCAGTTTCTCTACTGCTACTAGAGAAAGCTCTATCGTAGAGGTGGGCCGGGCCGTGGACAAAATCTGAAAATTTCAAGCCCGGCCCGGCACGGCCCGCCATTTCCCCAAGCCCGCGGGCCGAGCCCGTGAACAGGCCCGACCCGGCCCATGCCCAGGTCTACTCTATCGCAATCAAAATCAACAATAAAGAATATTTGGTGTACCATAAGAGCATCACTAATAATGAACCCAAAAAAAAAGGTTCATCATTCTCTCTCCTCCACATCATTTTCACAAACCATTTCTAATTTCACTCTTAACCATGAACCCAAAAATAATGGTTCATCACTCTCTCTCATCCTTTTTTCCTACCCCGCCACATTATCTCTCTCTTCAAATAATTATAATATGGAGTTGTATTGATTTAATGTAAAACAAATTTACGCTAATTAATTGTAATTAACTCTTATAATTATTAATTCATAAAAACTGATTTTTATTATATATTAATTATCGATGACTAATTAATTATCGTAATCTAATTAATTTTTTTTTTTTGGAAATTAATTAATATTAGTTGACAACTAGTAAAAAAGATGCATCCATTCAAAAGATATTACATATATCAAATGAAAACAAGACATGGAAATTAAATGCAACACTAAAACAAAAAACTAAAATTCATAAAATTCCATTATTTTAGTTCTCATTCCTACCGTACTTTGCCCATATATGTTCGATCAAATCGTTTTTCAAAGATAAATGATTTTGTTGATCTTCGATTTGTGCTTTGTGCTGCAAATATGTGTTGATGTCGACAATTCACTCGTTATGATATTCAAAGCGACCTTCTTGCTCTTCATTGTTTCTCTGAGCAGAACGACGTCGAGATCTCCCTACATCGAACTCTGATGGATCCATGTAATTTTGGTAGGTTTCTCGTTCATCTTCAACTATCATGTTGTGCATAATTATGCACGCCAACATAATCTTATGAAGTATTTCGACATCCCAAGCAAGGGATGACATCCGAATAATAGCAAATCGAGCTTGTAGTACTCCAAATGCTCGTTCCACGTCTTTCCTTGCTGCTTCTTGATGTCTTACGAAGAGTCTGTCTTTATGAGATTGTGGACTCGTTATGGACTTCACAAAAGTAGCCCATTTCGAATAGATACCATCAGTAAGGTAATATCCTTTGTTATATTGATGGCCATTTACAACGAAATTAACAGTTGGAGCTCGGCCTTCTAAAACATCTTCAAACACAGGAGATTTATGAAGCACGTTCAGATCGTTGCAACTTCCCGGCATGCCGAAAAAAGAATGCCAAATCCACAAGTCCCTATCAGCTACGGCTTCAAGCACAAGTGTAGCTACCCCTGCCCTTCCTTGATATTGTCCTTTCCATGCTATTGGACAATTTTTCCACTCCCAATGCATACAATCGATGCTACCAATCATGCCAGGAAATCCACGTTCTTCTCCAATTCGTAACAGCCTCCTCAGATCGACTTCATTCGGTTGTCTTAAGTACACATTACTGAATTGGTTGATGACACCATCAACGAATCTCTGAAGCGCCAATCTTGCCGTACTATCACTAATACGTATGTACTCATCGCAAGCGTCAGAAGCGCACCCATAAGCTAATTGTCGTATTGCTGCGGTACACTTTTGCAGCGGCGACAAGCCAAAACGACCGGTGCAATCCCTCTTTTGTTCGAACCAGTCGTCATTCCTCACAACTTCATTCATGATACGCTCAAAAACATGTTTTTGCATACGAAATCTACGTCGAAACAACCTATTTGAGTAAACTGGATTTTCTGCAAAATAGTCATTGTATAATCTTAAATGACCTTCTTCTCGACTCCTATCAGCCCGAGGTCCAGTACGCCCACCCGGTCTCATTCTAGGAGTGACCGCCGACACAAGGATAGGGAGGTAAGTATGAGTGACATTGTCGATCATGTCATCTACTTCTTGGTTCTCGATATCCTCTTCTAAATCATCGGAAGAAGAAGAGGAAGTTGAACTTATACTAAATTTGTAGGAATTCATTTTAGATTTGTAGGATATCTGATTTTGGTAGAGGAGATTGTTGTAGAGAATTGTGGAACTCTGATCCTTTTTATATAAACTAATGGAGGAGCATAGAGATCCTTTTTAAAGTAGGAAGTGTATCATCACATGGGCTCTCTGAAAAGGAGTATATAATGATGTCTCTTCAGAGCCATTATCACATGGGTTGTCTGAAAAAAGTAGTATGGGATCATAGAGATGTCTATCCAGAGACAGTAACATATGGGTTATTTGAAAAGTAGTATGTGATCATAGTGATGTCTCTTCAGAGACAGTATCACATGGGTCCTCTGAAAAGGAGTAGGGGATCATAGACATGTCTTTTCAGATATAATATCACATGGGTCCTCTGAAAAGGAGTAGGGGATCATAGACATGTCTCTTTAGATATAGTATCATGCACATGGTTATTTATAAATGAGCATAGAGATGTCTCTTCATAGACATTATCACATGGGTTCTCTGAAAAGTAGTATGGGATCATAGATAATGGATAGAATACTCAAACTTTTATAATAGAAACTGGCATTACAACAAAAACTTAATACATTACTACTCAAACACTCAACCTAAAACAAAATACATTAACACTCAAACATACATCATAACATAATTAAAAACACTTACACCTAAAACATATTACTCCAAACGTGAATACTACACTCCCACAAAGTTTTGAAAATATATTTACAATTTGCTGATCATTACATCTTCCCATGGTGTGCGATTTTCCTTAGGTGTTAATGATTGGAGTATTTGCCAATTCATCTGATAATGTTGCATCTTTAAGTTTTTGTCCTCTAACTCCATCTGCCTCTACCTGTTTATCTCTTCCAACTCCAAATGCCTTTGCTTCCTTGCTTCCTTTTGCTTAAGAAACTCTAGTTTCTCATGTTGCATATCCTGATCTTTACCCTTTCGCTCACCATAGATTTGAAGTCTGTCACCAAATGATGAAAAAGCTTCAATAGCTTCAACGGTTTGGCTCTTACCCTTGAGTCTGGCCTTAGCTTTCTTGTTGCCTTCTGGACGAGGCACGGAATCCCGAACATATCCGCTTGTGGGCGTGGTTGGTGTGGAGCCTCCATCTTCAGACCTTGTTATCTTCCCACTACTTCCAGAACCAACAGAATCAGACATTTGAGGCGTATTCGATGGACGTCCACGTGTTATCTTGTAAACGGGGCTAGTCAAGATGGAACGATACTTATCAAACTTACTCATGTGGAGCCATTCATCAAAGAAGTGAAATTTACCTCCCGTGCTTTCAAATATCTTATGAGTTTCGGAGATCACATCATCATCATTTTGGCCACTCCTCTTTCTTACCTCTGCCTTGTCGTAGCATCCACACCACTTTTTCACCGCTTCAGACATTATGAACCATTGGCCCTTCATACTGCATATAGTGCGGAACTGAATTTCATGAGGGTTGGCTTCTTTCGCTGCCTCATATTTTTCCATCACTCTCCCCCAAAACGCACCCTTTTTCTATTGCGTTCCAACAATGCTGTCTAAACTCGTATTCATGTATGCTGAGACTAGTGCTTCTTTTTCAGCTTTCAACCAAATCTTTTTCTCATTTACAATGGGTTCTTGATTTTGTTGTGGAGTCGGATGAGGAGTTGGTTGAGGAGTTGGTTGAGGAGTTGGTTGAAATTGTGTTGGTTCAGACAGAAGTTGAGTGAAGGTTTGTTGCGTGCATGGAACTTGAAATTCACCATCATCTTCATCTTCATCTTCATCATCACTATCATCATCTTAATCTTGAGTTTGTAGATAATTTTGTGGGTTATGGGAACTCTCAGGGGTGAAATTATATTGGTAATTTTGTTGATGTTGGCGATAATTTTGGGGGTAATTTTGAGGATAGTTTTGAGTTGAATTTTGTGGATAATTCGAAAGATTTTGCTAATAATTTTGTGGATTTAGTGGTTAATTTGGGAGGTTTTGGGGATAATTATTAAGATTTTGTTGGTAATTTATGGGGTTTTGGTTTGTATTTTGTTGTGGATTTGTTGGACGATTTCTACGTCTTCTACTAGGATTAGGATTAGGTACATAATTAGGATAATTAGAATCCATAATTATGAAGTATTTTTTTTTCTAGAAGATTGTAAGCTAAAGCAAAATTATGTGATAAAAGAAATGATAATAGGAAGAGAAGAGAAAACTGAAATTGTGAATAAAAAATAGCAAAATGGGTGTCTATTTATAGAGAATGAAAAATTATGAATTTTGGTAATTTTTTTTTTGAATTGTATTTTTTGAAATATTAACGTTACAAAAATTGTAACGTTAATAATTAAAGACCCAATAGAAATTGAACAAATGGCAGCATTGGAGTGGACCGCATGCACGCGTCAGCCACGTCAGCGCGCGCGTTAGGGAGCAGTTCCCATCTGTCCTTTGTGAGCTGTTCCAGCCAATCCAGCACTGACATGTGGCGCTTTGAATTTTTTTTTTGCCTTGCTGCTCCGTCCTTTTGCCAGCGTGGGAAGTTCATCTGATTTCACGAACCATTCGGAAATCCAAATGGTTGGTCCTCGATCCATGTGTGAATAATTCTCCAATTCATCATTAAGAGAAAAAATACGGTTTTTTCACCAAATACCCCTGACAAATAAATTTATTCACCAAATACCCCCACTTTTTTCAAAATTCACCAAATACCCCCGACTTTTAAAAAAATTCACCAGATACCCTTATTATTAACGGACGTTAGTGCGCCGTTAGCGGTTATTTACAAGTTTGCCCTTAATTTGTGGCGCCATTATGGTTATGTTGGTGAGATAACCTGACATAAAATATCTTCCAAAAAAAACCACGCCCTTTGAACTCCCCCTTCTTGCTCTGTTGTTCATGCGTCTTGAAGCATCAAATGATCCCTAAAAATCTACTGCAACCTTGAAGATTTGTTAACAAAAGGCTGCGAAATTTGAAGACAAAGAGGACTGCACAACATACTTGCAGTGGGTGTTCTTGAAAGGACCCAAAAAACGCGATTTTGAAATTTCATAAAGAGGGTTGTAACGCCAAATCATCTCTACTCCCTTTGAAGGTAAGTAACTTCATTTAGTATTTCTTTGTCTTAAAACCTTTAACTGAACTGCAATTGTGTTCTATTAGGGTTAGTTCGTTGCAGGGTTTATTTTGATTTTGCGATAAACCTAGTTTTGATCATGGGAAAATTTTGATATTTCTTGTTTTTGTGGAATGTGGTAGTTCAATTACTTAGGTTTTGTTGTGGTTGTTTGTTGTTTGTTTAGGATGACCTCAATTTGGTTGCTTGTCCATTATAATGGCCATGATTTTGATGTAAGGGTGGAGGACACAGACTTGTGCCATTTAATGGGATTATATGAAGATTTTTTTGAAGAATCTGTTAAACAGAATGTATATCTCCCTAAATCCTTTAAGATATTGGTGTATAACCCTAGGACTAATATGAAGATGGAGATAAGTACTGATACTGATTTAGGGAAGGTATGGAGTTTTGGGAGGGCAACTGACACCATAGAGATGTGGATTGAGGAAACAGATAACCCAGGGAAAGTGTTTAGGGCATATGTACATCTAAGGGATCAGGCTGAGAGAGAGAAGACTGAAAACATTAAGAGGGTGCAAGAGATATTGAGGAAAGAGAGGGAAGAGGAAGAAAGCAAACAGAAAGAGGAAGAGGAGAGGCTGAGGAAAGAAGAAGAAGAGGAGAGGGAAGCTGAGGAGGTTAGGAGATACCTAGTTTCAGTTGAGGTACCTGTACTCTCAGTGGATGATGTTACCATTTGTGAGTACATGAGGGTGTACCAATCACAAGAAGAGTTCTTCCTGGAGATTCCCAACCTAATCCCCCTACCCAACAACAAACACCATCTGCCTCACCATTGAGGGACCCTACTCCACCTCCTACATCCCCTACCTCACATGTGAGGGACCCAACTCCACCACCTACATGCCATGCCTCACCTGTTAGGGAGCCTTCACCACCACCTACATCCTCTGCCTCACCTGTTAGGGAGCCTTCACCACCTCCTACATCCCCTGGTTCACCTGTGAGGGACCCAACTCCACCACCTACATCCCCTGCCTCACCAAGACTACCCACACCACCCCCTGAGCAACCAAGTGAACCCAGACCAACATCTTTGCAACCAACACAAACCCCAACACAAACTTCCACTACAACCAAGCCTAAAAGACCCCCAAGAACAAGGCCAGTTGGGTTTAAAGTTCCTAAGAGCACAGCAAAAAAACTAGGGACTTATGTGCCTAAAGAGAGGGGCAGTTGTTCTAGGGGTAATAGCAGCAGTAGGTCAAGGGGTAATGACACTGCTTTTTCTAATGCTAATGAGGGAAGAGAGGATGAGGAAGAGAGTGAGGCAGATGAAGATTTTGAGGTTGAGGAAAGTGAGAGTGACTCAGATGAAGATGCTATTTTCGCCCGAGTTTGTTGTTGAGGAAGAAATTGATTTCTGTGATGATGAGCTTTATGAGCCTGGGTTTGAGGATTGTTTAGATGGTACTTCAAATAAGGATAAGATCTACAAGAATGGGAAAATATGGACTGAAGTTCCATATGGATCCATAAGATTGGAGCCTTGGTTGATTTTTACAAGTAAAGAGGAGTTTATGGATGTACTTAGGAACTTTTGTATACAAGAGGGGTTTGCCATTACTGTTGAGAAGGCTGACAGAAAGAGGTTTACAGGTTACTGTGTAATGGAGGGTTGTGATTGGAGGATACATGCTGCTAGGTTGGCAGATAAGGTGAGTTGGGCAATTAAGACTTTGAAGGGGGAACACAAAACATGTGGGAGGTTAGAAGATAATCCCATGGTGTCCTCTAACTGGTTATGCAAGAATCTATCTCAAGAGATTGCTGCAAACCAAGAACTGCCAGTTGAAGCCCTACAGAAGGTGGCCATGGAGAGGTTTAGGATTAAGGTGAAGAAGAGGCTGCTTTATAAGGTGAAGAGCATGGCTAAAAGGGCGATACATGGAGGGTATAATGAGTCATATGCTCTTCTTCCAAGGTATGCTGAAATGATCAAGGAAACAAACCCAGGATCATATGCCTTGGTTACATGGACAGGGAACACAGGGAATGTGGTTCCCAAATTCAAGGCATGTTTCTTTGCCTTTGCTGCAAATGTTAGGGGGTTTCTAAGTGGGTGCAGACCTCTAATAGGCATTGATGGGGCTCACCTTAGTGGCAACTACAAGGGCATACTTCTGTCAGCCCTAGGCATTGATGGCAACAATGAGATTTTTCTCATTGCATATGCCATTGTTGACACTGAGAGTACAACCAGCTGGACATACTTCTTCAGGAACCTGAGAATCTGCTTTGAGAAACTGGGATCCAACAGAGATGATTGGACATTCATCAGTGATAAAATGAGGGTAAGTTTTGGACATTTCTTACATTGCAATTTCTATTTTTTCTGCTATTATTACAGTACTAATTTCAGTTGCTATTATCTTGTTTAGGGTGTTGACAGTGCAGTGAATGATGTATTCCCAAGAGCAATAAGGAGGGTTTGTTGTCAACACTTGTACATGAACTGCAAAAATGCAGGGTACAGTGGGACAACCTTCCACAAGCTCTTCTGGACAGCTGCTGATGCATACAATGAGTATGTCTTTAAGAAGTCAATGCAGAAGATTCATGCATACAACCCTGAGGCTGTGACTTATTTGGAGTCGTGCACAGAGCAGTGGTCAAGGCATGCCTTTGATCCACTACTTTGTTGTGATCATAACACAACAAACTTTGCGGAGAGCTTCAATGCCTGCACTAAACCATATAGGGACCCCCCTGTTTTCACTTTGCTTGAGGGTAAGTGCAGTTGGGCTCAATTTTTTTTTTCTTTGCCTTGGTTAAATTGATTAGATGTTAACATGTTTCCTTGTTTGTGCAGTCATAAGAAACTGGTCCATGAAGAGAATTGGGCCAAGGTTTGATAAGGCAATTGACATGGATGCAAATATGCTCACTGATTATGCAAACAAGGTCCTACAAACTAGGAGTGATGAATCTAGGTTTTGCTTTGCTACATCATGTGGGGGGGGTGAATTTGAGGTCAAAAATGGGAATGTGAATTTCCCCATTAGGCTAGCTGATGGGAGGTGTGGATGTGGAAAATGGCAAGGTTGTGGTTTACCTTGTAAACATGCCCTCAGAGTAATTTTTGATGAGAGATTAGAGGCTGCTGATTTTGTATCCCCTTACTATAAGGGAGCAGCTTACAAGGCAACCTATAGGGAGCACATTCACCCCATGGCTGATCCATCTCACTGGCCTGAACATGACCTGCCCTTAATTTCTCCCCCTGATGTTAAGAGAGGTGCTGGGAGACCCCAAAAGCAAAGGAAGAGAGGTCCTAATGAAGCCAAGAAGGGCAAAAGGCACAGCACTATTAAGTGCAGCAAATGTAAAGAAGTGGGCCACAATGCAAGGACCTGTGGGGGTGGACCAACTGCAAAAACCAGGAAGGAGAAAGGGTCTACATCAGCTGCAACAGGGACTGAGAAGAGAGGGAGAAAAAGGAAAGCAACAGATGTTGCAAGTGCCTCAACCAGCCAACCTACAACTAAGAAGACAAAGACCAACAAGAAGAAAACCTGAACAGTGTTAGGATGCCTTAGCTTTTTTTGTTTTTTGTGATTATGTAGGACCTATCATTTTGTTGATGCTACATTAGGAAGTGGTTGAAATGGTGATTTTTTGCTACATTAGGTTTTTAGTTGATGCTACAACAGTTTTTTGCTAAACAACATTACATTGGTCTTTTGCACCAATTACATTACTTCACTTAAATATTACAAATATTACAACTACAAACATCAGCACTCCTACTTTTATTGTTGCATTTACTAGTTTTTGTTGTTGCTTCAGTTTCTTCTTCAAGTGCTTCAGCTCTTCCTTCATCTTGTTCTTCTCTGAACTTTCTCCCTCATCTCTGCATATTGGAGAATCATGTTGGCTGCTCAGATTATGCTCCACACCCCCTTTGCACCATCTGAAATTGTTGCATGTATCACACTTGTAATACAGTCGCTGAGGATTTGTTGTTGTTTCAGAGCTTCGTATTGCAAATTTTCTTCTACAAGTACAATAGGAGTTAGGTACTCTTATGTATGAAGATTGTGTGGATGAACGGTTTGAGTAACTTATGGCAAACCTCCTTTGAATTGCAATAACAAAAGGGTGAGGAAAGGGTATTGGATCCATGTATTTATAAAGGCAGCAGTTAATGCAACATAAAACTAACGACTAGTTTCTAAAACTGGAAAAATAGCCGTTACAAGTAATTCAAAAATAAGGGTATCTAGTGCATTACTATTTTACTTAGGGGTATATGGTGAATATGTATTTTTCACTAACAAATCACTAACGTCCGTTAGCCAAAAAGGGCATTTTGGGTATTTCTTGAAATGTCAGGGGTATCTGGTGAATTTTTTTAAAAGTCGGGGGTATTTGGTGAATTTTGAAAAAAGTGGGGGTATTTGGTGAATAAATTTATTTGTCAGGGGTATTTGGTGAAAAAACCGGAAAAAATAATAGTTCAAGTTTATGAATCATTTTTTTTTCATCATTAAGAATGCTCTAAACATGGTTTAAGAGGGAAAATATATAAATGCTAGAGTTGCCCGAATTAAGTTGACTTTTTAATCATCATTTTTTTTCCTCGGCACTTTTTAATCCCTTTGTCAGGTTAGATCTACAGACCAAATTTGGAAATACATTTTTTTTTTTTTGATACAGAAAAGAAAACTAGGACAGAACCCCTAATCTGGAGGCCAGCCTAAAACATCCTTACAGATGACAAGAGAGAAATCAAAAGAGTAAGGAGGAAACTTGTAGATGAGATTGCTGGCTCCTTGACCTTCATGCGCCATGAAATCCGCTGCCCGATTAGCCTCCCTGAAACAGTGCGCAATAAAGACCTCTCTAAACTTGGACAAATCTAAACCTGCATCAGTAATAACAACATTAATAGACCAAGAGGGTTTCCAAATTTTTAGAAGAGAGTTGATAACGGATAAGTTATCTCCTTCAATAAGAATATCTTCTAGATTAAGGAAACAAGCTGCTTTGATAGCTTCCCTAAGACCTGCTGCCTCAGCCTGAATGATAGAAAAATCATTAGGAACCGAGTTGCAACCTGCTAAGATAGCATTACCAAGATAATCTCTAATCACAAAACCAAAGGAAGCCCGCCCGTCTTGATACTTAGAACCATCAAAATTAATTTTAAAAGAACCTTGGGGAGGAGGGATCCAACCAGTAGACCGATTGCCTACAACCGTCGAACAATTATTAATACCAATTTTTCTAGGCAACAGAAAATCCTGGGAGGCTTTACAATGATTCCAATCATCTGCAAATTTCTCAATTAAACAACACAGTTGTCTTACAGAGAAGGACTCCTGAGAAAAAATGATTTTGTTGCGCGCAAACCACACAAACCACCAACCCATGGCCAATTGGCAGGTTTTTGCCATCCCTAACTTATGAATACAAACTTCAAGATTTTGACGGAAGGAATCTAAACACGCTTCCACCGGAATCTGAGGCCAACCGCAGTCTTCTTCCAATTGAAGAAAGAGATCAAACACAAAACTAAGACTTGAAAGAATAAATGGGACGCAGTCTCCGAGAAACAACCACAAAATTCACATTGTTGTGGAGTAAAAATTTTCACTTGCTCTAGTCTATCCTTCGTAGGTAAACCATTATTACAGGCTTTTCAAAGAAAATTCTTAATTTTGGGAGGTAAACAGGACTTCCAAATCCACTTATACTCAACCGAATCTTGAATACCAATCTTATGATCAATAAGATGTCGAGCACCTGTCTTAACTGAATAAATGCCATCAGCCGCCGGGGCCCAGAAAACTTCATCCTCTACATCATTAGACGGGATGAAGATTTGGGAAATCATAAAACAAATATTTCCAGGAAGAATAGCATTTAAACGATGATGATCCCAAACTTTGGTTTCCGTAATAAAATTTTTGACTCGCAAATTATTGTTGCTATAAGGGTTTTGAATAATCTTACTTAAAGGGTATGGAAAAACCCAATTATCATGCCAAAAGTTAATTTTAACCCCATTACCAACTTGCCACCTAAGCCCTGATCTAAACATTGGTCTTAAAGACATAAGTTTTTTCCATTGCCAAGAAGAATTCTGAGAGACTTTATAATTCAGAAAATCCCTATTTTTACAATACTTTTTCTTAGCCAAGAGAACCCAAAGGTTGTTATCATTTTTTAATAACCTCCAAAGAAGCTTCCTTTGATGAGCAATGTTGTTAACATCGGCTTTTCGAATCCCGGCACCTCCAAACCTGTTTAGGGGTGCAAATACGATCCCAACCTATCAAATTGGGTGACTTAGATTGATTATCTTTATTCCAGAAAAAATTACGGTAGCTACTGTCAAGCTTAGCTAAAATAGTTTTCGGAAGCAAGAAACTTTGCATCTGGTAATTCGCTTTAGTGGCCAGATTAGCGTGAATTAGCACCGCTCTACCAGCCTGGGAGAGGGAATTAGCCTTCCATTTTGGTAATTGAGCTTGGACTTTGTTTACAAGAGGCATAAAAGTTTCTTTAGTGACGCGGCTATCAATAATAGGACAACCTAAATAGCTATCCAAAGAGGAAGAGTAATCCATGTTTAATATAGCTTTAAAGGAATCTATCGCAATAGTAGAAACATTCGAAGTACATTGAAAGGCCGATTAATTAAAATTGACAAGTTGCCCCGACATAGAACAAGATTTATCTAAAATGGATTTAATAATCAAGCGCCTATCCTCATTTGCCTTAGCAAATATCATGGTATCATCCGCAAAAGTTAAAAACGGGATTTTGACCCCGGACTTTCCTATTGAGACCCCCACTAATTTACCATTATTCAAGCTATTATGGTGAAATTGCCTAGCTAATAATTCCCGCACATAAAATAAAAAGATAGGGGGATAATGGATCTCCTTGACGAATACCCCTAGATGGGAAAATCTATCACCAGAATACCATTAGCCAAAACCGAAAAGGAGACTGAAGACAAGCAAGCACGAATCCAGTTAATCCAAACCATACTAAAACCCAAATGCTCAAGCATAGCATAAATAAAATCCCACTCCAATCTATCATACGCTTTCTCCATATCTAATTTAATGGCTAACCATCCTTCCTTACCTGATTTTTTCCTGAAGGAATGAAAAACTTCGTGAGCAATTAAAATATTATCCTGAATAAGTCGATCGGGAACAAAAGCCCCTTAAAGTGGATGAATAATCTTTCCCAGGACTACCTTTAACCGATTTGCTAATATTTTTGCTATTATTTTGTAAATAGTAGAACATAAACTTATTGGACGAAATTGAGAAGCTTTTTCGGGATTTTCTATTTTAGGAATTAAAGCTATAAACGTATGGTTGATTTGTGCATGCAATTCTCCGCAGTGAAAAAATGCTCTGACAGCTCTGATTACAGAGTTGCCAACTAGAGTCCAATATTTTTGGAAGAAAAAGGGAGGAAAACCATCCGGGCCTGGAGCTTTATCAGGTGCTAATTCAAAAGTTGCATCTTTAATCTCTTGATTAGAAACATCCGCCACTAACCACCTATTATCCTCCTCTGAAATAATAGGGGATATTAAAGAAAAATCTAAATGATTATCAAAAGAGCACATAACGTCTTTTGTAAACCTACTTTTGAATTCCGTAGCCAAGATTTGAGAAATACTGTTTAAATTAGTAACCGTGTGGCCATTGCTATCTAATAGCATTTTAATTTGATTTTTATTTTTTCTAATTGTGGCAAAAGTATGATAATATTTTGTGTTATAGTCTCCAAGAGAAAGATGATTGGCACGATATTTCTGTTTCCAATATGTATTTTGATAAGAATGAAGGCTATTCTTTTTCTTTAGGAGCCTTCCCTGTTTTCGTTGGAGATACACATTAGAAACATCATTTAACAAATTCTTTTGCACCTCTTCTAAATCTGTGTCCACTTTTCGAAGCTGGGAAAATATATTACCAAATCGAGTTTTATTCCAGATTTTAGCATTTTTCTTTAATAATTTACATTTTTGCATCAAACAATACATAAAAGAGCCATTAAATTCCATACACCAAGTTTTCTTAATTAAAGTATCAAAATCTTTTCTTTGACACCACATTTTTTCAAAACGAAATGGAGGAGCTTTAAAAGAGGTTGGAGTCATAAAAGACAGAGAAATTGGACAGTGATCTGATGATGAAAAAATATGATTTGTAACAATGGCATTAGGAAATAATGAAAGCCAATCTACACTTGCATATCCATGATCTAACTTTTCAAATATATTATCCAATCCATGAGCCTTTTTCCTCCAAGTAAATGGAGAACCTGTAAAAGGAATTGCCACACAAGGAACCTTGGTTGTTAAATTCAAAAGACGAGAGAATCTGTGGGAAGAAGGAGTAACTCCTCCTACCTTATCACTTGGTTTACTAATCTCATTATAGTCACCCATTATTATAAAAGGAAGAGATAAAGAATTAGAATAATCCATAAGCTCGTCCCAAAATTCATCTTTAAACTTACTGTTAGCAGGGGCATAAATGAATATGAGGACAAATTCAGAAGCATTATTAGAGAAAGATATATGACAAGAAATAAACCTACTACTCTTATATATCACATTAAGATTATAAGGATTAAACAAGCAATCCTTCCACATCACCCATAAACCACCAGACATGCCTACCGTTGGAACATAATCCAAAAAACTAAACCCACATTGTTGGGCAAAGAGATTCAAGGGAGGGGTTGTACACTTGGTTTCACAAACCATAAAGATACTAATAAAATTAGCTTTACAAAAATCCCTAATCTCATCAAAAGCATTTTGTCTACGACAACCCCTTATATTCCAACAAGCAATATTCATAGATAAACTTCAAAAACCAACATTAGTGATGTGGAACTTACTGTGAAGATCAAGTTCTAGTCCTCTTCAGGGAAGAGGAGGCACTTTCTCCATCTGTTTCCTTAGCCTTCCTCTTGGAAGATCCTGACTGTGAAGTATGCTCCATGGGGGAGCACTGCTCCATTCCCATCTGCTCAATATGCTGCACTATAGAGTTGTCTGAGTGAAGAGACTGGAAGGAGTTTTCAGTGAGAGACTTTCGATCATCATCATCATTGAGAGGTAAGTCAAGAAAGAAAGTGTCACTACTAGCACCTTCTAGGCTCCCAGTAGGAGAGACTCTCATAAGAAGATCATCATCACACAACATATCATCATAGTAAGACTCAGCAAACAGATGAGAAGGATGGAAAACCTGAATAGGAGGGAGAGCAGGAACAAGAGCTAGAGACAGATCCCCCATGTCTCCATCACCTTGCACAGGTGCAGGAACAACCATATCAGGCTGTTGTTTATCAACCAGAGAGGAAGGGAGCACTGAGGATAGCCTCCCTGAGTCCTCATCATCAGAGGAAATCTCCACAGCAGGGCAAGCTATAAAAAGCTTTCCCTTACCTTTAACCATACCACCATCACTTGCAGAAATTTTCTCACAAGTACCAGAACCAGCAGGCACAGAAATATCAGAACCAACTTTCTCAATTTGAGCAGGGACATCAGAGGGTTCATTGATAATGATACCCTTACCAGAATTTTTCTTAACCAAATTAGCAACATTTCCCATAATAGGAATAGAGTCATCAACACCTTCCTTGAAACCAACAGTTTTCTTTGCAGAGGATTGAAATATAGGCTTAAAACGTTTTTTAGGAGGAACAACTTTCTTAGCACTTTTACCAGTTACAGAAAAAAGATGCTTGGCCTGAGCTTGAACTACATTAGCTTGCTCAGTAGTAGATTCAATGTTGGCTTGGCCAGCTTTAGCAAGATTATCAAACAAACATTTTTGCTTAGGATTTTTCAAAAGTCTCACCTTTACCTCCTTATTAGGGGAGGTTAAGAGAGGGCAGCAGTCAATTATATGATCATTAGACCCACAAAAAGAACATCCTGAAGAGAAGTCTTCATACCAAATCACATAACCATGGACATGATCACCTTGTCTACAAACTTCAGCAAACTCAAGCAAAGGGGACTTGATATCAACACGCACACAAGCTCTTGCAAACCTAATCTTATGCCTAAGCAAAGATCGAGGATCAAGTTTTATTAAAGCTCCAATGCCATTAGCAGCTAACAGACTAGCCACTGACTCAAAATTTAATAACTCAGCAGGCAGTCTAGGAATACGAATCCACAAATCTACCCATTTGATTTCCTCTAAATAAGGATCAAATAAAGGGCGCCATGGATAAACAACAAAAAGGTCCCCCTGAACATGCCATGGCCTTTCACTCCACAAGTGAAAGGTCCCCAGGATTAGAGAATTTCAGTAAAAACCAAAAATTACCCATTTCCAGATATTCTACTTCCCCTTTGATAAACTTCCAATCAGCTTTGGTACGAGAAACAATAGTACGAATATCAAGAGGAGAACTAAGCATTTTACCTATTAGACAGGACTTAGTAAGTTCCACAATGTCCTGCTTCACTTGAGGCAGTTCATCTAGAATTAGAGATGAAGAGACAAAAGGAGGAACCACAGGGTCATCCGAAACATTTAGCAAAGATGATGGCTCAGCCACCTCCACAGGAATGACATCACCTTCTAAAACAGACTCAGAAGGTAAAGTGTTAGATAACTGAGAGGGAGAGAGTAGGATTGCTTCCTTGAAAGAGGAAGGTTTCTCCATACTTAGACTTAACTTGCACACACACAATTTCAGAAAGAAGAAATAGCAAGAAAAATACTGAGAAGAAGGAATAGATGTGCACTTACCAGAGAGCTGATAATACCTTTTATAGTAGAGAAATAACTTACCAACCCCAAAAATTTGGGGGGAATAGTTCTCATCTTGACTGCTTGAACAATCGTCCATCGCAATAAATGCAAGCCCAGGAACCATAATTTACTCCCAGACAATTCCAAAATCACTCACATCCCTCACCCACTCACTCTTATGAAATCCAAACGAACAAGTAATACACTCCACGTCAAACTCGATTAAAGCCCTCGCATTAAATGCTCCCAAATCACGAACCCAAGAAAGAGATTTCCTTTTGTACTTGAAAGAAAGGAAACCAAAGTTTTTAACTCTAGAATTGCAGTGCTGCCGCAAGAAAATCAAGTGGCACCTCACCCTACTTTGATTAGACTGAACCAAGGAATTAAAGAAAAATGGATTTTGAAGATTTTGAAGTACAAACTCACTGTTTCGCACCTCCCTGCGAACTACTTTCGGCGGAAACCTAGCATTGGATGGGAACCCAAGATGCAGCAAAAGCAGGATTAACACAAAATTACACAATTGTCTTGTAAAAGCATGACTATAATTGACAGAGGAACTAGGGGAAGGATTGAGAATTTTTTGATTTTCCAAACTAGGGTTTTGCGATTTGATTTTGGGGCTTTTTTCTTCTTTCTTTTCTCTTTCTCTCTCTACTTTTTTCTCTCTCATGTTTTTTTTTTCTTATTTTTTATTTTTTTTGGAAATACATTTTTGATTCTAACTAAAAAAAAATGAATAAACAAATTAATACTCTTATGTTCCCGCCTCCAGGTGACCATGCCTCCAGACTGTAACAGCTCTTGACAAAATAAAATAGTCAACGCTTCCTAATAATCTTCAATATCCTTGGATCACATGAAACACATACCTTATAATAATACGTGCCCCCCCCACTTTATTCTTTCTTCAAATACTAATTCTCCTTGACTCCTTCTTGTATACCCAACAAAATAATAATAATAATACAGTCATACAGAAGTGAAAGAAAGACAAGGTATACAATATACATGAAGATGGAGGAGAAGCTGTTGTTGAAGTTGGAGGAGAAGGGTTCCACTGCTAGTGTTGAAGATGGTGGCGCCACCGCGATAACCGTCGCTCTTGTCTTCAGCATCTTCACCGCCGTTTGTGGCTCCTTCGTCCTAGGCTGTGCTGTAAGCTCTTTTCTGATCTCTCCGCCCTCTACCCGCCGGCTCTTATATCCTGCCAAACAACTCATGCACATTATTAGGGGTGTCAGAAACAGACCGCCTCGGGCCAACCCGATACCGACCTCGACTTGAAACCCTGGTTCGACCTGAGGGTCGATCCCAGCACTGACCGAAACCCGACCTGGGATTACCTGCACCCGACCGGCAGACCGGCTAGATTATATTCTGACCTGACCACACAGACCTGCATTCAAACCCGAACCCGACCGAACTAAACCAGATATTAACCCAAAACTCAATTAGGCCCAATAAATATCTGGTTCAACTCGAATTCTAATTGATATGAAAATAAAATCTACCTAATTTTACGCAATTTTTCAAACCAACTTATTTTGACGACTAAACTCAACAAAATTACTAAAATTCAATTATTTTTCTATATCTACAAAATCATTTCAATATGGTAATTTATAAAATTACTTACATTTAATAATAATTTAATAAAAAAATAAATTATATTCTCAATTAAATTATTTTTGATGTAATTTTGGTTCATGTCATAGTGTTTTAACTATTGATGAGATTATAATAGTATCTTTTTAACTGCTAGTTTCTTAGTGCATATTATAGAATGTCTTCTTATTAATTTTTCAGTTGCTTTGTATAATGCAAATGCTTCCGTAAAATACTAAACTTTAATTTTTCCACAACATATAATTAAGATCGTAACTTGTTTGAGTGAAGAACAAAGTTTGGTAATTGGGTCGAGTTAATATAATATCATAAAATCATTCACAATACATGTGTCAATGTCAAACGAAATTACAAAAATAAAATTGCTGAATTTATTATATGTAGGAAGCCATATATAACAACAACAGCCAAAAGCAAGCAGGCCACAAGCAAGCAGGCCACAAGCAAGCAGTAGGCCACAAGCAAGCAGGAAGCATCAGCAGCAGGAGCAGGCCACAAGCAAGCAGTAGGCCACATGAACCAAAATATAAAACCAGTACAGCACCAGTCCATCCACATGAACATCAGCACCATCCCACAAGCACAGCAACACCAACAAACCACAAGCACAGCAACACCAACAAACCACAAGCACATCACCATCCTACAAGCAGCAGCACCAGACCACAACAACCACAACCAAAAAAACATAACATGGGAAGCAACAAAAAAGAGAGAAAATGAATTACGGAATAGAATCATAGTCTATATCACTAGGTTCACCTACAACACCAACATCAACAGTTCTTTCATCCTCAATTGGGGTATAACCAGAGAGCCAATTTTGACAAGTTACCAAAGCTTCAACATTATGAGGCAACAAACGCGAACGATACTTGTTCAAAATTCTACCTCCCATGCTAAATGAGGATTCGGATGCAACAGAGGTAATAGGGATGGCTAAAATATCTCTAGCCATGCGAGCAAAAATAGGAAATTGAACCACATTAGCACGCCAATATGAAAGAACATCAAAATCAACATCACTAACACAAGGAACAAGGGGGGCATCAAAGTATGCATTAATTTCATAGGTTACACTTTGAACACTAGAAGCACCAACACTAGTGCTAGCAACACGACCATACTCTTTAGCAAGGTTTATTTTCTTATATGGGCGAAGGGAAGGTCTTAGACTTGATGGACAAGGATTAACATCACTTTGAACAGAACTCAAAGAACCAAAAGAAGAAGATGGATCAGTTTGAGAATAATATGTATACAATTCGGTAAAATGATCAACGGCAGATTTAACACGTTTATCACGCTCGGAATCAGCATATAAACTACCATATAAATCACTAACAAATTGTTTTTTATAGCGTGGATCAAGCATTATAGAAACACAAAGAATAGGAGAATAGTCCTCACAATACTTGTTAAACTTAGCATACATAGGTTCAACCATACCCTTAATGCAATCAGTTGCATGATTATGTGCATTAACAATCAAATTATCAATTAATGCAATGTTAGAAAAATACAAGTTGGCGGTGGGGTACTCGGAACCAGAAAACAGCACAGTTATATCATAAAAAGGTTCCAAAAAATCACAAACATTTTGTATGATTTCCCAATCAGCACAAGTAATACGAATTTCAAACCCCGGCTCATATCTAACAAACCTATCAATAGCTTCCCTTCCTTCTAAACAACGACGAAGCATTAAATAAGTGGAGTTCCAACGAGTACAAACATCAGAAATCAACTTACCACAAAATCCAGTATCAACATACGTATTAACATACGTAACACAATCATCAAATCGTTGAAGTCTAGCCATATTTAAACCAATGTAAGTGACAATTGAATGCAAGTTTTTAACACTCTCATCAATCATAGACAAACCACTTTGTACAACTAAATTTAAAATATGTGCCGAACATCTAATATGAAAAAATTTACCACCACAAACCAAAGGATTGACTTTGTTCAAATCATCAACAATTTCAGAAACCATAACATTATTATTACTAGCATTATCACAAGTCAATGTAAAAACCTTATCTTTAAGGCCCCATTCCTCAAGCAAATTCAGAAAAAATCTACTCAATTCTAAACCGGTATGGGGTTGAGGGCAAGATCGAAAGACAAGTATTTTAGAACGTAGTGTCCAAGACTTATCAACAAAATGAGCAGTAAGTACCATATAGCTATCATTCATGGAAGTCCAAAGATCACAAGTAAAACATATTCTACCATCCAAATCCATCAACAAGTTACGCAAACTCTTTTTCATGGTCTCAAACTCATTAACACAAATCTTAAGCATCGTATTCCGACTTATGTGTTTCACTACTCTAGGTTCCAAATAAGACAACAAAGCCCTGGTTCTAACATGTTCAACAATAAGTAAAGGATAAGCATGGACCATTATGGCTTCGGTAAACATACGACAAAAGGTTTTTTGACTAAAATTATTTCCCGCATCATTACCTTTAACACTTAATAAATAAGGATCACATTTAAGTAAATGCCTATTTTGATTAGTGGTACCTCTAGCACTTTCAGCACGCAAATGACAGTTTCTACAGTGAATGCAAGTAGAAAATATCTTACCCTCCGATTTGTATAAAACGAAATGCTTCCAAACAGTGGAAGTGCGTTTACCAAAGAGTGAAGGATCAGGCAAAGGAGCAGAAACAGTATCATCACCAATAGTAGTAGCAGCAGAATTTGATTGAACAATTGAAGCATAGTCAGAAACAACATTATCAATGTCCTCCATTTATAACTGAAATTTAAAGATTAAGTGTTAGGTTTCTAGTTAGGGTTTTTGGTTAGGGTTAGGGTTGGTTAGGGTTTTTAGTTAGGTTTTTGGTTAGGGTTAGGGTTTCTGGTTAGGGTTTTTAGTTAGGGTTAGGGTTAGGGTTTCTGGTTAGGGTTTCTGGTTAGGATTAGGTTTTCAGGTTAGGGCTAACCCTAACCCTAGTCTAAACCCTAACCCTAAACCCGAACCTTAACGCTAACCCTAAACCCTTATCAAAATCCCTAACCCTAACCAGAAACCCTAACCCGAAAATCAACTAAAATAAAAAATCAACTATTAAAAAAATCAGACCAAAGTTCATCATGAATCGAAACTATTAAACAAAAAAACAACTAAAACAACTTCACAAAGAAAATCATAAATCTTACATAAAACAAAAAAAAACAACTATTAAACAACTTCACATGAATCGAAACTCGAAATTTAAAAAAACCAACCAAAGTTCATCATCACATTCGAAACTCAAACAAAGAAAATCAGGCATCTTACATAAAATAAAAAAGATAAAAAAAAAGGAAATTAAACAAACCTCAGAAAAACAGTCGATCGAGGAGAGATTTTGTGTTTTCCGGCAAGGTTTTATGTTTTCCGGTCAGATTTAAACGCTTTTCGGTGAGATCTTTACGTTTTCCGGCGAGATCTTTACGTTTTTCACCGAGATATTGACGGAACCGGTGAGAACTCAAGAAAAGAAAATGTTTTTCGGCAAGGATCTATGTATTTTTCGGCGAGATAGTGACGGAATGAAGAAGTGAAGAAGACTGAGAAGTGAGACTGTGAGTCGTACTCGTGAGAGGCGCCTAGAGAAATTAGATGATGAGAGAGAATTGAGAAATGAGGGAAATTTAGGGTTTCATTTTAGGGTTAGTTTTTATAGGGGGGTTATTTGGGGTTGTTTCAACCGTTAGATTAGATCTAATGGTTAGGAATTTAGGATAGAAATAAAGGAGATATGAGAATTTCTGAAAAAGAAGGGGAAATTGGTTCATTTTGGGCCATTGGATCAATGTTTTGGCATTTTACTCTTTTACAAATCAAAGGCTAAAAATTAGGATCCGTGTGTTTGTTTTTTGGCCAATGAGATTTGAGAATGATAATGTTTATGGATTATGGCAAAAAAAATATTGAATAACCAATTAACAATATATTGTTATTATTATTATTATTATTATTATTATTATTATCATTATTATTGTTATGGTTATTGTTATTGTTATTGTTATCATGTTATTTTATTATTATTATTTAATTTATTTCGAATCATAATGCTTACCATAATCGAGTCACTTAAATTTTATATAAATCCAGTAATTGATCGTATACTCGTAGTTAATATATAATACTCATTATTATTATCGTTAGTTATAATGGTTCCAATATTATTATATCGTACTAACATATATAGTCACATATACATACAAAGTTAAGAGAAGACTATAAATACTATACTAGTATTAAACTATAGTATAACATAAAAACAATTAACTTAAATAATCTTATATTAGATTGGTTTTACAATTATTTTGATATCAACCTTATATTGAAATGATTCAACATATTAGTATTTATATTGTTATTGTTAGTATTCCTGTTCTTATTTGTATTACTATTGCTATTGTTAGCCTTGTTACTATTACTGTTATTATTTGTATTTTACCTATTATCATTGTCGCTTTATGTTTATTAGTATTATTATTCTCATTACTTGTTTAATCGAAATTTACTCGTGTCAATTATCTCATTTGTCGGTGAATTGATTAGGGAATAACAAAGAGCGTAAGCACTAATCGGTTATAGACTAATCGGTAAGCACTAATGTGTTTCACTCTAGGTTCCAAACCTCCCTATATGTTATAATAAACTATGTTATTCAATATCTCCTATTAAGGAAAGCTCTACAACTCTATAGTAATTTACTTCTTAAGCTAGTATTCTTATAGTGTTACGTATGCAAATATCACTCAATTATGTAATTGTTTGTTTATAATATCTATTTAGTGAACTTATAGTGTAACGATATAACTTATATATATGAACTTCATTGAGTTGATAGTGATTGTTTGTTATATTATCATCATAAAGATGATGAACTTAAATTCCCCTAAAAAAAAAAAAGATTGGTTTTACAATTATTTTGATATCAATCTTATATTAAAATGATTCAACATATTAGTATTTATATTGTTATTGTTATTGTTAGTATTCCTATTCTTATTTGTATTACTAGTGCTATTGTTAGCCATGTTACTATTACTATTATTATTTGTATTTTTACCTATTATCATTGTCGCTTTATGTTTATTAGTATTATTATTCTCATTACCATCATAACTATTTTCTCCAAGACTTGTTTGGCTTACCAGACTTATATATCAATCATAATGCTTATAATAATAAATCATTTATATAAAGTTTGGAATTGATCGTCTACTCGTTATTATTGTCGTTGGTTATAATATATAATATTAAAACATATGAAGAGTCGTTCTACTCCTTTACTCATTAGAGTGGTTTTACGCAGTTGATTATTCGAAATAAGAGTTGACTAAGAGAATACACTAAACATCACGGTAATCAATATAGTGTTTTTATTGGTTTTTCGTTGTCATCCATATATTTATCGCACACACACATATGTATATATATGTCGATCTTAATACTTTTATTAATATGATTCGTTTACAAAATCCATAGCAAAATCAAGATGGCCCGATCAGGAGTTACCCGAATTTGAGTTGACGTTCAATAGCGAATGGACCCGATGTTTCACAATGATCGAACTAAGGTCATTACTAATTCAACCCGAGTACATTTGACTTAACTCAACCGTACATGAAACCTAAATACGACCTGCGCAAACCCGGTAAAAAAAATGTCAACGGACGATCATATCCGGGAATGGATCGACTTGTAAATGAAACGCTCAGACCTATCCGGCACCCGGGAATCCAATGATTCAAATGTGTTCGACCCAGTTGAACAAAACCTGACCAATCATGACCTGGGGCACTGACAATCAGAATCCTGACCTGTCCGGGTCTGACCTGGTTCACCGTGGGTATACCCAGAACCTGTTTGAGAACCTGTTTTGACACCCCTACACATTATCTATGTTTTGCTCTAGTAAATGTAATGCACCCCAAACATATTAAAATAAATTAATAATGATTACGTTCTTTAGTTTAATTATATTAGGTTGCTAATAATTAGGAAACAGAAGTAACAATTTATGTCAGTTATTTAATTGAATTGCTTTGTCTACGTTATGTTCTCAATTATGTGACTTGTTCGTTATAATTTTTTGATTCGATCGGGTGTTCAGTTTCAGTTCTTTTAAAAACCAAATATAAAAATATGGAAACTAAAAAAAAGTAAATTTCAGTTTTTTGTTGTCAGTTTTCAAAATTGACATATTTAGTAGGTACGAGTAATTTTAAGTTTATTATACCCCTTATATCAGGTGACTTTTACCTCTATACAACCAAAAACTGGAGTATGCCGAAGTGAGTATTCCAGTTGCTTTATTTTTTTTGGTATTTCCCACTAGGGTTCATCGTGTAGAGGCGTTGACATTGGTGGGCGACTTACGAGTTACGACCTACGACCTTGATATATACTGATGAACAACTGTCTTTTTATTTTAACATTCCACTAATCAATTAACAACCAAAGTTATACTCTACTTTGCAAACATTGTCTTCAGAAAAACACTACAGAAAGCCATTTTATAGCGTCTTACGTTGTACTATAACTCATGTTTAGAAGTAATTGAAGAGATTGATGGGCATGGTTTTAGCCTTTTATGTGCATCTTCCATGTTATGATGTGTCGGATACGTGTTGCACACGTGTAAACTAAGTGGACATTTGCAAAAGAGGGGCCAAGCCCAAGCTCCAAACAACAAATAAAATTAAGAACTAATGTCTAATGATGCGTGAAACAGCCACGCCTACAATGTCATTATTATTGGGAATACTACTTAAGGAGAGAGGGTGGAAATGGATCACTTGACAGTCTGATTGACGGAGCCTTAGATTGGCAAGCCAATCTGCAACTTGGTTGCCTTCCGTATAACAATAAATGAAGTGCATATCCAATTATCCATAGAAGAGGAGTGCAATAGTTGGCGACAACTAATTAGCACAATGCATTTTTTTTGGGGCCGGATTCATTAGGAGATATAACTGCATCTACCCATTGGATGCAAGAATAAGTAATTATTATTTCATAGAAGTAACAAAAAAGTCATTTGGTTCAGACACTTTAGTGGAATCATATTAGACGTTAGGTCCATTAATTAATACGGTTTTACTGTGAAATTTGAGACCGGATCATATTCAAGTGCATTGTTACTTTTTTTTTGAATATCACTAAAAAAATTGTCATTTTAATTTGTCAGTTAATTGGAGCCTAGCCATGTATACTTTATCCATGTTCTGCATTTATTGCTACACTTCATAAATTGGGATTTTTATATGGTAAACTCAAACAGTCGATGAATGTATTGAGAACACAAGGACAACTAATTACGCTATTCCCAATTTCCCATATGGGCAAAATATTACCCACCTTAATTTCCTTACCATATGAAAATGTTACAATTAATTTGAAACAGAAGAATATCAATGTAAAGTTGATCTGGAAGGAAAGTAAAAAATTCGGCATGTAGCTTGCGTCTTTGGACACTCTCTAGCAAGTAGCAACATACACTTTCGCGAACAACATACATTATTATTCTGTAGTCTGAATTGCTCAAGATTGCCATCAACTTATGGTGGTTCAAGTGAAGTTTGGAGATTGGGTGGATATGTTAATAGGAAGTGTGAAGGAAGATGAGTGGTGGGCGCTTTTTTGGATGCTTTGTTGGAATATATTACTTGGTCGAAATGCGTGGGTGTTTAAGAGAAGGAGAATGGAGTTTGTGGAGATAGTTGATCAGGCGAGAAAAGGATTAGTGGAGTACGTACAGGGGACCGAAGTGAAAGGGCGTGACTCCAAGGCGTGTGCAGCAATGGTGAGATGGAAAGCCCCGGATGAAGGCACTTACAAATTGAATACCGATGCTGCGATGTTCCCCGGGGAGGAAATAAGGATGGGGGAGTTTTGCGTGACTTTGAGGGCGATGTAGTGATGGCTAATTGTTGTGGAATGGAGGGCATTGTTGACGTAGACGTTGCGGAAGCCTTGAGTGCTCGTCACGGGCTTCAAATTGCCATGGAAGCAGGTTTCTCGAGTATAATTTTGGAGGTGGATTGTCAAAAGCTCTTCTTTCATCTTAAGGAGAGGAGATGTGATCCTTCCCCTTTTGGAAGAATTGTTCAAGATATCCTCATTCAATTTGTGCTTCTCAATGCTCGTTCATATGCTTTAATCATGTAAGGAGACAAGGAAAATAGAGTGACTCACAAGCTAGCTAAAATGTGTAAGTCTTTACAGAGTATGAAGGTGTGGTTAGAGGAAGTACCTTATAATGTTTCTAGTTATGTAATGGCAGATAAGATGATTGAGTAATAATATGATACTACATTCCCGTAGGCTCTGAGTAACAAGTAAATAGACACAAAGTCTCCTTTACAGCACAGTATTAAATCATCTGCAAAGCATAGATGTGTCAATCTCATCTCCTTGCATCTAGGATGATACTGAAATTGCTGTAATTCACTCAATTTTGTCAATATTCTTGACAAGTACTCCATGCACCATACAAAGAACAAAGGTGACATGGGGTCACCTTGCCTCAAACCCCTAGTAGACTTAAAAAAGCCTCTCATTGTGCCATTTAGCATGATGAAGAACATAGGTGTTGAAACACAAAGCATCACCAATTCTCTAAAGGATTCTGGAAAGCCTAATGTTGTCAACATTTCTCTAAGGAAGTCCAAACTCACTGTGTCATAGGCTTTCTGTAAGTCTATCTTCAGCATACAACTTGCACTAGTGGAAAAAATGTTATATGTCACAACACAACCGTTGCGGTCCTTAAGATAACTGCATCGGTAAATCCTCGAAATTTTGGGTGGGAAACTTGGGAACAAAAAACGGTTGCGGTTCTTAGAGAACCGCATCAGTTAACAAAAAACTACTGCGGTTTTCTAATAACTGATCCGGTTCAAAAAACCGCATCAGCTATACAATGTTAGGGATACAAAAACCCAACCCACTTAATCCCTCAACCTCATTTAGAGCCCACGCGTCCCAGGCTCCAAGCTGGCCCAACCCCTCTTTGTATAAAACGTGGCCCTTTAGGCGCCCTCATCAAACCTAAAACCACTCTCATCACTCATCATCACCCTCTCCTCTTCCCCCTCTGATCAACTCCCTCTCCTCTCACAAACCCTAAATCATCTATCATCATCAATGACATCCTCCCCACCAGATCTTCAGCACCATCTTCGTTTCTTCGCTTTTCAATTCCTCATCAACAACCACCGTCGTTTCTTCATCAACCACCGTCATTTTTGGATCTCGCCGCCACGAACCCTCTTCTAATGGACGCTCCTCAATCTCTCTCGCTCATCAATGGCGTTCTCTCTCTCCACTTCGTCGCTCGTCGCTGTCAACAACCACCACCAACCACTCTCAGTTTTTGTCGCCGCAGTCTCTTCTGTCAATTTTCGTCGCTGCCGTCTCCTCTATCAGATCTTGTCCGCCGTGTTTAACTTTTGATTTTCATTTTTCGTTTTCGTTTTCGTGTTTGTTCCAGATCTAGGGTTGTGTTTATTTTTTTCGTTTTTTAATTTTCATTTTCGTTCCATTTTCTTGTGGTTGTAATTTTCGTTTGTAATTTTCGTTCCAGATCTTATTTTCGTTTGTAATTTTAGAGTTTAACTTTCGGTTGTTTTCGTTTTTGTTATTGAGATAGTTAGGTTTTCGTATTTAGGGTTGGGTTTATTTTTTTGTTTTGATTTTTTTTCATTTTTTTATTTCGTCCGTTGTAAGGTTATAAGTTTGGATTAATGCCCAGTTCTCGTTTTTCGTCCGTTATCAAAGCCCTGTTCTCGTTTATTTTTATTTTTTTGATTTTTTTCATTTTTCTATTTCGTCCTTGTAAAGTTATAAGTTTGGATTAATGCCCTGTTCTCGTTTTTCATCCGTTATCAATGCCCTGTTCTCGTTTTTTTGCGTTTCGTACTGTTCGCTGTAATTTAGAAAGAAAAATGAAAAAAAAAATATGTTTTGGTTTTTGGGTGATCAACCGCTGCGGTTTTGAGTCAAAACCGCAGCGGTAAATGATTAACTAGATCCGGTTTAGGACCGGATCAGTTAAAATTTGGAAACTGCTGCGAGACCAACCGTTGCGGCCCAAAATCGCAGCGGTAAGCCCGGTTTTGACCGCAGCGATTGAACTTTTTTCCGCTAGTGTTGGCTTAACTTGTTTTCTTTCATAATGCTTCACCAAGTCTTAAAGAACCCTAATGTTATGAACTATGTATCTTCCATGAACAAATCCACTTTGATTCTCCATAATCAAGTCCAGAAGTACTTGTCTCAGCCTACCACATATAACTTTTGTAACACATTTATATAGTATGTTACAACAAGCTATGAGCCTAAACTATGTCACATTATGAGGGCACTTAGTTTTAGGAACTAAGGTTAAAAAAGTGTGGTTCGGTTCTTTCAGAATCCTTCCTCCTTGAAGAGCATCAAGCACTACAGCTGTCACCTCCTCACCAACAACTGACCAAGAATCTCTGTAGAATTGAGCACCAAACCCATCTGCTCCTGGTGCCTTACAACCTGGAATAGAGAACAAGGCTTTTTTTATTTCTTCCACAGTGTAAGGTGCATTCAGAATGTCCCTATGCTCTTCTGTATCATAGGTCACTCTTGAATAAGCTGAATGTTAACAGGCTTTCTGATACTATGATATTTGCTTAAAAGCTTTTCATAATATGTTAGGAATGCATTAGTCACACCTTCTGGTGTATCCTGCCACACACCTGGTTCATCATGTATACTATAAACCTAATTCTTTAGTCTTCTTTCTTTAATGCTCTGATGAAAAAGTGATGTATTCTCATCACCTTCTTTTATCCAGGCACTCTTAGCCTTCTGTGATAAGAACTCAATGTGTGCTTGATGCTTTACATGATACTCTCTCACAGCAAGAAGTTCAGCCTCTGCAATCTGTATATTCCCAGGATTTTCATGCATCATTTTTTCTACAGCTAGCATATATATCTGGTGAGCTTTCAGTTAAGCAACTTGGATATCATGGAATCATGTTACCTGCTAGCATGTTCGGCAAAAGTAGTTGTTGCGGTAACGGTTAGTTGTAGAAGTAGCTGTCAGCTGTCGAATATTAGCTTTTAGAGTTTAACTGTGAACATAACTTTTCTGATAATTCATATTCGGTAAAACTAGCTGTTTATTTAATAAAGTAAAAATTAACAAAAATAAAATATATTCAATCTTCAAAACTACAAAAGTTACATCTGCCCCAGAAGCTAATATTTTATAACTTTTCCAAAACACTAGTTGAAATACGAAAAGCTACTCCAAACACTACTTTACCAAACACAAAACTTTTCACCACTATTAGAGTTTTGACTTAGTCCAAGCATTAAAAGTTACCTCAAAAGCTATTGTCCAACACGCCCATAGGCATAACAATTATGGATCGAGTAAATGTTACAACAGATTGTAGGTTACTTTAGATCAACATAGTTTGACATGCCTCAAACGTTGGATTAAAATTTACATTTGTCTTCTAAGGGGTTTTAAGATTGTAATACTTGTATTTCCTTTAGCAAGTTGGTATTTTTCTGCAATATATATGTACGTAATTATCAAATTT
This sequence comes from Beta corolliflora, assembly GCA_947648045.1. Lineage (NCBI taxonomy): Eukaryota > Viridiplantae > Streptophyta > Magnoliopsida > Caryophyllales > Amaranthaceae > Beta > Beta corolliflora. The sequence goes on from CANSZD010000854.1 coordinate 1,022,851, forward strand.
AGTTCGCAATTGTTTGAAGGTGGGAGGGGCCGAGAGGGTAGTTAGACTTTCTAATCATCCTTATTAGGTTAGTTCCATCTACACGGAAACTTTTATAAAAACTTTTTCAATTTTTTAAAATTGACTAAGGCGCTAATAATGGACTAACATAATAATCAAATTTTCTTATGCTCCACACGGTACACAGTTCTTGACTACCTAAACAGCCAACAGCGCTTCACAATATATAAAGATCACATGAAACACATTACATATACCTAAATTTCTTCGTGTATATTCAGCACAATAATACCAGAAGAAGTTAAATAAAGGCAAGAAGAACATGGAGGAGGAGCTGCTGTTGAAGTTGGAGGAGAAGAGGTCCACTAGTAGTGTTAATGAAGGTGGCGGTGTCACCGTGGTTCTCATCTTCAGCATCTTCACTGCCGTTTGTGGCTCCTTCGTCCTAGGCTGTGCTGTAAGCTCTTTTTCTCTCGCCTCTACTCATAATCTATACTTTGTGTACGTTAACTTCTTATTTTAAAAAAAGAAATATAGCAAAGAATAACGGTCATCAACCCAATATGCATAAAAAAAAAACAATAAAATTGAGTGACACATATAATGATATAAATAAATGATTTAAAAGGTTTATTTCCTTTCTTAGTAACGCACACTTACACGAACAAGGTATTGGTACAAAAGAGAAATATTAAATTTCAATTAAGGATAATTATTTGGCAGTTAGATATCTAGCTTGCCGGCCAATTGCGAGTAACTATCATTATAGTATTAAACATTATTAACAAAAATCAAACGAAGTTAAAAGGGTTAAGTGCTAAACTGCTAATTGCTAAGTCTTTGATTAAGGCATCCAATCCAAGAATAAGCATAATAAACCATTTCATGGTCCAGTCTACTTTACCTTTTTTAATAAATAAAGAAAGATACAATCCTCTAATAATTATTGACGAGGATAGCCAACAATATATATATATATATATATATATATATATATATATATATATATATATATATATATATATATATATATATATATATATATATATATATTATAGATTTATTCGTTCATCTTGTAATTCTTGTACGTGGGTTCCCATGGCCATCACAATAATAGATTTTAGCTAGCATGATAGCAATACCATTATAATTTATATATACATGGTACTAAAATAGTCTTTCATCATTGCTATAGTGGGGTTATTCCTCTCCTGCACAGTCTGGAATTATCGGGGATTTGGGGCTTTCAACAGCAGATGTAAGTTGGTTATTTATGCTTTTTCATCTTGATTACATATGCCAGAAAGTTCTTTATCTGCTCAACATTGCATATATTTAGACGATTAATTATATGATTGCCTTTTTATGTCACCTTAAATGAGTAGGTGCTAAAAGTTTAAGTCACCTAAAATAAATAGTTCTAGAATAAAATTTAAGCTCAAAAATTGACTGAAATTGAGTTGCTATCAAATATAGCATCTCAATTTAATGTGCTAAAATTTTCAGCTACCTTATCCGTTCAGCTCCTTTCAGCTACCTTATCAGTTTCACCTCCTTTCAGCTACCTTATCAGTTTTAGCTCTATTTCAGCTTATGTTCCCAAACATAGCCACAGTATAATTATTTATGGCGTTTTGGGGGTTATATTTTTGCTAGCTCATACAAAGCCATTATCTAATATGCGCCAATGAGTACACTTTGCTCTTGACAATTTGTACAAAAGTGCATATTTTCTGTAGTAAAAAAGAATATTCATGAAGTTTTTTGAAAAGACAGTTATCATTATGTACATTTTGGGAATTGGGATGTAGTTCTTTTTAAATTGTGTCAAATTTTATTATGGGGAATTGTGAACCCAATTGTCAAAATTAACACATGGGATATAACACATTTCAAAACGCCTGTAACTCACATTAGAATTGTTCATGGGTTGGCTGCATGCATGAGGTAGAATGTTTACCATTGATTTTCAGTTGTAACATTACAAGCTTTTTATCCACTTGCATGCAGTACAAAAAAAAAACTGAACTTATCCCTTAACATGTTAATAGAATTTGCATTAAAAATACTACTTCGCTCATAACGAGCTTTCTCTCAACTAATAAGCTTCTTCTCTTATTGCAGTATTCCTTATTTGGATCAATACTTACAGTTGGTCAACTGATAGGTTCACTAGCATGTGGCACATTAACAGATTACATTGGTCGGCGTGGTGTAAGTTGTCTTTCCATTTTGATGCTCAACCTGTCAAAGGGGTTGGTTTGGTAGGTTTCATGGGTTGGCTTGGTATCAAATAGTTTTGGATTTGGGTTATTTCTCTGCTCAGGTTATTTTAGGTCGGGTCAGGTGGTTGTTTTTCCGAATCTCGAATATGGTCATTCATAGCCAAGTCTAAGTATACAATTGATGTTTAACTCCAAATACAAGTCCAAAGGAGGTTTCATACTAAAATCAATTGGCAATGGTAGGAGACTAGGAGTAGCTCCTCTAACTTATAATGTGGTACATTATTTTCTCTTTCTCCAATGTGGGACAACTCATATGTGCATAATAAACATGGGGTTCAACATTGAGTCACAATGTTTTGTTCAAGACCCAATACTTTCGGGTAGGTGACGGGTTGGGTTGGATTACTTGATTTATAATAGGTCTACTCAAGTCATGTTTTGTTACCCATTTCAAGTGAGCTTTCAACTACTTATGATCAACATTGGTGCTCTTTGGTGCAGACAATGGGATTGTCAAGCGTACTCTCACTCATTGGATGGCTTGCTATAGCATTTTCACAGGTTATTAATCTCGTTTTTAGGTTTCCAAACTTCTCAAATTGTTCTTGTTTGATAGTATGAAGGAGGTCTAATTTTGTGCTTGGTTAATTGAAGGCTGCTTGGTCCCTTGATCTTGGTAGGATTATCATGGGTTTTGCAGGAGGACTTTACAGTTATGTGGTAAATATTTCCCATACACTATAACACTACTGTAATAGTGTAATTATACACTTCCTCGACTTACCGCCAATACATTATAATTTAACAGAAAAAAAATCATTTGATTGCCAAAAACAGGTTCCTGTGTACATTGCAGAAATAACACCAAAGAACCTCCGAGGGGGTGCGGTGCTCCTCCATCAAGTAATTTTAAGCACTACACTCTTTAGTCTTAACGTTCCAAATTAAGGAGATTTACACAATTCAACACTACTTATGTACTCACTTCCTATTTTTTCCAGTTGATGATCTCCTGTGGGATAGCGTTTGCTTTCCTTGTTGGGCTTGTAACAAACTGGCATGTCTTAGCTTTGATTGGTAACATCTTGCTTCATGTGTTTGTTTTAGTCTTACACTCGTACTCATCTCTCTATCCCAATTTATTTATCACGGACACTTTTTCTATAAGTTTTAGGGGAGGGAAAAACTAGCAAGAAAATAAAGGACGGGATGAGTGGTACATATACTAGAGTCCAATTAAAGAGAAATATTAGAGTTAAAAATATTGTAAAAAGATTAGGTGGTCAATGAATTGAGACAATCCAAAAAATAAAATGTGGTAAATAAATCGGGACAAGCCGACAAGGGGAGTATTATCTATATTAAGATCAGCCTTATTGAAACCTTGGCTTCATATAGCCTAATTAAGTTGCTTAATTTTTAATAGGTCATCTCACCTTTCCAAATTCATTGATTTCACTTTATAATATTTTTTTCAGGTGCATTACCATGTCTATTGCAACTTTTAGGCTCATTTGTTATTCCGGAATCTCCTAGGTGGTTGGTAAGCTATGCCGCATTAAAGTGGATGATTTTTTTACTAGGCCATATGATCTTTCAAAATAATTTTTATTCTTGTCTGTTGTCTCCAAAATTTGCGTGTCATTCTATTTGGTTGCAAGTATTATTTGAAAACAGAGGAAGGATAAAAGTTTGAAAACTGGTAAGTAAACCAATGTGCCATGAAATTAAACAATAGTTCTTGCTAAATATTGCAGGTGAAGGCTAGTGATAGCAATGGCTACGAAGGTGCTTTGAGACGTCTTAGGGGAGAGAATGCGGATATATCTGATGAAGCAGCGGAAATCAAAGTAACAAACACCTTAATTTAACAGTGTCTGTTAGCTAGAATAGATTATAAACCCGCTTGTTTTATGAAAATCTAAGATAATTGTATATTGCGTTTCCTGCAGGACTACAATCAATCTGTTGCAAGTATCTCAGATCAAAAATTCAATAATATTTTCCAAAAGAAATATACTTATGCGCTCACAGTAAGTCCCGGAATTTGCATACCTACTGAAGTTATCGTCCCTTTTTCATATTTGAACAAACAACTGCATACTGTTGTAGGTAAGCCTTGGGCTGATGGCGCTAGCAGGACTTTGTGGGGCAAATGGAATTATATTTTACGCTGCTACGATTTTCGAATCAGCTGGTTAGTTTTAACTTAATGGTGGCTGTAATCTGCAATTTGCAAACTGAGTGCAGTAGAAATGGAATAACTGACATATCTATAATTATCTTTGACAGGATTTTCAGGAGCTATAGGGACTGTAGCAATGGCTCTTACCCAGGTACTCATATTAGAAGTTCAGTTAAGGAAAATTTACTAAAAAAAACCTTTTACAAGTTCATTTTTGCGAAAAAAAACCTTATAAATCATTCTTTGCGAAAACAAACCAAAAAGTTAATTATTTTTGCAAGATGAAACCTGAGACCATTTTCCGGCGTTGACCATCTCTATTCCGGCGTTGACCACTTCTATTTCCCTTCTTCCTCCATAATCACCACCTAGCCACCACTACCACCACCTGCCGCCAGCCCCCCAGGCCCCCACCCACCCCCGCGGCCCCCACTTCACCCCACCCCTAGCCCCCACTTCACCCCACCCCTAGCCCCCACCACCCTGCCACCCCACCCCACCCCCACCCCCACGGCCCCCAACCCCTCTCTCCACCCCCTCGGGCGGCGGCTCTCCACCCCCCCCTTCGCCCTACCCTCTCTCCTCTCCCTTCTTCCCTCCCTCACCCCTCCCTCCCTCCTCTCCTCTCCCTTCGTCCATCCCCCCCCACCTGCGCCACCCCGGAACCCCCCCGCAACCCCTTCCCCCGCAGCTCCCCCTCCCACCCACCCAAGGTTTTTCAGGCGGCCCTAAAGCATAAAGATAGGAGAAAGAGTAGTAGATAACGAAAATGGCGTCCATCTCCCTCTTCGAATTACTTCCGACGCCTTCACTCTCTTCTTCTTTACCTGCCACAAATACTTCCAGGACTTCAAACGCCGTCGTCTTGGGTGGGAGGAGGCTGTGGGTGGTGGGGGTTGCGGAGGGGGCATCCGGGTGGCGCGGTGGGGGGGATGGACGAAGGGAGAGGGAGAAGGGGGAGGGGGTGAGGGAGGGAAGAAGGGAGAGGGAGAGAGGGTGGGGCGAGGGGGAGAGGGTAGGGGCGAATGGGGGTGGGGAGCCGCCGCCCGAGGGGGTGGAGGGGAGGGGTTGGGGGCCGCCGGTGGGGGTGGGGTGGGCTGCAGTGGTGGGGGGTTGGTGGGGGGTGAAGTGGGGGCTACGGGGGTGGGTGGGGGGCGGCAGTGTTGGTAGTGGTGGCTAGGTGGTGATTGTGGAGGAAGAAGGGAAATAGAAGTGGTCAACACCGGAAAGTCTATGGTCAACACCGGAAAATGAGATTAGGTTTCATCTTGCAAAAATAATTTACTTTTTGGTTTGTTTTCGCAAAGAATGCTTTATATGGTTTTTTTTCGCAAAATTGAACCTTTAAAAGGTTTTTTTTGGCAAATTTTCCTTCAGTTAAGGACCTATGAACTATGAAGCACGGAAAATAATTGTCTAGGGCCCGAGGTTTCTTCATTTTCGTGCTAATGAAGCTCGAAAATGTTTAGAAACTAAGGTAACCCCATTCGTGAAACTCCACCTGTTTCCGTGCTACATGGCTTATAGCAAAGAATTTCGAAATATTATTCCTAAATCATAGTACTTTTTACATTTCTACATTTAGCTTCCACCCACTATTCTAGGCGTATTCTTGATGGATCATTTTGGAAGACGGCCACTTTTGCTGGTGAGCAGATTTAGAAAATCCAAGCAACTTTATTAAAAAATTTATGCATATATAACAAAAAAAATTGAAATTTGCCATGTCTATCTGTGTTGATTCTGTAGTATTCCGCCATTGGGATGTTCACAGCTTGCCTTGCAGTGGCATTATCTTTCTTGATGAAGGTTTCTTTTTACTTCCTAATTATATATATATATATATATATATATATATATATATATATATATATATATATATGTTTTTTCCTAGACCTTCATAAGTTGTTACTCAGCTTATTTTTCTGATGTTTACTGTTTCTTATGAGCAGGAACATGGGTTGATGAAAGAATTCAGTCCCTATTTGGCCCTTATAGGCATTTTGGTAATTCAACACTTTCTGTATGGCAAAAATAACTCTCTGAGATCTACTTTTTCTAGTAATTTAGAATGACATAGAACACAAGATTTGTTTGTCAAATTATATATGAGTTTCTTGAAAAATTGAGATTATGACTTAGTCAATCATATGCTTCTCACTCTCTTTCCTGAACATGTCTGGGATTATTAGATAATCATCCTAATTGTCTCCACATGTCTTATGTACAATTAATACATCTGAATAATCCATCTTTCTTTAGAACATGTACAATTCATGATAGTATTATATATGAAGTATATGCTTACTCGTAGTCTCGTACATTGTGATTACTCTTTCCGTTTCACAATATTTTACTCACATCCTTTTTAGTGTGTTTTACAAAAATTTACTCACATTTTTGTTCCTATCTTGAGATATGAGACCCACAATAAATTTTTTACTTTATTCCTCAAATGATCACCTTACTTTATAATAATTTATGTTCTCTAACCACGTGCGGTTTTCCATCTCTCCCACCAACTTTTCCTCGGTTTCTCTTATTCATGTGAAAAAGAGAAGTGTAACTATTTTTTCATAAAGGGAGGGAGTGTGATTAATGCTCCAGAAATCTCCGATCCATGCATTTTTTGTGTTGGTTTACGAATTCCTGTAGGTATGTTAAATAGGGAAGAACTGATGGTGTCATTCTTTTCATGCATGTATTAATATGACAGATTTCTGCTGCGACATTCCCAGTTGGGCTGGGAGGGATACCGTTCATAATAATGTCAGAGGTAGGTATACATAAATTAGACATAGATATATATGATACTTCATAACAATGCACTTTGTAGTTGAGCAGAACACGCAATAAAAGTTATGGGCTAATCATTTTTACTTACATGTTTTTTCCAGATTTTCCCAATGAATGTAAAAGGAGCTGCGGGAACCTTAGCAGTTGTTGTGTATTCATTGAGTAGTTGGATTGTCTCCTACACAATTAACTTCTTAATGGATTGGAGTTCCTCTGGTATGTACAATGTTTACCTCTAAGCTGCCTATTCTTTATCTTTCTTTAGTAGGGATTTCGTGATTTTTTGACAGAGAATACCTAACAAGATATGTTAAGATATTATTTTTGAAAGATACTTAAACCGTTTAGAAATAGTTGCACCATTTTATGTTTTCCACTTGCCCATGCATGATTTCAAACATTAATCTTTTTAATTATACTTAGGGGTGTAAGCGGACTGCGAAAAGTCCAGAGTCCAATCCAGTCCAGTCCAAACTTGTCGGACTAGACTGGACTGAAATTTTTTTGGACTGGACTCGGACTCAAATTTTCGAGTCCAAATATTGTCGGACTGGATTTGGACTCACCCCTTTGGAGTCCAATAAGTCCAGTCCAATCCAAAAATATTTTTATATATAATATATATTTAATATTTATATATATAATGTATATATATTTAATATTTATATAATAAAAAATATGTATGTGACTTATTTTATGGAATGGATATAATGAGCTAAAATTTTCAAATTCAATTATGAGAAAATGTTGTGAACCATTGAATCTAAATCGGGGGAAGAAAATAATGTAATAATCGGACTGGATTGGACTGGATTCGGACTCAAGAAAAAATTATCGAACTGGACTGGACTGGATTCAAAAAATATTTGGATCGGACTTGGACTCAATTTCTCGAGTCCAAAAAACTTTGGACTGGATTTGGATTGGCAAAGTCCAATCCAGTCCAATCTAGTCCAATCCACTTACACCTCTAATTATACTAAGTAAAAACTATAAATAAAAAATTTGATATTAGAAAATTATACAACTAGACGAATCTAACAAGATCTTATATGACTATCGTGAACCTTGGTTGAGAATATTTTGTGTATATTCTCCATCAGACTTTGATGGATACAAGTTACACAATTCTAATCTGCCTCGCTTTCTTCTTTCTCATCCTCGTGTTTCAGGCACATTTTTCTTATACACGAGCATCAATGCTTTTGCTCTGCTATTTATCTCAAAATTAGTCCCAGAGACAAAGGGACGAACATTGGAGGAAATACAAGAATCACTACAAGGATATGTACATTAAAATTTTGCGATCAATATATCATTTTATGGCTCCTCTGGTTTTACTCCAAGAAAATTGGAGTTGGAAATTTCTGTTACTAGCCTCCCTGCTCACCTATATTTTTTCAATTTTTGTATGTTGTGTGAAGTTTGATTATATTTAAGGAATAGTAATATTTTTTTACCTGCAAGTGTATATGAAGTACTATTTGCATATGAAGTATTGGTGTGGGGAATATGTGTAAGACTTCTTCAGAAAATAAAACTTGCGCTTATTGATTCAAGAAGATTTCTATGATTATTCAAATCAGTATGTCTCTTGTGTGACACAACATAATATATCATACTAGTATTTAGGACTTGGGCAAATGTCCGTCCTTTTCATGGAGAAGATCACGTGGACTTTTGCAATTTGTACATACCCTGTTTGAACGTATTTTTATCCGACATACAACAACAAAAGTTATAATTTAATAACTTTGAATATTCTAATTCTAACATGAACCAGTTTTGTAGAAAAACCCTAATTCTAATTGAATTTCTAATTCTAATTGTCGTTTGTTACTTTAATACGTTAGTATAGTCAATTACGTTACATCAATATAAAATTTTAAATATAGTATAAATAGATCTTATTTTAAATTATTTTTAATCGTTTTCCAGAGTTAAGCAAACAAATGAGATCTAGACTATCATCTTTTTCACCACTTGGGACTTGTTACCTTTTTTCACTGTTTGGGACCTGTGGTTGAGAATCCGACCAGTTAACCCACCTGAGAGCATTTACACTTTAAAAAAAAGATACTTATATTTATAAAAAAAAAAGTAGCCGTTGAAAGCTTTGGGAACAATCAATAGTTGATTACATTCCCTTCAAAAAAAATAGTTGATTACATTATCTTTGTTCAACTATAAAACCCAAAAAAGACAGAGGAACAACTTCATTTGCCAAACTCCAAAAATTTTCAAGCATTTGCTGCAACTACAAAATCCAAAAAAAACACCATTGTTGTGCTACAAACCCAAAACTCGAAAAATCACAGCAGTTATAAAATTCTTCACACAACATCCAACATTCCCCTTAGTTCCAAACATTCCTCCAACAACAAGTTGTATAGTTGAACATGAACAACAATGAGATATTTTGTGATAGTCATAAGATTGCAAAGAAAATAATTTCCAAAACAATAAGTGTAACACCACGTATTTTTATACCTGTTTAGTAATTATTTATATTATTTTAGTTTATAAAAAAAATATTATTTTATTAAATACACTTTGTTTCCCACATATTGACTTTACCTTAGAGGTGGTCAAATAAGTCCTACATTCCTAGATAGGTTACCTTTTAAGTATAGCTTTTAAGTATAAAGTGAGGAAAGAAAAAAAAGTAAAGGAAAAAAACAAAAGAAAAAAAAACTACAGCAAGTACTAGGCTAATAGCACCCTAACCTAATACCCAAAACTTACCCTTGCTCTCATATTAGCCGTATACTTGCACCTTCCTCTTTAATTTTTTTTATCTTAGTTTCTTTTCTTTCTAATTCTTGCTTTAACACCATTAGACCTACAAATCTGTTACCACCCATTATCACTCATCAATCTTTAGTCATCCATCTTCAATATATCTTGGTTTTGTGGGTATTTCAAAGAGGATAGATTGTTCTTGAACTTGTGATTTTCGAGTCGTAAATTAAATCGGATCGAAGTGGAGATATTCGGGTTATTTTACAGTGTAATTTCGCTCTCATTACTTCCCCTAATCAAGTAAGATTCATTGTCATGTTTTAATTTTAGTTTTAGCTTAATTTCGAATTGGGGTTTTGTTAGTTTAGGGTTCTTGAGTTAAATTGAATTGGGGGTTTTTGATTATGAGTGTTGGGTGTAGCTTGATTGAAAGGAATTTTGCTTATTAATAATAAGTTTATCAACAAGAACTGTAACTCGTAGGAATTACAGGTCAGATTCGTAATTTGTGTTTTTCGTCAGTTTATGTGTGTTTTTAGCCAAAGTACTATTTCGAAAAAGTTGTTCGTATCGAAATTTCATCCAAGATAGGCTCATGAAACGTTTTATTTGGACTATATAGGAGAAAGTTATCCCTATTTTAAGTTTCTGCTGAAATTAAATATAATGCATGTTATTTTCATGTAGTTAGTAGTATTTACAGTTTGACTTTTGTTGACCAGTTTGACTTTTGTTGACTTTGTTGTATTCTTTTTGGATTAAATTTAAAGTGAGTTGTTTGTAAAGGTAGTCAAGGCTCATTAACTAGGTTATGTCTTTATGCGTAAACTATGTAAAGTATAGTCAAGTGATTTATACTATATTATATTGTAGATCGTGGGTTCGTAAAAGAACCTTTTTGACTTGTAATTGAGATTGGTTGACTGTAGTTTGCTAATAAGGTAAGATTTCATACTAAGCTTGTACAGATTATTTTAGAAAGTATTTCGTATTGATTTGTGATTTATATTGAGTTTGGAATCGTTTTTACGATGCTATTATGGAGTTGTTTTCACGATATTTATATCAAAATAATTTATGAGATTATTAAAAGGAGGAAGTTCCTCGTGAGACAAGTTTGAGATTATTAAAAGGAGGAAGTTCCTCGTGAGACAAGTTTGAGATTATGAAAAGGAGGAAGTTCCTCATTGTTACCAAGTTTTAATTAAATTGTGGGGTTGCCGGTAAGCGGTATTCCTCGAGTATGGAAGTATGTTGAGTTAACAGTGTCTCAACAATTTATTTTAGTAGTTGGGAGTATATTGATCAATACTCTTGCCATTCGTCTTCCTTCTTGATACGTTATCAAGTTAGGGGTATGCATACTAGGGACTTTGGTGTTTACCTTATCTAGTGAGCCTAGCTAGCTCATTGGATTTTTATTACTTCCTACTCACAGATTTCAGAAGGAGTTATATTTGAAAGTTTTACAGAATGGTTTAGAAAGAAAGTAAAGTGGATTTGAATTATTGAAGGTTGTCTATTATATTCAAGTTGAATGTTGTACAAGTGAAATGATTTTGTGGAATACTATGTATGTATTCCACCTGCACATTGGATAGTTCAAAGTTGTTATATATTGGTATGAAACTTGCTCAGCCTTTTGGCTGATATTACATGTCTTCAATGTGCAGGGCTTGATGGTGACTAGCTTATATTGGGTGAGAGCATTGACTTCACCTAGATGTAGATTTATTAAACTTAAGACTTCCGCTGCAATAGTTTAGAATTATGGTTTGTTATAGGAGTGTATTAATTAATTACATTTTCTTTTAGTTGTAATAGTTAATAATTAATTTATGTATTAGTAGTAGTACCTTTCGCCTTGCTGTTATTAAATATTTAATAACCGCGGCATAACAACTCTTGAATTGTCCATGCTTTGTACTCTGATATGTTTTCTAAAGAAAATGGAAATTCAGGGTTGTTACAGTTGGTATCAGAGCCAACGGTTCGAGTTTATGGTTAGAGCCTAGAGTTGAGCTTAGAGTGGTCTAGAGGATTAGCCACCAGTCTAGTGCCATGGTGTAGGGCCTTAGGTTAGCCCTAGAGGTTATCCTTGAGTTGTGGTCTAGGATTGAGACCTAGAGTTGTGACCATCGGTTTAGTACCTATCGGGATCTCTAAATTCCTTTGTTTATTTTGAAACTATGTTTTTAGGAGAAAGTACCTCTCCCTATGTGGATTGTTCATCACCATTAAGACCACCAGCGGCCGGGGTGCGTGTTAATGATGAAGAATAATGTACGAAAGTTTTAATCATTGTTTTGATTGGAAGTTGGATACATCCCTACCTTGAAGTAGATTTTTGTGACCGAGATTTTTGTGACATAGTAGGTTGTGCCTAGAGTTGTAACCTTGAGGTTGTGACCTTAAGTAAGACTAAATAAATGAAAGTATTAAAATTTGAAAAGGTGATGTAAGATTGAGATATGGGAAGTAAGGGAGTACATATGGTTGTTGTGTATGGTAGTTGTTTTGGATCCCTCTTATGTGGATGTTTTACTTGATAAAGTCAATGAGTTTGGTAAGTGTGGAACTAGTTGAGTTCCATGTTTGAATCAAGTTAAGTTGTGCTTGCTTCCATGTTTGGAATGAATGGCTAGTAAAGGTAAACCATTTCGAGTATATCCGTGTTGGGTTGTGATTTTAAGTTGGTACATAGCCGAGAGTGTGCTATAAGTTCAAGTTTGAGTCGCATAATGCGAAATTTAGTTCCATTTGTTTACGGGAACTCTAGGGTGACATTCTGTCTTGATGTTAATTCCTATCGTCACCTATTTCATTTAAGTATCTAGCTCGTCGGTTTTTATGTTCGCATTAGGACGAACTATTATAGTGGATAAGGGTGAGCCTTATTCCATTCAAAGTGGCACTCCCTTTTTTTTTTCTTTTTTTTTTCTCTTGTGTGTGTTGTGGTGTTAGACCCATCCACCTCCCGTACTTTGTCCATCTTTTGGCCTTGAGAATGTTTAGTGATTAACTACTTGATTCTTGAATTGCAAACTGATTGAGTTGAGTGATGGTATACACGAAATGTAGTTGGTGTGAATTGTTAATTGAAAACCTTACAGGGAATTGTTTGGTTATGTCTTGGATATGCTAGTCTTGTTGACTAAGTGCTATGAATTGACTTGTTAGTGCATGATTGTGTGTTGAGGCTATAACAAGAGTTGAAACTCGAGTTATTATCTCTCTTGGCCATGCCTATGGACCTTAGCTTGTTTACATGAGTTTAAAGTAGTCTAGCGAGTCATGAGATGACTATCTACTGTAAGTTGTTGTGTTCTGTTGACTTTCATGTAGTATTCGTGGTGAAGTGGATAGCTAAAGGAAAAAGGAATTAGTCCAAGTGGGTCGGTTTCTCGTAGCATACCCGTGAGTCCGTGACTAGTCAAAGTTAGCTCATAACGTGTTAAGGGTCAACCGTTTGACCCTGGTAAAGTATACTGTTTATTTGTCAGTGTCAAGGAGTCGGGTTGAGATCATTATAGAACAACTAGTAACTATCATGTACCTAGTAAGGCGATGGAGTGGTGACATATGCAAGGCATAATGTCAACTCGAGTCATGTCGATGGTGGGACGCGTAGTTCTCCGTTGTGTGATTTGTTTAGTAGTGATCAAGGTCTAATAACACTAAAATGGTTAGCGAGTCTAATGTAGACTGGTTTAACGAAGAGAGTCTCTTCTCATTGAGTTTAATGTTAGGAGTATAAGTTGAAGTAATCTAAGTCTTTGGTTTAAAGTCATTGCAAAGTTCTTGATTGGTAGTCATTAATCTTAAATGACAAGCTACAAGTTCCACAGTTTCTTGCACTTGTGTAATGAAATGACTACAGTTGTGGAGTTATAGTTGTACCATGTTAATTGGTTAACACTAGTGGAAAAAAGCCCATCTGATGCGGTCAAAACCGCGCTTACGGATGCTGTTTTGGTCCGCATCAGATGGGCGCGCAGCAGCTTTGAGAAATAATCTGATGCGGTCCAAAACCGCATCAGATTTGTTAGAATCTGATGCGGTTTTGAATAGGACCGCATCAGATTTGTTAGAATCTGATGCGGTTTTGAATAGGACCGCATCAGAAAGTACGGATAGGATTTTTTTTTAAAAAGGACAACAACAAGCACATATCAACAAAGAACAAAGACGATACTAGAACGAAAATTATATTATAAATTACGTAAAATATATACCAAAATTACGTAAAAACGAACAAAATCCATATCTAACTAAAAATATGTACGAAAAATATAAATAAAAAAAAAACGAATGAAAAAACGTAAATTACAGAAATATACGTAAATTACAAAAAAAAAAGAACTAAATCTAACTAAAAATATAAATTACAGAAAATGAATGAAAATTACAAAAAAAAAACTAAATCTATAATTGCAAAAAAAAACGAAAGAAAAAACGTAAATTACAAATTACCTATAATTGCAAAAACGAAAGAAAAAAACCGAAAGATAAAAAACGAAATAAAAAACATAAAAAAAAAAAGAAAAAACGTAAAAAAACTTGATCTATAATTGCAAAAAAAAAACGAGACTAAGAACCCTAAAAGTTCGGTTTACTTGCGCAACTCGTGGAGGTTCGTGACGGAAAGGACGGCGAACAACGAACGAAATCCGGCGACGAAGCTTAAGAGACGGCGAATAACGAACAACGAACGAAGCTTAAGAGACGGCGAACAAAGAACAACGAACGAAATCCGGCGAGTTTTCAACGAACAACGAACAAAATCCGGCGAGTTTTCGATCAACAACGAACAAAGAACAAAATCCGACGAGTTTTCCGAGAGAAAAATGCGGAAAAAGTAGAGGAGAGAGATTGAAGGCGAAGGGAATTCAGAGGGGAAGGAGGAAGACGGCGTGTGAGAAGGGAGGACGGAGATGGGTCATTAGGTTTAGAGAAGAGAGAGAAATGACAAAGGGGAGAGAGAGGAAAGGAGGGAGATTAATTAGGGTTTTAGATTTATGAGGGAAGGGAGGAGAGAGAGTTCAGATTTATGAGAGGTAAGACTGGCGCGCATTTTGGGCCTGGTCCATTAAAAAGAGGCGCGTGTTTTTTGGGCTGTTCTTTTGGGTGCGAAAACATAACCATTTTTCTGATGCGGTCCAAAAACCGCATCAGATTTTTAAAAAATCGCAACGGTTTTTTAATCTGATGCGGTTTTTTGAGGACCGCATCAGATTGTTTTGGCCAAATTTCCCTCCCATTTTTTGGTTGATTATCGGATGCGGTTTTAAAAAAACCGCATCTGATACTAAGTGACATATAAGGTTTTTTCCACTAGTGTAAGAACCTCGAGGTAGCTTGGTTATAACTTATAACAAGCTCTCCTTTGTGTCGCCCTGTGGGGTTAGACGCCCACTTAAAGTTAAACAAATCGTCGTTAATGACCTAAAGGCCATTAGGAATGGTTTAATGTGCGCAAACTCAATTTACTTAAGTCTTGTCCGAAGAATGAGACTAAGTTATTATAGTGGTTAAAGTGTGTAATTGATTAATTTGATTTAAGTTTTATGTGAGTAAGGGTTAAGTGTATCATGTGGCAAGTCTATGACTAGTTGTTTGAGTCGAAACTAATGAATTTAATAGAAACTAAGGAAGTATAGTGGACCATATCTATTTCATGAACCTTGAGAAGTGAGTTTAAGTTAACTCTTGATTGCTAGGTTTGGAGTGTTGAGTATCGGTAGGCAAGGGTAATACCACCATTATTGTTTGATGGAGTCGTTAGTTTATGTGATTCACGTATCCATGCACGACTTGAAATTTTATTTTGTGAAACTATAGTGTGTGAACGGTTTATGATGTGTTATGAATGTGCGTTAGTTTTGAGACATGACTCTAAAAAGGAGTTTTGTATAAAGTAAGCTTTAGTTTCATGTAAATAGAGCGTATCATTTTCTGTAGTACCTTAGTAGCTCGATTTGGCCCTGTTTGGTCAACGAGTAAGTTACCCTACCAAAAGGCTACGTGAGATTGTTAAATTTGTTTGTGTAGTGTGTGAAAATGATTTAGACACGTTTCAATTAAGGTTGTGGATTCGTTCTCGAATCGATCTAGAAATGGTTTTTCTACAACGATTTGAGTGAATTTTGGAAAAGTTAAGAACACGTTTTTGATAAAATTTTGAAAGGGGGCAAGTCTCCCACGGACTGTGAGCCTTGAAGGTATCTCAATGGAGCTTTCTACCGCTCTATA
This sequence comes from Beta corolliflora, assembly GCA_947648045.1. Taxonomy (NCBI): domain Eukaryota; kingdom Viridiplantae; phylum Streptophyta; class Magnoliopsida; order Caryophyllales; family Amaranthaceae; genus Beta; species Beta corolliflora. Next base: position 1,039,054 of record CANSZD010000854.1, read on the forward strand.
ATGTGTTTTGAGTGTTACCAAGTAATAGGAGACTTGGTGTTTAGTAAAGAATATTTGAAATCGTGTTATGTGCTTTAAACTTGTCTGAGTTTCGACCCAAGTAAAGTGAATAGTTGGATGGCTGACCCCATGGTGGAGGTTTCAAGCCTCCACGCCCCCAGTGTCGGGACTATGAGTCAAACCAATGCCAGATATTTTAAACTTCATCTTTGTTGTCAGGGTTATGTTCGACCCCATTATCAGAGGTTTCAAGCCTCAACACCCTAGTATCGGAAATATATGCCTTATTATTTGGATTGAATGGATCCCCGTCAAGAAATTGTTTTATAGCGATATAGCTTAGCATGTTGTTACTTCGTGTGTAGAAGACTGTTGTGCCAGTAAGAATGATTGAGCAAAGTTTTTACAAAACAAGGGTTCTATAAAAGGGTCATTTATTATTGGATTTCCGATAAAGATTCGTTTTGAAAAAAGAAAATTGGTTGTGTCCATATTCACGCGTAAGGTTATTTAAGTACTCTTTGGAGGTAAATGCTTAGTGTGCTTTGATGTGATTGTCGTGGTGTCATCATTGATTACGTACGTGAGAGTCATAAACTCCAAAACATGTGCTATGAATGTTTATGGGTTAGCACTCAGTCCAATGTTGATGCGATCGTTAAAGTATTTTATTTTGCCATTTGTGGTATGCATTGGTGATTCTGAGTGTTATAATTGTAACACCCCAGAATTTCGAAGCGGAAAAGAAAGAAATAATAATAGTATTAATAGGACGATGGCGGAAACATCGTCTTCTGGGAATGTCACTACTACAAGAAATGCGTTTAAATAACTAAGTGATAAACCAACATAAGTAAATAGTATAAATAATTTAAATTAATTAGAGTAATATCTAAAAGAGAAAACTGACTCTCAAACTAATTAAAAGTCTAGGCCTAAAACATCTAGCTTTTTAATGCTCACAACTCAACCCGAACCCAAAACCAATGAAGATTCCCATCAACTTAACCTGCAAAATATATAACAACAATCCACAATCAGTGGGGAGTAACTAGCAGTTCTCCCAGAACAGAAGAAATCAAAGCATGATTCAGACATAGATTAATAAGAAAGGAAATAATAAAGTCAAGTCAACTACAATATGCATCCACTTCCATATAACTCACAAATAACGCAAATGAATAATAAATAGCAAGTGAGTTGGATAAAAATAAATAAATCATCTCAAGAGTACTTTTATAAAAATAAAAAGTATAGGTAAAACAAGTTATTGAGTCAGAAACCGAACGCCAGTGAATCGCAATTCACTTCCTAAGGTTTGTCAGATCGCAATCTCCAGGTCAGTCTATGGGCTTACGTTCCCCACTGCCTGTGTCTAAGAATGGCCAAACTTCCGATGCAGGGTAGAACACGCAGAACTCCCTGACCTCTCGGACGACAACAATTAACCCAGGTGTACCCCTAGTTCGCAAACCAGGTGGTTGGCATGTTCTTCACCGGGGACTACATCTATCCCACCGGATATTCTTATCTCAAAATAAAATCATAAATATCATCAAAGTATCATTCATCTCAAAAACATTCGTCAAAAGGGATGCCACCCGGCCTTATACCCATAATTCATCAAAAGATATTTCTTAAAAATTCCTTCAAAGTAGTAACTTACAAACTTAGAACAAATGTTTCCCACAATAAACACTTGAACATTTCTAAACATCAACAATGATATTAAACTAGTTTTACAGCACCAACAATTCAATCAAAAATACATCACTAATTAACTCCAAGGCTTACTAAATAAAAGAGTAGTAACAATTAATCATTTTTCTCATAAATCAATCATAAACATAATGATACCCAATAATACTTACTGCAATATACTGAACATCAGCAACCAAGAACATAATTGATTACAAATTATTTCTGACTAACAAGCTCTCAAACAATTTAAAAGAGTATCCTCAATTTCACAACAAAACTCAATAATAATTATTAAACTAATAAGCTCGATCAGTAAAATCACACAAAAATTATCATACGACCCTAATGGATCTACTGGCATGGTAAAAATTTTATTTATAATTTTCTGACTCTAAAAGTATTTTTAAACGTTAATTTACAGATTACTCAATAAAGCCAATATAATAATTAAAAATAAAAATAAACGCCCAAAAATTATCAAATATTTACATAACATGAATAAACTCACTAAAATACATAATATACAAATAAATGAATTTTTCGGCTTCCAGAAATAATTTTCATGATTTATATACTGACAGAAACGATAATGCAAAAACAGATATATCAATTAAATAAACTGGTAAACAGTAGGCAAAAATTATTCTAAGGCATGCAATACATATTACACATATAACATGATCCACAAAAAATAATTTCAGCAATTTTAACATTCGTTTAATAATTATCATGCAAATAAGCCAAAAACGCACAAAATACCAATTAAATCAAATAAATACTAAAAAAATCAGACGAAAATTATTTTTCTACATACAATATTCACACAGCATGCATCAAGTATCTTCATGTCAAATTTCGTTAATAATTTCATTTAAAAAGTATTTTAAATAATTCCTAGCGTAATAATCTAATACCGAATAATACTCTAATCACTATGGTTCTAAGATAACTACTAGTTACCTGGATCGTCGGGAGGAGAGCGAGTCTAAATAGATACGAAAAATATGTGCAATCCAAGTCCTCCACGAACGAAAATTGTAGCAATAAGTCACTGGGCGTTTTCTTCTTGAACGTTGACAAATCTCATTTCGTGCTGTTCTGTTCCGACCATGATTCCCGGCGAACTAAAGCTCAGATTCACAATCGCTCCGGTCAAAGAGAATATAAAGACGTTATAAACCTTCTGTCCAAATTTGAAGACGATCCAACGGTTATATCCCCGGCTACGGTTATTTTCGTGAAGGTGTGATAGGAAAAACCGGGTTGAACCTTTCTATTCTTTTCCTCTTCCTTTTCACTCTTTCTTTTCTTGAAAACGGTGAGGGTTAAATGAGAATGATGCTGAACTTCTTTTAATAAAAATCAGAATTTTATGGCAAGGAAAAAAATGAAGGGTTTAGGAGAAATGATTAGGGGGGTTATGGGGGTTACAAACTACCAAGGGTCATCAAATAAAAGAAAAGAAATGAAAGAAGAGAAGCTTCTTCCTTCTCTCTCCCCATAGCCGGCTGTCCAAGCCCAAGTACACCAAGATGATTTCGGCCCAAGTCATCAAAGGTCCACGCATCAAAAGTCTGTCACGCGATAAATCGATAAATTCCTAAATCGCGCCTAAACTTTGAAAATACTTAATAATGAAAATAATTATAATAAATTATATTATAAATATAAATATAATGCACACATTAACACACCATATAATAAAATAATAATTCGGCTCCCAAGATTATAAAGAATAAAAATCATTAATTTAGAGAAAATAATAGTTTTAGGGAAAACTTTTGCGAAAAACTAGGAGCAAAATTATGGGTTGTTACAATAATAACTTCAAGTTGAAGTTCTAGACGTCGAGTTGTGAATTGTTTTACGTTTGTTTTAGGCGAGTACGCCCAACCATGTAATGGTGAGTTCATATTGTATGAGTCTTTACTTCTATTTTTAGAAGAGAAATAGTACTCTCGATTCGGATTAGTTGTTGCTCCGTGAAAGCATTGAGTACTGGATTTGGAAATGCTTTTATGTATTGTGATTGTAACAGGTTTAGAACACCTTTTCTCATTTCGAGTTGTCCATTTTACAAAGGAAACTCCGCCGAATTTTCGAGAAAATCCTATGTTATTATTTGAAGCGCTTGTGAACCATAGTGTAGTTATGAATTGAATTCCACACTCTACGACATAGTCCAACGAGTGTGACGGTAGTGGTTCGGTTTAGCTCGACTTAGATTATTTCCCGTCTTGTCTAAGCCTTAGTAAGGGAGTTGATTCCCAAGTTTATCGGTCCATATGTGATCCTTGAAATGATAGTTGATTGTGTTTGTAATGTATTCCATGTTTTTTAGTTACGACATCGTATTAGTAACTCTTCACATGGTGATAGTTGGAACTCTAGTTGAGACTCTAGACCAATAGATCCGTACGTAAGACCCGTAGCATTGAGAAATTGATAGTAAAGGTTTTGTGGTCAAACCATAATACCGAGGAACTACTCGTAAGACCGAGGATGTCATGTGTTTTATGTGTCTCCATCTCTTGTTCATGTTATTGTTAGTTAGAGGGCGTAACTTCCTTTTTAGGGGGGTAGATTTCGTGCCAATTGTGTGTTTGGTGCTAAAAGTTGTTATGATTTCATATATGATATATACCTTAATGTCTAAGGAATACATAATTCGTGTATGATTAGAAGCTTTATGGTAAAGTTTTATGGTAAACCTTGTAATATGTTGCATGTTTTACTTCTTGTAGTATGAACATTTTAGTTGAAATGGTTGTATGTCTACAAGGGTGATCAAATGAATTGATCTATGAGGTGCTGGTTCGACTTGTTATGGTATGAATATATTAGTTGGAATGATTGTTTGGTTATAAAGGTGATCAATTGAATTGATCTATGAGAAAGTGAACTAGTTGTCGGAGATGTTCTCTGAAATGATTTGGTTGTTGGAGATGTTATCCAGAGTGATAGTAGTTGGCTAACCTATAGAGTTAATGAGCTGTTTTCGGAAACAAGAGTATAAGTTTGATCATTTGAGCAATACTTTAAGTTTCGGGACGAAACTTATTTTAAGGGGGGTAGATTGTAACACCCCGTATTTTTATACCTGTTTAGTAATTTTTTATATTATTTTAGCTTGTAAAAAAAATATTATTTTATTAAATACACTTTGTTTCCCACATATTGACTTTACCTTAGAGGTGGTCAAATAAGTCCTACATTCCTAGATAGGTTACCTTTTAAGTATAGCTTTTAAGTATAAAGTGAGGAAAGAAAAAAAGTAAAGGAAAAAAACAAAAGAAAAAAAAACTACAGCAAGTACTAGGCTAATAGTCACTCTAACCTAATACCCAAAACATACCCTTGCTCTCATATTAGCCATATACTTGCACCTTCCTCTTTAATTTTTTTTATCTTAGTTTCTTTTCTTTCTAATTCTTGCTTTAACACCATTAGACCTACAAATCTGTTACCACCCATTATCACTCATCAATCTTTAGTCATCCATCGTCAATATATCTTGGTTTTGTGGGTATTTCAAAGAGGATAGATTGTTCTTGAACTTGTGATTTTCGAGTCGTAAATTAAATCGGATCGAAGTGGAGATATTCGGGTTATTTTACAGTGTAATTTCGCTCTCATTACTTCCCCTAATCAAGTAAGATTCTTTGTCATGTTTTAATTTTAGTTTTAGCTTAATTTCGAATTGGGGTTTTGTTAGTTTAGGGTTCTTGAGTTAAATTGAATTGGGGGTTTTTGATTATGAGTGTTGGGTGTAGCTTGATTGAAAGGAATTTTGCTTATTAATAATAAGTTTATCAACAAGAACTGTAACTCGTAGGAATTACAGGTCAGATTCGTAATTTGTGTTTTTCGTCAGTTTATGTGTGTTTTTAGCCAAAATACTATTTCGAAAAAGTTGTTCGTATCGAAATTTCATCCAAGATAGGCTCATGAAACGTTTTATTTGGACTATATAGGAGAAAGTTATCCCTATTTTAAGTTTCTGCTGAAATTAAATATAATGCATGTTATTTTCATGTAGTTAGTAGTATTTACAGTTTGACTTTTGTTGACCAGTTTGACTTTTGTTGACTTTGTTGTATTCTTTTTGGATTAAATTTAAAGTGAGTTGTTTGTAAAGGTAGTCAAGGCTCATTAACTAGGTTATGTCGTTTATGCGTAAACTATGTAAAGTATAGTCAAGTGATTTATACTATATTATATTATATTGTAGATCGCGGGTTCGTAAAAGAACCTTTTTGACTTGTAATTGAGATTGGTTGACTGTAGTTTGCTAATAAGGTAAGATTTCATACTAAGCTTGTACAGATTATTTTAGAAAGTATTTCATATTGATTTGTGATTTATATTGAGTTTGGAATCGTTTTTACGATGCTATTATGGAGTTGTTTTCACGATATTTATATCAAAATAATTTATGAGATTATTAAAAGGAGGAAGTTCCTCGTGAGACAAGTTTGAGATTATTAAAAGGAGGAAGTTCCTCGTGAGACAAGTTTGAGATTATGAAAAGGAGGAAGTTCCTCATTGTTACCAAGTTTTAATTAAATTGTGGGGTTCTTGGTAGCGGTATTCCTCGAGTATGGAAGTATGTTGAGTTAACAAGGTGTCTCAACAATTTATTTTAGTAGTTGGGAGTATATTGATCAATACTCTTGCCATTCGTCTTCCTTCTTGATACGTTATCAAGTTAGGGGTATGCATACTAGGGACTTTGGTGTTTACCTTATCTAGTGAGCCTAGCTAGCTCATTGGATTTTTATTACTTCCTACTCACAGATTTCAGAAGGAGTTATATTTGAAAGTTTTACAGAATGGTTTAGAAAGAAAGTAAAGTGGATTTGAATTATTGAAGGTTGTCTATTATATTCAAGTTGAATGTTGTACAAGTGAAATGATTTTGTGGAATACTATGTATGTATTCCACCTGCACATTGGATAGTTCAAAGTTGTTATATATTGGTATGAAACTTGCTCAGCCTTTTGGCTGATATTACATGTCTTCAATGTGCAGGGCTTGATGGTGACTAGCTTATATTGGGTGAGAGCATTGACTTCACCTAGATGTAGATTTATTAAACTTAAGACTTCCGCTGCAATAGTTTAGAATTATGGTTTGTTATAGGAGTGTATTAATTAATTACATTTTCTTTTAGTTGTAATAGTTAATAATTAATTTATGTATTAGTAGTAGTACCTTTCACCTTGCTGTTATTAAATATTTAATAACCGCGGCATAACAACTCTTGAATTGTCCATGCTTTGTACTCTGATATGTTTTCTAAAGAAAGTGGAAATTCAGTGTTGTTACAATAAGAAATACTTTCATGAGGTTCTACATTTGTGAAAATTATCAATGATATCAGTATTACTCAATTTTATTCACTTAAAATCTCATCCTCTTCAAAATCTTGGGAGAAATTGTAACAACTCAGCATATGTGGTAGTACCATAACTACACTCTACTACTTCATCTTATAAACAAAATCACATATGATAAAAAGAAACCAAAAATAATAATTCAACAATTATAGCATAAAAATTCATTTCTTAATCAAACTAAACCTTCCCTTGTTATAGCATGAAAATACCTTTTCCAAATCCTAACTTAAATTCAACAATTATTCATAAAAAAAACATATCAATAATATTATATAACATAAATATACCATTATCTAAACACATCAACACTAAAGAAACACAATTCAGTAGCCACAATTTAGTGATGATAAAGCTTCCCCTGTTATAGCATGAAAATATCTTTCCCAAAGCCTAACTAAAACCCACAAACTAAAACAAGAGAATTTCATGATGATAAGCAAAAAATAGATGACCATAATACATACCTTGATAATTGTTTTTTTTTTTATAAAAAAAAACGAGCTTGAAGGACCTTCAATGAAGTTCGTGAATTTTGTTTTTTGAGGGGATGGAGTTCGTGAATGGAAGCAGAGAAGTGGCTTTTTTTCTTTTTGGGAGAAACAAGAAATAATTATGTTTTTGGGTTACTGTACCACAAAATTAATAGTCGTTGGGTCCATAGTTAACCAGAGTTAACATTTTCCATCTCAAACTCTAACTAGGTCCCAATCGGTGAAAACAAGATATAGGTCCCAAACGCTGAAAAAAGTAATAGTTCATATATCATAGGATAGTAATTCGTGCTTAATTGGAATCATTTTAGTTTATTTTTCATATTTTTTTTCTTTATTATCTTTCTTTTACTATTTTATATACTTTAATTAGAGTAATTAGTTATTTCTACTAGTTTTTTGTTTTTATTTGATTACTTTTACCTCTCGTCTCCCCTCGTGTTTTGGTGTTGCTTGTAGGTGAGCATGTTGGAGCTATAGTGTGAAATTTGGAATTATCATACAAGACATATCGTACACCACACCATTCCATATCCTACACCACAATACATCACCACCACCATCTGTCAGCACCAACAGTGCTCCACCTTACCAAACGCCACCTCCACTCTAGCACTGCCGCCTCCACCGCAGCACCAGCATCATCTTGTCCCAGCCAAGAAGAGCGGGCGCTCCTCTGTACAACAGAGCGGGCGCTCCGTTCTCATTCACGCCAAACAGAAAAGTTCCAGAATGTTTTGAGTGGGTCATGAGCAACCTTGGAGCGGGCACTCCAAGAAAACGTGCTACAAAGCTCATTAAAGAAATCAAGGGTTGTGATTTATTGGAGCAAAATCCATGGCCAAGAAAGTTGCATAGCAAAAGAAATTGGGTTGAACTTGATATCAACCGTGAAGATCGATCTCTGCCGATGATGAATGACGATGATGGAGCAAATCAGACGGCAAGATTTGGTGGTATGCGTTGACTGAAGACTGGGTGATGGTAGTGCGGCGAAACAAGGGAACAACCCCTTTGAAGAACACGTAGAGGAAGAAAGAAAAGTGGGGTTTTATTTTCATTTTTAACTTTCTTTTTCCTTTTTTTTCCTTTTCTCCCTTCTTTACTGTAGTTCTCGTTAGTCGTACTAGCCTTATATACACGTTATGCGTGCGAAATGCGTTAAATATTAAAATTAATTGCATAATTATATCTATTAATAATTTGCAAGAAAAAATATATACAAAGTTTTGTTAAACCAAATCACGATACTGAAATTACAACACTGGAATTAAATCACAACCTACATAAAACTCAATATTTTTCTCCATAATCTCATAATTTTCTCCCTACTTCGTTCTTCTTACTAAATTGTGTCCACAAATTGCAATACTACTCACACTACAATCCATTGATCCCAATAACACTGCAGTCGAACTCCAAAAAACCAATAATGGTCGAAACTCAAGACTCAACCATTAATCCCAAAACGGCTAGTGCTCTTCAATAAAAACATACCACACACTCCGAGAATTCGTCAAACCTTCCGGCATCTTTGTCGTCTCTTCTCTCTCCTCCAAACTCACCTTTACGATTCTTATATCATCCTCTTCGACTCGCCCTAGTTCGAAGCTTAAATACGCCGCCTGAAAAAGAAAAGAAAAATGCAGATCTATATATACAAAAAAGCACATCAAATTATCAAATTTATTTGTCATGAATGTACTTTAAAAGATCAAGAAAAACACCTGTACTAAAATCAACAATCCAAATCCAGATTTTCGAGAAGCAATCCCTCAACCAACCAAAATTTCACTCCTAAAATCAAAATTGAAGTAAAACAAAAAAAAAAGAAATCAAAGAAATGCAGAAAAGAGGAGAGACATCTTGTGTTTTGTATTTTTCTTTTCAAATTTTACACTGAAAGAGAAAAGAGGTGAGGCATCAAAAGAGAAAGAATTTTGGTGTCAAACCTTTGTTTGTTGGTGTATAACTATTAAAAGAGGAGAGACAATTTTCTTCTACCATATTTTACGCACTGAGAGAGAAAAGAGAAAGCAAATAAATGATGAAGATTGGAACTGAGGCGGTTTCTTCTCTATAGTTAGTTTGTGAACTGTTCCTTTATGTGCTTTTTTAGGTTTTTTTTTTTAATCTAGGTGGTTAGTTACACCCTATTTTAATTTTTTTCCCTTTTTCTATTTTTGGTGTCCCCCCCATAGTTGCCTTATACTATAATAGAGATTCCATCTTCTATTTTCTTTTTCTTTTTATTTTCTCACCCTTTGTACTCCTTTTATTTTACTTTTCCTTTTTCTTTCATTTCCTTTTATTCATTCTTTGCTTTTTATTTTCTCCCCCTTTTCTTTTTATCTTATATATTTAGGAGCTGTATAAATATTCTTAACCCTCATTTTGAGGTGAAAAAGTTTTTTAGCCAAGTTTTATTTTATTCACCACTCTTAGTTTTAGAATAGTTTTAGGGTTTTTGGGAGGATTAGCCTCCATAGCTTAGTTTAGGGGAAAAGTGAGAGAACTCAAAGAGAAATTGAAGATTTGAAGATTAAAGGGTGACAACTTGTATTAAAAGATTCAACAATTTATCAATGAACATTTCTTACTCTCTCTCCTCTTTTATTGCTTTGTTTTAATTGTTTTTCTTAGATTAGTTGTTCATAATTAGTTTTATTATTTGTGGTTTATTTTGTTTTGTTTAATGTTAGATTAATGTTTAGTATCATTCTATTAGTTGTTAATTTCTCAAAAGTTCTCATTTTTGTGTTTATGGAGTACTTAGTGAGTTAGGGTTTGGATGAAAACCCAACGATGATTGAATTGGGCATTTGAAATCGGATTTAGAGATTTGTGCGATTGAATTATTACTTGTTTAGCTTTTCTAATCTATGTTGTATTCTCTTTGATCACTTGAATGTTGTATTGGATTAGAGTAAATTGATTCAGGTTGGCATGAGAGTGTGACCTATTGATTTCTATTATTGACTTGGCCTTGTTTGAACCTCCGGACATTATAGTAATGGACTAGAGTCCTTATTTGATGTCTTTGAGAATTTCTTCGCCTATGAGAGTATATGTCGGGTCAATTAGCTAATGCATGCAGTGTTCACGCATTTATCTCCATGGTTGATATTCTTATGCCTATTTCATGATACCATACATATGTAAATAGTGTAAATATGTATGTAAAAGGATAGGAGTTAGCTCAAGTGGGTAGAGCACTCCCCTTTGACCCTTGAGGTCAGGGGTTCGATCCTTACCCCCAGCATTATGCTGGGGTATTTCCTTAGCATGCTAGGCATGCCTTACCAGCCAATGTGTTGGTGTTTCCTACAGGCTAGTAGCCTGGTAGGGGTTAGCCCTTGGGATGACTTAATTTCCTAATAAAAAAAAAAAAAAAGTAAATATGTATGTAATACTTATTTTTCGTACTTAATTAGGCTCTGTTATTTTGGACTGAACTTAATTTATCTGAACTGAGCTGAATTGACTGAATTGATTGTGAGAGGAAACTAACTGAATTTTCCTGAACTAAACTGAATTTTCATTAATTCAGTCCAAAAGAACAGAGCCTTAGTTGAATATTTGAGTTTAGGAAGTTAATAATCTTCTCGTAGGATCGACCCTTCTTACCCTATTTTACTAGTTATACATGTTTTTGAATGACTAAGATTGGTCTTATTAATATTTAATTTTATTTAGGTTTTATTTTTGAAAGACCAAAATTTAATACGTGTCGTTTACCTTATTAAATTAAATAAAAATAAAACCAGTCTTAGTCCTTCAAAATATCAACAAATAGTAAAAATGGTAAGAAAGTATCGATCCCACGAGAAGATTGTTAGCTTCCTAAACTAACCAATTCAACTACTTACGAAGATAAGAATTATATAACTATTTACACTATTCACATATGTACGATTAAGCTAATGGATTTTTGAGATTATAGTGAACTAATGGAACTAATTAAGAGTACTACTGAACTACTATTTACAAAGTGACAAACAAGCCAACATAACTTTGAATCGGTCTTGGGAAATTAGACTCAACTCAGTTTCCCACTCCCTTTCATTTGGTCTCCTTCAATAATTGGTTTATACTTAAATTGTGAAAAATCTGCCGCAGTCTATTCGCACTATTACTCACTAGAAACCTAGAATCTTGCAAGAATATTTTCAACCATAATAAACTGGTTTCATTAGATCAATTCATACACTTAAAAAAAATTAAGATATGAGCCGCTCATACTAGTAATATAAAGTCATTTAATCTAGGATTTTTTGATTTAAATAATGCAACCTTTTAGCCATTCGCAACGAATAAGCTAACATTTTACTTATTCCTAAATAATGCAACCTTTATACCAAAATTCCTACAACAAGTCAAATTGACTGGTAACCTGTGCAACAGGTTAAAAAAAATTTTGTAGATAAATAAAAAAGCTAATTCTCTCACTCCCTCCTCCATCACCCTGCTGCCCACCCCGTCTCCTTCCCCTTCCTCTCGCCCCACCCCGTCTCCTTCCCCTTCCCCAGCCCCCAAAACAACCCACCCCATCCCCGAAACCGACCAAACCCACCCACCCCACCCCTTAAAACCAGGTGAAACTCACCAAAACCCACCCACCCCATCCCTTAAACCACCAAAACCCACCCACCCCACCACCGAAACTCACCCTCTCAACCCCTAAATCTCGAAACACGCCCACCCCTTGAATTGAAATCCAACCCAAAGTTCGTGCGTTGGTGTGTTGCTGCAGATGGTTTGAGTTTTTTGGGGGGGTTCGTGTGTCGTGGTAGGTGCGGTGGTTCGCGTTTCGTGAGGGTGGTTCGTGTTTTGTGGGGTGGTGCATTGGGTGATGATGATGGGGTGGTTTCGTGGGGGTGGTTCGTGGTTTTGTGGGGTAGTGCGTTGGGTAATGATGATGGGGTGGTTTCGTGGGGGTGGTTCGTGTTTCGTGGCGTGGTTCATGGAACGAGGAGGTGGGTGAGTTTCGTTGAAAGAGAGAGAAGAAGGTGGTGATGGTGGTTCGTAAAAGAGGGAGAAGCTAAGAAGGTGGTGATGGTGGGGGTTGTGGAGGAGGGTGGAAGTGAGAAGAGGAGAGTTTGGGTCTGCATTTTTTCGGTAGGGGAAGGGAAGAGGTGGTGATTTTGGGGTAGGGGACTAAGGGGAGGGGGGTTTTCCGGTGGGTAAGGTCGTAGGGGTGGGGTGGGGAAGAGTTAAGTGTGCTGGTGGAGGGAGATAAGGAAGAGAGAGAAAAAATAGAATTTTGTTTTTTTAGTTCAACAAAAATTAAAAACTAACCAATGAAATTGTGACAAGATCCCGGCAACCTTGTTTATCAAGTTGCATTCGGCTTTTACCCATTTATAGAATTTTTTGTTAAAAGTTGCATTATTTAGGAATAACTAAAAGGTTAGCTTATTCGTTGCGAATGGCTAAAAGGTTGCATTATTAAAATCAAAAATCCTTTAATCTAATCCATTATCAAACGTCGCGCCTAATAATAATTTAGCATATCCTAATTACAGTGGCGGATCTAGGATTTCACCCACGTGGGTTCGGAATCAATGAGACGTTAAACAAAAAAAAGACCAATTTAAATTGCTTAAAAATAAAATACATCAATTCAAGTTCGGAATTACAAGGATTTCACCCACATGGGTATCAATGAGACGTTAAACAGAAAAAAAAAAAACCAATTTAAATTGCTTAAAAATAAAATACATCAATTCAAGTTCGAAATTACAACCAATAAATACGGGAATGTTCCAAAACAAGCTAAAGACTTTTGAGACTTCCAAAAATGTTCCAAACTTTTCATCCTTCCTTCACAGATTACTTAAAATTAAACAACTTTCTTGGCAATTGGCAATTGATAATTTGACATCACTAAATTATACTCTAATGTCTAATGATGAATAATTAAATTCAACAAAATAAACTTCAATAACCAATAACCATTATCCCAAAATCCAAATTAAACTTCAATAAGACAATAATAATAGCAAATTCACCCAACAAAGTTGAAAGTCTCAATTAATCAAATGCCAATCAATAATTTTAATTCATCCAAGCATTCCAATAATTCAATTTGTAAATAATCGACTATCCAAGCATTACTTGATTACTAAATAAATTGGCAAATGAAAGTATAAGCAAAGAAATTACCTAAACAAATTCGAGTATTCAGACTTCAGTAGAGGCTAGAGCAGAGGAGAGATGAGAGATGCGTCTATGGACTGTACGAGTCTGCTGCGGGCGGCGGTCGGCTGGCCACCTGTCGGAGTGTGAGAGCGAGAGAATGGCGTTGTGGTTTTGTCGAATGTCGAGTAGTGTTTTCAATTTGAAAGTTGAAACCCTAGGTTTTTGGTTTGTAAAACTGCCAAGAAGGCTCGAACTCGAGATGCCAAGGGCGGAAGTCTTATGTTTCACACGCGGACCACTGAGTTCTTGGTGATCTATTGTAAATGTTTCGCGCTTCCTTCATTTTAACCTTTTTTTTTTCAGATTTTTCCTTGTTTTTTTCCAAAATTTCATGGGTTCAGCTGAACCCACTGAACCCACGCTAGATCCCCCCCTGCCTTATTACTCTATTCTAGCAATCGTGTACTATCACAAGTATTAAAGCTAAACCTTTGCAATTCAAACCATGCTAATATGAATTGAGTAAATGTTAAACCAAGTAATAAAACTCAATTATACTCAGTGTATAAGACTTGATACCAAAATAAGAAAACTCACTTCTACGAGTAGATGTAAACAAGTTCAACTACAAGAACTAAATCATTAAGGACTCAAAACACTGCTGGTTGATAACAAGTGTCAAGTACGTAGTAAGGTGCCAGCCGGCTTTCAAAGCCAACTACTCCCGAAGGTTGTCGGCCCGACCCCCTCCCAAAAGGTAGTTAATCAGAGTATCATACTCCTTTGGATTTGTCACCACCACCACCTCTTTCTTTTCATTCTGTTGGAAACACATAAAACAAATTCTTAGATTCAGTTTTTCTAACAAAACCATACATATAAAAGTACTAAACTAGTAAATAAATAAAATAGGTTCGTCTTACGTAAATATCCAATAATAAATAACTTAAATTGCTACCTCAGTTGCCGTGTCAATCATGACAAGGCCAACAGTGTCAATTTCTTCAATAGAGCAATGGAAGCTGGAGATGAAGGATGGGTCAAAAAGGTTGACAATAACCACATCAAATGCCCCTGTTAAAAATAAGTAAAGAAATTTATCCTCTAAAAAAAATATGTCTACAACCTAAAAGTAAATGATTATTAATTACTAACCAAAGCCCAAATTGTCAAGGAAGCTTCGAGGATCAGGCTCATTGCTTGGGTACGAATGCGTTCGCACGTATAAATCGCCGAGGTACAAACAAATCAATTTTATGAATCATATATAACTTGTTATTATAACTAACCTGCTCGTGGACAATCACCGTTAGCCCATAGTCTTTCAGTTCTTCAGCGGTCTCTCCACAGGAAACGAGAGTGAACCTATATAATAAACAGTAAAAAATAAAACAAACCCAAAATTACCCTTATAATCTTTCTTTTTAGGAAAAAAAAACAAAAAAGAAATATATTACCCCAATTTAGCCCGTTTTTCACCGACAAAAGTTAAATTTTTTTCTTGGATACACACAAGAACGCACACTTCTTATTGACTGCCAAAAGATCAATGTAATTAAACGCAGTAAAAACAAAGAAACTGCTTAATTACGCTATTCTATATATTGATTGTAAAATTGTCATTGATGATCCTAGTATCATTAATTATTCTTCCCACAAATCCACAATAACTACATAATATGTAATATTATAATTAAAATTTATAAGTGAAGGGCAATATCATTAGCTCACAATATGATACGTGCTAGATAAATTAAATTAAAATTTCTATAGAAGTTATGTAAAAGCAACAAAGAAAATTATTCGCGATCCGGACCGAAATCAAAACTTCAAAAAATTCGGACCAAACAACTGTTTATTTTTTCGGTCTGGACCGAAAAATCAAACATTCAAAAAACTTGGACCTAATTAGGGCCCTAATATGTAGGTTAGGCCTCCAAAATCTCAGAAACGAGGCTGGGTGACGTAAGATTAGACGAGTAGCAACGCACACCCTTGGTAGCAGAAGTTTTTTTTTTTCAATGAAGAAAAAGAAGCCATTGAAATCTTGTTGGGTGAAGAAGAAACGGCCACTGAAATCTTGTTGGGTGAAGAAGAAACGAAGGAGAGAGGAAGCAAAAAAGAACCCATAATTTCTCGACTATCACTCACTTTCTTTAACGTCGGTGGAAATGATAGAAAGTGTAATAAGATGGTGACTTAATATATATTTCCCAACGTTTACTTAGGGTTACTTAGGTTGCTTGTGTTGGGTGAAGAAAAAACGGAGGAGAGAGGAAGCGAATAATAACTCATTATTTCTTAGCTCTTAGCTTACTTTCTTTAAGGTCAGTGAAAATGATAGAAAGTGCAATAACATGTTGCCTTAATATATATCGTTTACTTAGGTTGCTTGTGTTGGATTGCAATCCAAGAGACACATCTAGAGGTGTCAAAAACTGGGCCGACCCACGGGTGAACCCGCATTCGACCCGGACCCAACCTGTTCCTAGTCGAGAGTGGACGGTTGAAAAGTCGTCCCATTCCGACCCAATGTCTACCCGTCCCCAGTTGGACCCATGGAATTGGAAATCCAAACCGAACTGAGCCGACCCAGGTTGAACCCGTGCCCAGTTGTACCCGTGAAGAACGACCCAAACCCAACCTGTTTTCGACTCAAAACTAACCAACACCCAACTTCACCTGCCAATGACCCAATTAAACCCACCCAGCTACTACCCGACCTAGATACCACATGACACAGTTACCACCGACCCAGCTACCACCCGACCCGGTTCCTACCCGACCCAGATTTACCCGACCCAAATCCATTCCGACCCAATACAACCCAACCCAACCCAAAACCATTCCGACCTAACCTTACCCGACCCAACCATAACATGTTATATTTTTATTTTCTATAATACTGTAATTACATTTTTTCCCCATGAGTCATGACTTATCTTTTATGCTTTTAAATTGAGTTTTGACTTTTGATAATCCACAAGTTGTAGATTAAAATGCCAAAAAACTTGGTCTTTGATGATTATATTTTATATGATTTAATTAAGGAGTAGCATTTAAAGACATGTAATTGACTATTTGTAAGTGTTTGTGTCGTTTGCAACTTTGCATATAGTTTATAAAAATTACAATATTGCGTCATTTGCAACGGTACAACGTATACATCAAAATCATATATGCAAAGCAAATCTTATTAACCACTAAAGAACATATGAACTACAAAACACAATGGATTATGCGTTAATAAGTTTTGTATTTCCTTATTCCTAGCTCTCTAATGATAAAATAACATTTACTTTGTTGTTTGCATATTTCACTCTAAGTTTACCTTGATAATTGAATTGAAAAGTGGATTTAAATTTGAAGGGATTAAACTATTAAAGGAAGAAAGAGAAAGTAATAACTAAATTACATTGGATCTTATAAGGAGTAAGACAAGTAAATTAGCAAAAATGTAAACTCTTATATTCATATACTTTAATGTTTACAAAATATCAAGTATTTACAAATGAATACTTTAAATATCAAAATGAGTAACTAAAGTAAATAAAATTATGGAATGAATCAAAATGTATACAAGTAACTAAAGTAACAAAGAAGAACAACAACAAAGAATAACGCCCAAAGAAGAATAACAAAGAATAACCCAAAGAAGAATAGCTCAACGGATGGTAGAAAACGCCAAAAAAACTCACAAAGAAAAACATAAAGCAGCTTTATAAGTGTCAATTTTAAACAAATAAATATAGCAAAGATAACAAAATAAAATTTATTTTTATAATCATATATGGCTCTCATGTACAAACTTGACCTCATCATCGAGCACTCGACTCTAATTGACAACACAACTATACAACACAAGAAAGCCAGCAAAAGTGACACGAGCATCCACAATTCTTTGTCTTTTAAACAATACCACAACCAATGTTACCAATCAAGTGCATATCATGTTTAATTAGACAAAATAAAGGTAGCTTCGCATCGTGACACTTAGGGTAAAAACATGTGTGTAAAGTTAAATGTCAATAAAAAAGAGTCGCAAACAGGTCAACAACCAATGATCTTTGTGCAAGGGACAATTATTAACCAAACCAATAAATTCACAAATTTAAGCCCATCTCCCAAACCAAAGACAAATACTTCTCCCAAATATAATGGGGTGGAATGTATATTGACAACCATTGTCAATCTGTCCATCTCACCCCATTTGGGAAAGTACATGTCAAGGACAAAAAAATGGACCCAAATTCACAAAGATGTTCATTTAGACAAAATAAATTTTGAGTCAAAGTCATTTCACCCTTTTCTTCCAGCCTCTACTCCCGACCAAATCTCATCATTACAAACATAATAAAATCAAGGGATATTATCTCAGATAACCCTGACTTATAGGCCTTTTTCCAATATAACCCTGACTTTGACAGCCCTGTCTCCGATAACCCTGAACTTGGTTTTTGTCATTAAACCGGACGGAATTTGTCACGGCGTTAACTTGGTTTGACTTTTCTAAATTCATCTCTTTCTCTCTATTGTTCTTCATTTCTTCTCTCTCTTGTTCTTCATCTCTTCTCAAGCATTCATCAATGGTTTAATGACATATGTCAAGATGCAATTGAGACACTTAGTGGGAGACCGAGAGAAATCAATGGAGATCGTGATGTGAATAGCCCAACTGCTTCTGTCTCTGCTCACTCAATTTCGTCATTCAGATCTCATGGGAGTTCTTAGCAGCAGTATGTTGCTCATTTGTACATTAGACTGGAAATGGAAGCAGCCTCCAAAGTTTGCCACCAGATCTTTGTTCATAGTAAATGTTTGAAAATAATAATCCTTCTTTTTTTCCCTCCGTTTACCTTTATTTTTATTCAATCTTTTCGCATTATTTCGGTGCATGACTCAGTAATTTTGTAGATGAATACACCACAAAAGCTTCAGGATAGAAATTCTGTGACATCTAGAAACAAGTTTGTAATTACTTGGACTTCGATTATTTAAATCTAGTGCTATTCTTTGAGTGCATTTTTAAAAAGAAAAAAATAGAAAGGCAGATCTCATTTGTGTCCTGTGCTATTAGTGTACAGTTGCACGGTTTTAACTTTTTATTCAAGATTGACTGCAATATCTTCAGCACTAGCCACGGCTCCACGGGTAAAGTTTGCCGCAACTACCAATCTACCATAGCCAGAAGTTCCGAGCTGCAAACATTTTATTTTTTCTAAGAACACCCATTGGAGAAAATCTGGTTTTTGTTGTGATTTTTGGTAAATGGGTTTGGGAAAAATATGGATTTTGTTATGAGTTTGGGAAAAATTGATGAATGCTTGAGAAGAGATGAAGAACAAGAGAGAGAAGAGATGAAGAACAAGAGAGAGAAAGAGATGAATTTAGAAAAGTCAAACCAAGTTAACACCGTGACAAATTCCGTCCGGTTTAATGACAAAAACCAAGTTCAGGGTTATCGGAGACAGGGCTGTCAAAGTCAGGGTTATATTGGAAAAAGGCCTATAAGTCAGGGTTATCTGAGATAATATCCCTAAAATCAATTTAGTCGGCAGCAAAGGTGGAAGACAGGAGAGAGAACAAACAAAGTACAATTGAAACACTAAAACCAGTGCGGCTATCATGTATAAACATTCATCTCATCATCAAGCATTCAACTCTAATTGACAACATAACAATACACCACAAGAAAGCCAACAAAAGTGACACGAGCATCCACAATTACTTGTCATTTTAACAATACCAAAATCAATCAAGTGCATATCATGTTCAATTAGACAAAAGAAAGGTAGCTCCGCATCATGACACTTAGGGCACAACATGTGTGTGAAGTTAAATGTCAATAAAAAAAAGTCGCAAACAAGTCAACGACGAATGATCTTTGCGCAAGGGACATTTATTAACCAAACCAATAAATTCACAAATTTAAGCCCATCTCCCAAACCAAAGACAAATACTTCTCCAAAATGGGTTGGATTGTAGATTGACAATCATTATCAATCTGTCTATCTCACACCATTTGGAAAAGTACCTGTCAAGGACAGAAAGATGGGCCCAAATTCACAAAGATGTTCATTTAGACAAAAAAAAATTTTGAGTCAAAGTGTAGGTGTGATTTTATTTCGTCCACGTGGTGTGAGCGCGTATTTGACTACCCCATTGTTAAGGTTTTATTAAAATACGTTTTTCGAAGTCGCCAACAAGTCTTTAAAGAAAGACTCATAAACCTAATTGAATATTTGGGAAACTGTAGGGACAACAGCGGGACTTATCCAATGTAGATTTCCCGTCTTGACTCCATAGATGGTCAATGAACCAAAAATTGAGTTCGGGGGTGAGGGTACAAATATGGTCATAATGAACCATGTTCTCCCATTAATGGCCTAACTAAATATCGATTAATATAATAGTTTTATGCAAAAGAATAACCACATAACGGTTTAAGCACCCTAAAAAAGATTAGTCTAAGTTGGTTCGTTAAACACATAGAAGACTACTTTTTTATGATAAGTTATTAAGCAATCAACCTACAAGGTTCCTAGCAGGTTGTCCAAATTATCTGATTTAGTTAGAACAATTCCTTAGGTCTTGTTTAGCAATAATAACATATGGGTGATGAAAATTATGCATAGGACAATCAAAGTAACATGAATATTATATACAAAAATAAGAGGGAAAAGGTTAGAATGTACAATAAATATGCTTTATTTATTAATTATCTACATCATGACAAGAAATCGTTAGTAACTTCAAAGCAATATAAATAAAGGAATTATTCAAGGGTCCTCAAGAGTATACCTATGTGGTTTAGGCCTAAGAGCGTAACGACCTTCAGGAGGAGCAATCTTAAAGCCAAAAGCACGATGTAATTAAGAACGTAAAAGTATTTGATGTGTTTAGTGTGTTTGATGTATGTGGAAGCACGAAATTATAGTACGAGAGTATTCGGAAAATAAAGTGTATGAGAAATAATATTAAAAAAGTTGTCCCTCTATTCGGGAAATCAAGGAGTATTTATAGAAAAAGCGAATGTGCGCTTCACGAGCCCACTGCGCCAGGCGTAGGAGGATGTGTGACACACAGTCACACGTGTCAGGCGCACATTGACGCGCCTGACGCAGCATGACCAACAAAAAACGTACATGTGGTACGCGCTTTTAGAAAAGATAAGAAATAATGTCACACGGAGTGTTGCGCCAGGCGCAGGACTCTGTGTGACTCATATATCCACGTGTCAGGCGCAGATTGGCGCGCCTGACACACCATGGCCAATGTGCTGGGCGCACGTAGTGCGCTAGGCACATCGCCTGCGTCCAGCTCATTTGCCAGCCTTTTTCGTTTAAACGTTTTTTAAAAAGATTATTTTATCCCTTTAAACCCATAAATTCACTATTGCGGATTAAAATCTGATTTTAGCTTATGAAAATATTTATTAGAAATAATAAATAAACCATTGGGCTTTTAAAATATTTTATATGGACTCAAAATATTTTTATGGGTTTAAAATACAATTAATTATCATGAATACTTAAATGGGGTTTAGAATAAGACTTCAAAATACACTTTAAATTTATTTTGGGTTGGCTCTTCGGACAGCTCTTCCGTTGGTTTGCGCCAACTAAAACCGCGGTATGTTTCATCATTGGACCCTTAAATAGGTTTGCAAAAATAGACTTCAGAAGCCCCCACTTTGACTGAGGTTTGCAAAACCGAAAGTCAAAGTATACGTGTCGGGACGGAGAAGATCCTAGATGCTCTGCAATCTAAAATCACTCTTTTACGTCGGTACCTGCAAAACAAGCAAAAATTTGCAGAAATAAATATATATATGGAAAATATAATTTTGCAAGACAAGCAGAAGCTTGCAAAATAAAAGTACCTGCAAAACAAGCAAAAGTTTGCAGAAACAGATATATATATATATATATATATATATATATATATATATATATATATATATATATATATATATATATATATATATATATATATATATATATATATATATATATATTGAAAATATAATTTTGCAAGATAAGCAAAATCTTGCAAAATAAAAGTACTTGTAAAACAAGCAAAAGTTTGCAGAAAAACAATTATATATAATTTTGCAAGACAAGCAAAAGCCTGCAAAATGAAAGAAGTATATGCAAAACAATTAAAAATTTGCAGAAACACAAATATATATATATGACACTAATGCAGAGGAATGACACTAATGCAGATGATATGACACTAATGCAGAGATATGACACTAATGCAGATGATATGATGCTAATGCAGATGATATGATGCTTTGTTGTTGTTCCTCTAAGCTCGATTTTTCGTTTAGAAAATTGTTTTCGAAAGAGGAGAAATAGGAAGCCTCCAAGGATGATCCGTGTAGGTTATGCTTGATTCAAAGTGTAATAGTTGTTACGGGACTAAGTGAGCCCATAAAACAGCTTAGGATTTCGTATGGGTCCTGGAGCCCACAATCTTTTGTATGGACTCGTAATGAAGTCCTTATCAAGGCACACATGGAACCTATGAAAGAGGGGAAATGGGAAGCCCCCAAGGATGATCTATTCAGTTAATAGATTATGTTGGATTCGAAATACGTTATAGAATGAGTCTTCGTAGCGCTTGAGTTGTATATGCTTCAAGTTTTGCATGCCAATGGCCTAAGTGAGCCCATAAAGTAGTTCGATCTTGTATTAATGCAGGTTTAAAACCCAAAATATCATGTATATGGACTCGTAATGAAGTTCTTATCACAATAAGCCTGGATTTGGAGCCTATTATTTTCTGGGTGAATCAGTGATGAAGCCCCAAACAGATGGAGTTGATGCAAGATCACACTTGATTGCTTGATTCCAAAGATATCTCGTCACGCTTAGTGGAAGTTTCAACCAAAGATTTCATATAGGTGTCCTAAGGTGAAAAAGACAAGAAAGGCCAAAGAAAGGAACACTCAATAGATGAAGCGCGGTCATAACGCTGAGTGTTGAAAGGTTGTGCTAAGGTTGGCTTAGAAGCGATAATGTAGCTGAGAAAACCGCAAGGGATACGAATAGGAAAAAGGCGAAGTCATAATGAATTGACTCACACAATTGATAAGTGACATTTATGTCACTTTTAGGAATAGTTTTTAGATTATTGTTGTAGTTTATTTTCATTTATTTGATCTATTTTAATCTTTATTTCTTCCTTTTAATTTGCAATTTGCAGCTTAATTTATTTATTTAGTGATTTTTATTAGTTTTTAGCTCTTAATTTCACAGTTTATTTATTTCCTTCGTTTTAGTAATATTATAGATGGATTATAGTTTAGTTTTCGTGATTAATTTTCTATTTTCATTTCCTTTTAGTTATTCATTTTTATTTTCTATATCTCGTTTCTCCCATTGTTTTATTGAATTTGCTTGTAGGTGATCCTTCAAGGCACAAGACACGAGTTTTAAGGTCCAAGCACGAACCACAAGCGCCAAATCAATGTCATTAAAGGCCACCCTAACCTTCACCACACACAACTCTTAACCTCCACCACATCTCCACCTATCCTACACCACACCACCACAAACCACAAGCCAACATACATCTTCCCTAATTAACCCAAAACACCACAAAGACCACCATCACCATCCTCACCTCACCAAATCCTACAACACCACAAGTACCACCCGGCCGTGCTCGGCACGAACTGTCTCAAAACCAAGAAGAGCGGGCGCTCCGTTCGAACTCACCCCAAAAATGAAGGTTGGGACGTAATGTATGAGCGACCCATGAGCGACCTCGGAGCGGGCGCCTCCAAGCACATCGTACGGAATTAATGATGTTAAACGGCTGTGATTTATTGACGCTAAATCTATGGTTAATTTATGTGAAACAAAAGAAGAGAGGTGATTTAGCATATCAGACGTGTTGGAACATTTATAGTTTAAATGTGTCCATTGATGTTATGTGATGAGAAAGAAGGAAAAACGAGAAGCCAAGTTAGTAGAGTGCTCGCTCTCCAGAAGAGCGCACGCTCAGAATTGTCAGGGAATTGGAGTTTGAACCAATTTCCTAGACAGGGGTTGAGGAGCGCCGGCTCGCCCGGAGCGCCCGCTCCACGTGGGGAGCGCCAGCCTCCTATTCGTCGCTTTTCCCGACGATGCATTTCTTTCGTGAAATGGTGCATGTCTTTTCGTCTGAATGGTTGCGTGCTTTCAGGATTTTCTTCTGTAAATCATCCCTAGTATATATAGGGAGATATCACATATGGAATGGGTTAGAAAAACATTTTCATTTCCTATTGTGCTTGCTTAGAGAATGAAATTCTCTTGGGTTTTCTCTAAACAAAATCAAACTACAAACTCTTGTTGGAATTGTTTCTTGTTAACAACCAAGATTCAATGTTTCTTCTTCGTATCTCATAAGTATTACCGTGATCAGGGCCGGCTAATTGCCGGTGCAAGCTGTTCTATGGAACAGGGCCTCCATATTGGTGGGGCCCAAAATTTCGCTGGCCTTCCTTAACAGAACTCTTCTACTCCGTGACTCCATAATGTTCAGATATTCAATTGGCAAAAAAAGTTGAGAAATCCTTGCCTTCTTCTACTAATTTTTGCTGATGATACATTTTCCTAAAATCTTGGCAAAGATTAACGGCATAATTGCTCCCAAAATGACTCTTAGGAGACTATTAATACTCATAATCCCCAACTACCTTTGTTAATTTATATTTTTCACTCCTTCCCACATGCAAACAGTGAATTAGATAGATATGCGTTAAGAGAAAAATCATAGATTTTTGAAAGTAAGGAAATTAATTGATGAAGGGGAAAGGTTGTTACTGGAGAAATAAGATTTGTGTTGGTATTGGTGCATGCATATAAGAAAGAAGAAGAAGATGAAGTGTAAGAGTTTGAAAGTGTCTTTTTTTTTTCTCCTTTTGTTCATCTCCTTTCTAGTTTCTAGTATTATTTTTTCTAAATGAAAGAGAAGGATAATGGACTAAACTCTTCACAAGAGTTTCAAGGGTCTGCCCACGTGCCCTCGACACAAGGTTGGTAATTTTCCTTGACCCATTTTTTTCCTATATTTGTTAATTGGTTGCTTTTACAAAAATGATAAACCCTAAACACTTATGCTAAATGGATTAGTTGACACCAATCTTAGCTTCATAATAGAATTTTTCATTTGCTTGGTTGTGGTAGTACACTAGTACTTAGTAGTAATGTAAGATTATGAAGATTGATAATTTTATTTTGAATGAGGTTAGACAAATCGTACTTTTTTATTATGTGGCTAGACTTCTTTATTAATATAATTTTAAAATTAATTTAGAATGTTCATAACAATATCTAGTAAGAAAACAAAGTTGTGAAAAGAACAATAATAATTATATTTTACGAAACTTATCACAATATTTTTTTAAAGGTAATTTTTTTCATGTTGCATTTTTTAGGGCCTCAATTTAATTATTAGTACAGGGGCCTCCAAAATGTTTGAGACGGCCCTGACCGTGATACTCTGTTGTTCCTAGTGGGTCGGTAAATAACTTATAGGAAAGCGTATCTAATACGTGCTTGGAAGATCTAATATCTTGTTACTCACTGTTATATCCATACACACCTCTAACAATCTATAAGTTATTTAATCCTTGGGTAATTGGATCTTCCTTGAGTGAGATGTTTCTAATTTTCGAAGTTGGAATGCCATTGTTCAATGGAAAGAGAAGAAGAATGTTACAAGACAAGAGGCCGGGAATGATGTTTTTCACAATACTCATTTGCATGGTTGAAGGAATTTCAAGTAAGAGGTTTCTTGTTTTATTTACTAAATCAAAACTTGATATTATTTTCTTTTGTTAATACTAAAATGGGGAAGAACATTGTTATATGTATTTGATTTTAGTATTAACATGTTTTTCGTCAAATTTTGGTGTGAGCAATTAATTATAGTATAATTATTGTTGGTATGATCAAAGTCTATCATGTTCATGATGTTTGACATGCATAGTAAGATCATGGTTTTGTTTGTTGTGCGTTTTGATTGTCAAGTGGCGCTTATTACTTATTAACATCTTTGTAATGGATATTTTACATTGACAATGCCGGAGCCCAAACAATGCATGCAAGTGATGCAACTTTATGTGAATGAGAATTATGGTTATTCTTTGGAAAAGTTAATTTTTGTCCAAACCATGCGTGCAACATTAATGCACGGTTTTTGACAATTTTTTTTATTTAATTTATTTAAATAAAAAAAATATTGTGATGTTTATGATTATGGTTATGAGTGGGCATGTGTAGTGTAATGTTCATTTGGGAACATTATGAAGAGAAATTTTGTTGTTCATGTTGATATTTCACTCTCCTAAAATCTGAAATTTTTTATTTTGTTAATACTAAAATGGGGAAGATATTAATTTATTGTTTGTTTTAGTATTAACATGTTATTTTCATGATTTTGGTTATTTGTTTTTGATTATATACTCATGGACAAGTTATAATGTTTATTTTATTAAATTAAATGTGTTTATTATAATTTGTTGAGTATATAATTGTTGACATGAACATGAACTTGTGGTAATTATAAACATGTTGTTTCTTAGTAGGTCATCCTAGTATGGGCTATGTATTTAATTTCATTTTTAACCATATGTTGTCTAAATGTTATAAATGTGATTCTATGTTCTTTAGATTATTTATATATTCTAGACATGGGGTTAAAATGATTATTAAATGTGCTTCTCAATTTTATATAGTTGGGTGATGTTTATAATTTACAAGTTGGAAAATCAAAATATTGATTTGTTTCAATGATTTTGTGGTAATTACTAGTATAAGTGTTTATATGTTTGTTAATACTAAAATGGGGAAGATATTAATTTATTGTTTATTTTAGTATTAACATGTTATAAATTTGTACTAGAAATTGATTATGATTTATGGAATGTTATTATTTCATAGTTTTTTCACTTTTTAAAGTGACATGTGTTATACTTGAGTAAAGTATAATGAAAGACATGGTAATTAATTATTTCAATTTATGAGATCATTAAGTTCATGATTTTGAGGAAATCGGTTGTATAAATCGGGTTATGTATTAAATTTGGGGGCAATGAAATTTTGTCTAAATTTGGTGTTGTATACATATGATTTTTACCGATTTTGTTTTAATTGAAATTATTAAATGTCTTGGAAGATAATGGTTTATTATCTTTTATCTAATCTATTTAAAAGACGGAGTTATGTGGAAATAAATATGTTCTTCGGTTTGAGAAGAATAATTTGGTGTGAGTTAAGTCTTGGTTTAAGGATTTGTTTCTTATAAGAAGATGATATTTTTTTCTTGGAGGAGGTACTTTATGGACGAGGTTTTTCATGGAGGAGGTTAATTCCTTGTGATCCAAAAAGTATACTTACGTGGTTGTTTCCATATAATAGTCTTGGTTTAAATAGATAATGTGTTTATTTTGTTAATACTAAAATGGGGAAGAATATTAATATATTTGATTGTTTTAGTATTAACATGTAATTTGTCCATAATTGATATTTGAATGTTATGATGTTTATAATGGCAAGTCACAACACATTGGATCGCGACATTATGGTGTTTGTGATTTTATAAACATGGAGTCGTGTTAATGAACTTTTATATGTTTTGTTAACTTGATAAATTTGGCCAAAGTTGTTGTCAAGTTATGTTATATAAAAGTAGGGATGTGTTTTAAGCCTTTATTAAGTAAATTGCAAATGAAGAAAACTCAATTCACGTCTTGTACAACGCAAGATCTTGAATTCAATAAGGATCCCACTTTATTTGTAATTTGGAGCACTATAATATTTTTTATTACATCCCAAGGTTAGTGCTTGTTTTTTCGCAAGGTTGGAGGTTGATTAATTTCTTAATAAACCTTTGGTTAGTTGCTCGGTTGCGAGAGCATGTTATAGAAGGTTTACCTATATGAGTAAAAAGTTTGGCCGCTTCACCTAGTTTGGGGCTTAACTAGGAACACTCATGAATGTGGATATGGACTCAAGGTCCTTTAATGGAGTCGAAGGTGACAATGTTGTTTGTGTAAGTTTGTGTGTATAGCATCTCCAAATTTTCATATGGTTGAGTGATTCAATGCTTAGTCAATCATTTCAATCGAAAGTTTGTAAAGTGTGTTGTACTAAGTGGAAATTCAATCTTTAAGACATTTTCATTTATGCACAAGTTTAGTTGATTTTGTGTAGTTTGCAAGTGTACGGATTCAAAGCATTTATACTATAAATGGAGGAGGATTGTTGGAACATTTATAGTTTGAATGTGTCTGTTGATGTAGTGACGGAAAGAAGGAAAAACGGAAGCGCAGTCAAGAAAGTCTTCGCCTTCCGTAAGAAAGCGCACGCCTCGTAATTGTCGAAGCGCCTATCGACTTGCTTTTCGTTATTCCTTCTTTCTCATCACATAATATCAACTGACACATTTAAACTATAAACGGACATGATTTTGTGAGTGTTGATGAATGATGATGAAGCAGCAAATGATTTGGAGTCTTGGTTGTACAGAGGAGGATAGCGTGAAGAACACAACAGTAGCAGCGAAGAAGAAAAAGTGGTCTGATGCTTTTGTGGGGGAATTTGTTTCCCTTTTGAATTTTATTTTCCTTTCTTTTTCTTTTTCTTTTCTTCTTTTCTCCCTTGTTTGCTGTACTACACGTCTTCACGTGTCCCCCATTTTTATTTCTTTTTCTTTTCTTTTCCTTTTTATTTCTTCACCTTTTACTCCCTTTTAGTTTACTTTTCTTTTTTCCTTTTTTCTTTTACCTCCCTTTACCTATTTCTATTTTCTATTCCTTTTTCTTTTCCTCTATTATTTCTAGGAGTAGTATAAATATTGTTAAACCTCATTTTTTAGAGGGGGGGTAAGCCAAGTTTAAGAGCTAAGTTTTATATTATTCACCACTCTTATTTTTAGAATAGTTAGGGTTTTAGGGAAGATTAACCTCCATAAGTGTTAGGTTAGAGAGAAAAAGTGAGAAAACTCAAAGACAGATTGAAGATTTTGAAATCCAAGGAGTGACAACTTGTATTTAACTTCCAAAACCAATCAATGAGCATTTCTTACTCTATCTCCTCTTTTATTGCTTTATTTTAATTGTTTTCATTAGATTAGTTGTTAATTGCTTAGTTAAATTATTTGTGATTTATTTTGTTTAGTTCATGTTAGATTAATGTTTAGTTTCAAGTTATTTGTTGGTAATTTCTCTAAAGTCCCCATTTTTGTATTTATGGAGTAGTTTGTTGGTTAGGGTTTGGGTTAAAACCCAACTATGATTGATTTTGGGTGTTTGGATATGAAATTAGGGTTTGATTAGGCTTCTTAATTGATTAATGGCAAGATTACTATTTGCTTGCATTCTAGTTGGCCTCTTGGATGCTTGTTTTATTGATACCTTAATCAAATCGAGAGAGGAGATTAAGGTTGACATTCATGCTATTATCTTGCTTAATTACTCATAAGAGTGAGATTTGAGTGAGGGTTTTGTGGATTAATATTGTGATTATCCCTTGGTTGCATGTTTGAGACCATGAGAGTGGCTTAATTATGTGATATAGGTAGTTTTATGCACCCTTGAGAGAGGGTTTAGAGCTAGTTAAGAGTCAATAACCTCAATTAGTTGCTTGGTTCTCTTTCCTCCATGTTTCACCCTTCTTATTGCCTAAATCATGATTGGTTGGTGTTGGATCTCTTTCCCTAATTCTATTTATTCTTTGGTAGTTAGTTTGGTTTAATAGACTTTAGTTGGTAGTTGACACCTCCCGACTCCTTTTCGGCTTAGCTTATTATTTAGTTAACACATTTCGGTGTTCCTTAGTCCTTGTGGAAGAATGACTCTTGCTTACCACTTTACTTAGTTTAGTGGTTTAGTTAGGTTTTGTTTCACTATTAGGAGATTAGTAACGACCTAAATTTTTCCTATGTCAAGCAATGAGATAGGCTAATGATGCAGTTCAAATCCCGACCCGGTTCTACGGGTAGGGATGAGCATTTAAAATTCCTGATTTGGGTGATCGCACTTTTCTCATGGGCCTAGGCGAGCATTAAAAATATGTTTTGAATTAAAATGGTCGGGCCTCAAAAGAGGTTGCCTACGTATCCATGATGGAATCAGACCAGTTGTAGCTCTTAACATTTTAATTGGTGGCCGAGCATTTTGCTTTGGAGCCATTTGCAATGAATTAGGCATTGATTTGGAAGAGGTCTTCGGCAAGGAAGGATAATGATGTAGGTTTGGTTTGGTGTAAAGCAGTCGGACCTCAGGGTGAGGTTTCTTACGTATCTTTAGCAAAATCAGACCATTCGTAGTTCAGGGCAATGAATGAGAAGATGCACTGACTTTTGCTTAAGTCGCCCTTATGGGTTTTCGACCTAGCGGGCTTTGTTTTGTCATTTATGGCTTATTGGGATGCGAGGTGGTTGTGGGTTGTTTATGAGAAGGTTTAACGAGAGGTATGATTTGGTTTGTAATGGTTTTTAGTTATGGAGTTCAAGACCCTTTGGTTAAAGTTGGAGTTTTAAAAGTTAAAGGTTTTGAAAGAAGTACATTTGACAAAGCTATCGATGGGCTTATTTACAACACTTTTTTTTTTATATATTTTGCACTTTTTTCATCATTTTTTGCTTTCGCCTTTCTTTTTTGCTTTTTATTTTTTGCCTTTATTTTTTTGTTGTTGCTCTTTTTTTTGCTTTCCCTTTACATTGAATGGTTGTCAAGTGTACTTCCCATGAGGTAGGTTAAAGGGAGAGGGATGATATGTATTTAGGTTGAAGTGGATGACAAGGATTGGAGAAATGGCTGTGGTGAAGGGAGAAATGCCTTTTATAAATATGCCAGTTTGTTCATTGCCTTTATTAGAATAGTCATGAGAATTATAAATTCATTTTCTTTTAAGGCGACAATCGTGATTTCCATTGATGCTCATTAGTGCAAGGTTAAAGAATAAATAAATACTCATTTATTATTTGAAAGTTATGAGTACATGCAATAAAAAGGGAAATCCTATATTAGACTGGGAAAAATAAGAGAAATGAAACAGAACACGAAATCCTAAGTATAGACTCCTACATCGCGTAACAAGACAGTTCTGTTTTTTCGATCTTCATGAGGTCTCTTTCTAAAAGAAAAGAAAAGAAGTGTATTTTTTCCGTGCTGATTGGACGTAAGCGAGTCCAAATGTTTTAATGAACGATTGGGCTCGGAGATATGTCTCTATGGCATTCAGTTCATTATCTTCGGCATTTTTCAGCAAATCATTCTCAACCTGGATACCTACATCATATACTCTTGTGAAGCTATCGAGACCCAAGTATTTGAGATGGTTTTTGTATTTAAGGAGGAGGTTAGAAACGAATATTCGTATCAAGTCTTTTTCCGTAGGCCTTGATACCATATGGGTTGATTTCTCTCTCCATCTGTTCAGATAAGTGGTAAAGCCTTCATTTTCACCTTGTTTAAGAACCTCGAGCTCTCTAAGGGAAGTTTGCAGTTGCGTGTTCGACTCATATTGTTTCATTAAAGCAATAGTGATGCCTTCCCAAGTTTCAGTTTGCTTGGGGTCCAGGGAATAGAAGCAATTTTGGCAGATAGGGTCCAACGACATCGGGAATACCATTGGGTAATGCTCAGGGTCAACTGATTTGATGATCATGGTTGCACGAAAGTTCCTTAAATGATACTTTGGATTATCAGTTGGTTTGAATTTAGGAATGTCATTTGCGGATAATTTTTTAGGAAGCTTTCCCTTTAGTTTGGTGTTATCAATAGGCTCAAAATAGGAATTTGTATTGGTTATCCTATGAACAACGCTCTGTATTTTCTTGTTGAATACAGGAGATTCACCAAACTCGACCTTCTCAAGTCTTATAGCTATTTCTTCCATCATACTAGATAGCTTGGCTAAGGCTCTAGCCATTTCAACGATTTGGTGCTCAATACTTGATGGGCTACCCATTTCAATGTCGCTGATTTCCGCACTGATCATCCAACATGAGATTAGAAATGGAGTGATGGTGGAGAGAAAGAAATGGAATGAAAGAATGTATGTTTGTTTAAAAGTCGAGCTTTTAGGAACAAATCTAATATCCTAAATGCATGATGATGATTTTTTTTTGGGTTTTTCTATGATATACCCCTGTATTTTTTAAAATTCCGCGTTATACCCCTAATGTTTTGTATTCTATATTGTACCCTTAAATTTTTTAAGTTTTCTACATAGTACCCATAGTATGTATTAATGAAGACTGACGTTAATGATATTTGAAATCCCAACCAAACCTCCGTTTAGTAGTTTTAATGACCTATGAACTTCTTCATTTCATTCTTCTAAGTTCTTTCCTAAAACCTTCTCGTTAGTAATTCAATCTTTTACCCCCGTCACTTGAAATCCCTAAATCACATTTTGGAACACTAAAAATTTGCTCTTTTTCGGAAATTGGAGTTTCATTGAAGATGAAAGTGGAGAAGGAAGACGAAAGTGCAAAACCAAGAGTAATCGAAAGGAGAACCAAAATTCAGTAATTTTCTTGATTATAAGTTGTTAAATCATTAAATTTCTGCACTTCGTTGTTTTGGTGAAGTTTAGGGTTTGATTGAGTTGTTAAATTTTCTTGATAGAGGAGAATATCAACAATGAGAATTTAAGGGAGAGAGAAATTCAAAGCAATGTGAATTTAAGAGAGAGAAGAACCAATGGAGGAAAGTGGTTTACTTATGGAGGGAATTTTTTCCTCCAACGCTGTTAATATGAATCATTGACAGGGGATAATAAGTACTTAACATTAAACGTTACGTACACTTAACGGAGGGGTACCGTATAGAAAACTTAAAAAAACTCAAGGGTATAGTGTAGAAATAAAACACATTAGGGGTACATCGTAGAATTTTAAATAACACAGGGGTATATCATAGAAAAACCCTAATATATATGAGTATTCTGCCAAAAAATACATATACTTCCTCCGTTCCAAAATAAGTGAAACACTTCTCTCATTTATGTGAGAGCTTTTTGAGACAAGTGTTTCACTTATTTTGGAACGGAGGAAGTATATTGTATAATATAGCAAAATGCCACCAAATAATAATCTATTTTGATGCTCTTTCAACCAAAGATGTGTCCTTGGATTTATCACTTACAATCTTCACATATGTTTATAGCATAACAACAGCACTATTATTACTACTTCCTCCGTTTCGTTTTAAATGCAACAAATGGGTATTTTTTGTGAGATATAAAATATTCCTTTGTTGCATTTAAAACGAAACGAAGGAAGTATTATTATTTCCCTAAAATTCACACTCAATTAAACACATACATTAGGTTAATATAATTTTTTTTGGTCGAAATAATTTGGCTTTCATTTCACTTAAAATGTGCTACAATTTAACCAAGAAGCAAAATCAGTTGTTTAAACTTTTAGGCCCCCTTCTGACTTGGCCATATGAGACACCCCCCTAGACTCAGGGTGTAATAGCCCAATATGAATTTACGTTGTTATTTACAATACTAAGTTAATCATTATACCGTTTTTATTTTCATGTCATGCTGTAGACCCTTAAAGGTTGTTAATGCATATAAATTTCAATCTTTCTTTAGTATTTAGTGTTATACTCCCACTTGTATTTTCATTTAATATAAAATATTGACATTTGTATATTGTTGAATTGCATAGTGAAGCAGAGTAATAAAATGATAAATTTAATTTTACCCCTATTGTTTTTTTTTCTGAATAAGTTTAGATTAGTTTAGAATATTTTATTAAAAATAGTGCAAAGCAAATTAATTAAAGAGAACAGACCCCTAATCCATAATTTATTTTAATAAAATTTTGATATTATCTAATATAAATTTCAAAAATTTTGTTGTCACCTTATTTTGGCCCATGTTAAATTTCTATGCCTTAGATCTTTCTATATAATGGATGCTTGCAACTTTATTTGGGTTTTGCAAAAATTGCAACTTTATTTGTAATTTCTTTATTAATCATTTAATTTTGCATCTTTTCGATTTCTTTTTGAAAGTAAGTTTTCTGATTGACATCTTAAATGATCAAGTACTTATATCCTTATTTTTACCACACTATAAAATGCAAATTTGATTATCTATATTTCTCAATAATAGTCATTTGTGTATTCCAAAAAAGGTTACAAAATGTTGATCGAGTACAACTCCAAAATACATTTGCGAGTGATACATACAACTCCAAGATAACGTGTACAACCATAAATAATGACAAACCATAATGATACAATCGTAAATAAGATAAAATAATGAACACAGATATGTAAACACCGAGGAAGAACAACCGACACAAGAGTATGGCTCTTAGTTGTTTCCATTCTATACAACTATATACATTTTCTTCATACAACTAAAGGATCTAACAAGCAGAACAAGTATCGTGCAAAAAAAAAAACAATAACATTACTCATCAGATAAAAGGAATGCAAGCAAATATAAAGCAAGTGTAACACCCCGTAATTTTCACCCTTTATTTTTGGTATTTGTTTACATTAAAATGATTTTTTTTTTTTCGTAAAAAATAAATAATTTATTATTTAAATTATTTTGTAACGTGTTGTGAAAATGTGTATATATTTATATGTTGTGATATATTTATATATATTTATTTTAAGTTGTTAGTTATTATTTTAAAAGTTATATTAGTTTCGTTATTTATTTAGGCGTTTAGGATGCGGTGTTGTCGCGTAGCGTTTTGTAACGTTGATGGACCGACTTGGGTGATGAAATGTTGCATCACATGTGGCGTGTCATGCTGGCCGAACATCAGCAATTATGGAGTGGAGGATGAAGAGTTTTGGTGCTTATTAAGCTAACCTTTGAATATCTTGTAACCGCTCATTTAATTCCCCATTAACCCACCTTTATAATCACCTTTTAAACCATTGCTTAATGAGGTTATTAATCAGGTTTTTTGCTGCATTCTAACCCCCCATTTTCGTCCAACCCTTAGAGAGGAAGAGAAAGAGTTCTTCTCTCTTCTTGGATTTTCGTCCATTTTTGCACACCTATTTTATTTGCATTATATCTCCTTCGTTTCTTATCCGAATTGGACGTGTGAGTAGTCAAAATTCATCTACTCGGAAAGATATTGCTCGTGGTACAATTTGTTTTTGAAGAAAGGGAAAGACACGACTGCAGTTTTCGTTTCAATCAGGCGAGTCATCCGGTTTTTGTTTTCTGTCACACCTTCGTGAAAATGTCTATCACCGGAGATCTAACCGTTGGATCGTCTTCAAATTTGGACAGCACGTTTATAACATCTTCATCTTCACTTTGACCAGGAGATTGTGAATACGATCTTTTAATCGCTGGAAATCATGGTCGGACCAGAACAGAACGAAATGAGATTTGTCAACGTTCAAGAAGAAAACGCCCAAGTGACTTATTGCTACAATTTTCGTTCGTGGAGGACTTGGATTGCACATATTTTTCGTATCTCTTTAGACTCGCTCTCCTCCCGACGTTCCTCCAGGTAACTAGTAGTTATCTTAGAACAATAGTGATTAGGGTATTATTCGGTATTAGATTATTACGCTAGGAATTATTTAAAATACCTTTTGAAAGAAATTATTGACGAAATTTGACATAAATATACTTGATGCATGCTGTGTGAATATTGTATAAAGAAAAATAATTTTCGTCTGATTTTTAGTATTTATTTGATTTAATTGGTATTTTGTGCGTTTTTGGCTTATTTGCATAATAATTATTAAAGGAATGTTAAAATTGCTGAAATTATTTTTCCTGGATCATGTTATATGTGTAGTATGTATTCCATGCCTTAGAATAATTTTTACCTACTTTTTACTGGTTTATTTAATTGATATATCTGTTTTCGCATTATCATTTCTGTCAGTATATAAATCATGAAAATTATTCCTGGAGGTCAAAAAATTAATTTCTTTGTATATTATGTATTTACGTGAGTTTATGCATGTTGTGTAAATTTTTGGTAATTTTTGGGCGTTTATTTTTATTTTTAATTATTATATTGGCTTTATTGATTAATCTGTAAATTAACGTTTAAAAATACTTTTAAAGTCCGAAAATTATAAATAAAAATTATACCATGTCAGTAGAGCCATTAGGGCCGTATGATAATTTTGTGTGATTTTTCTGCTCGAACTTATTAGTTTAATAATTATTATTGGGTTTTTGTTGTGAAATTGAGGATACTCTTTTAAATTATTTAAGAGCTTGTTAATCAGAAATAATTTGTAATCTATTATGTTCTTGGTTGCTGATGTTCAGTAGGTTGCAGTAAGTATTATTGGGTATCGTTATGTTTATGTTTGATTTATGAAAGAAAATGATTAATTGTTACTACTCTTTTATTTAATAAGCCTTGGAGTTAATTAGTGATGTATTTTTGATTGAATTGTTGGTGCTGTAAAAACTAGTTTAATATCATTGTTGATGTTTAGAAATGTTCAAGTGTTTATTGTGGGAGACATTTGTTGAAAGTTTGTAAGTTATTATCTTTGAGGAATTATGAAGAGTTGTTTTGATGAATTATGAGTATAAGGCCGGGTGACATCTCTTTTTGATGAATATTTTAAGATGAATGATTCTTTGATGATATGCATGATTTTATTTTGAGATAGAATATCCGATTGGGATAGATGTAGTCCCCCGGTGAAGAACATGCCAACCACGGTTTGCGAACTAGGGGTACACCCTGGTTAATTGTTGTCGTCCGGAGAGGTCGGGGTGTTCTCAAGTGTTCTACCTCCAGACGGAGTTTGGCCATTCTTAGACACGAAGCGAGTAGGGGAAACGTAAGCCCATAGATCGACTCGGGTGACATCCTGGCAAACCTTAGGAAGTGAATTGCGATTCACTTTGGCGTTCGTTCCGACTCCAATAACTCTGTTGTACTTTTGTTTTATTATTATTTAAGTATTCTAGAGTTGATTTACTCACTATATCTTGTATACTTGATGTTGACCATCACTTGTATCACTTGTGAGCTTTATGGTTTTGAATGCATGTTATTGTTATCATGATTGTATGCTTTCCTTTCTTATTAATCTATGTCTCGAATCATGCTTTGATTTCTTTTGTTCCGGAGAACCGCTAGTTACTCCCCATCGATGTGGATTGTTGTTATATATTTTTGCGAGGTTATGTTGATGGGAATCTTCTTTGGTTTTGGGTTCGGGTTGAGTTGTGAGCATTGAAATGATGGATTGTTTTAGGCTTAGACTTTTAATTAGTTTAAGAGTCGCTTTTTCTCTTTTTGGATATTAATATAATTAATTTAATTTATTTATACTATTTATTTATGTTGGTTTTATCACTTAGATATTTAAACGCATTTCTTTGTAGTAGTGACGATTTGGGTAAGACGATGTTTCCGCCATCAGTCCTATAATCCTATTATTATTTCTTTCTTTTCGGCTTTGGGAATTACCGGGTGTTACGAGAAGTGCATAGCATGAGCGGTCGGTTCGGTGGCACAACAAAGCAAGTGCATCTCTGATCCTCTAAGATTGCGTGAGTATAGCAATATAGAACATAGCAAGATATTAGTATGATTCAAGTAACTAACTCGGAATTCCAAATCAAAAGGTCGTGATGATGTGATCAAATGAAAACGGAGACCCCGCAAATAAAATAACTCAACTTGCGGTTTCCATATTAAAAGTTGGGAAGGTGTTGCTTACAATTGACAACTTTAAAAAAACATCTTCTGGAAGAAAAAGTAACAAAAAACTACATGAAGAGGCATAGGTATACATGTGAACTACATAAACATATGAAGGTTGATAGTGCCTACGAAGACAACCTCAAGAACTCTAGTTTATTATACGGTTCTAAGACCTTTACAAAAGAGTCTAAAGCCTTGATGAAGAGAATATAGACATATTAATGGAAAAATGGTAGAAAGATTAGCTAAAATCTAAAATTTTTTTTTTTATTCCCTTTTTCGCAACTCTCTTAAGATAATGTTCATTACTTTAAAATGTACATACACATGATAATCACCTGTAGGAATGGAGGAAACCGGGGAAAAAAAAACAAAAAAGGAAACCTAGGAAAATTAGTATGGTTGCGTACTAAGAGAAATGACAGGTTTCAAGGAGATTTGCAAGGGAACCATGTTTTGCTTCTTCTTAATACTCCTAGAGAAAAAGAAAATTATTTTGCGGCCTCTAATACAAATTGTTCTGGTGGTTTTACTAACGAAGAAATCACTATAAAAAATTACCCATTTCAATATTTCATAAAAAACATCACCACGAAACTAAAATTAAACAATGATAATTACCCGAACCATGAGCATGATAACTCAAGTATATTAGGTAGATAATTTTCTTTCATTATTGGTCTTCTCATTCAATTCACATGCTGCACTATAAAACATCAATCTCTTTTTCCTATTTCCTCAATAACAGAATTTAATAAAGAACTCAACAAAACCGTTGTTATTTGCACATGATTAAATTTACGCCCAACTATCATAATTCTTTTTTCTACCTCGATTTCGCAAACTATCTAGATAGCCAAATAATATCCTAATTTCAGCTATCATTAATATGTTTATTCACCATAAGAAAGTAAACAT